>CM023454.1:97655914-98195914 GCA_013339765.2 Haemaphysalis longicornis | reverse complement strand
TATCTTGCCTTTCGCATTACATGCCCTGCCACGTCCATTTCTTCTTCTTAATTTCTACTAGTATGTCTTTAACAATAGTTTGCTCCCTAACCCCACGCCGCTCTCTTCTTGTCCCGTAATGTTACACCTATCATGTTCTGCTCCATTGCCCGCTGAGTCGTTCTCAATTTAAGTTGAACCCTCTTAGTGAGCCTCCAGGTTTCTGCCCCGTAGGTGAGTACCCGGTAAGATGCAGCTGTCATACACTTTTCTTCTTCAGCGACAATAGTAGGCTGCTATTCATTATCTGAGAATGTCTGCCATATGCACCCCACCCCATTCTGATCTTCTAATAATCTCTGCCTCATGGTTGGGATATGGGGTCACGATTTGGCCTAAGTAGATATATTCGCTTACCACTTCCACTGCCTCGCCAAATATCTCAAACTGCTCTGCTGTCCCGAGGTTATTGATCATTACTTTAGTTTTCTGCATATTAATTTTCAGGCCCATGGTTCTACTCTGTTCGCCCAGTGCGGAAAGCATGCTTTGCAATTCGTCCTCCGAGTTACTTAGCAAGGCAACGTCATCAGCAAATCTGAGGTTACTGAGGTATTCTCCATTAACCCTTACTCCCACCTGTTCCCAATCCAACGTTCTGAATACTTCTTGTAAGCATGCTGTAAATAACATTGGAGAGATTGTGTCTCCTTGTCTGACACCCTTCCTTATAGGTATTTTACTGCTCTCCCTATGGAGGAGGATGGTAGCTGTAGACCCATTGTAGATATCGTCTAGTATTCTTACATAATGCTCATCTACCCCCTGGTTTTGTAATGCCTGAATGACTGCTAGGGTTTCGACTGAGGCAAATGCTTTCTCATAATTAATGAAGGCTATATATAGGGGTTCAGTATACTCAGCGCACTTCTCTATCACCTGATTGATCGTGTGAATATGGTCCATTGTTGAATAATCTTTACGGAACCCTGCTTGTTCTTTAGGTTGACTGGAATCTAAGGTTGCAGAGATTCGGTTAGCGATTACCTTGGTAAATACCTTGTAGACGACTGACAGTAAGCTGATCGGCCTGTAATTTTTCAAGTCCTTCATGTCACCTTTCTTATGGATTAGGATGATGTTCGCGTTCTTCCAAGATTCTGGTACCATTGCGGTCATTAGGCATTGCGTATACAGGTTTGCCAGTTTTTCAAGTACAATTTCGCTGCCATCTTTTAAGAGCCCTCCTGTTATCTGATCCTCACCAGGTGATTTGCCCCCTTTCATTTCTTTCAAAGCCTTCCTTACTTCTTCGGTCGTTACTGGTGGGATGTCTATCTCCTCTGAGCTACTGCCTCGTTCGGCGTTATCCTGTATGTCCCGGCTATTGTACAGATCCCTATAGAACTCCTCGGCCACTGTGACTATTTTATCCCTATTTGTGATGACATTGCCTTGCTTATTCTTAAGTGCATATATCTGATTTTTCCCCACGCCAAGGCGCCTCTTCACTGCTTTCAGGCTACCTCCGTTCTTTACAGCGTATTCGATCCTCTCCATATTATACTTCCGTATGTCAGCTGTCTTGCGCTTACTGATTTACATCGAAAGCTCCGCTAGTTCTATTCGGTCAGCTGCGGTAGAGATTCTCATGGTTTGCCGTTTCCTGATTAGATCTTTCGTCTCCTGTGAAAGTTTACCACTATCCTGTCTAGCCATAGTGCCCCCGACTTCTACTGCACACTCCGTGATAATGCGTGTAAGGTTGTCGCTGCCTTCCTGTGTCGTAAGCTCGGGTGCCTCCTTAAGGGCGGAATATCCGTTCTGCAGCGCGATCCTGAATTCTTCTGGTTTACGTCTTACTGTTAGCTCATTTATCGGCTTCTTTCGTACTAACTTGTTGCGGTCCCTCCTCAAATCTAGCCTAATTCGAGATCTTACCATACGGTGGTCACTACACCCTACCCTTCCGAGCACTTCCACTTCCTGCACGACGCCAGGGTTATCGCCTAATTTGAATTCTATTTCATTTTTGTGCTCCCCATACGGGCTCCTCCAGGTCCATTTCCTACTCTCCCGTTTACAGAAGAAGGTATTCATTATGCGTAGGTTATTCCGTTCTGCAAACTCAACTAGTAGGTCCCCCCTGCTACTTGTACAGCCCAGACCATAGTTCCCAACTGCCTTGTCTCCAGCCTGATTCTTGCCCACTTTAGCATTGAGGTCCCCCACAACTACGGTATACTGTGTTTTTACTTTAGCCATTGCCGATTCCACATCTTCATAGAAGCGTTCCACTACTTGGTCGTCGTGGCTGGATGTGGGCGCGTAGCCCTGCACCACCTTGAGCTTGTACCTCTTATTGAGCCTAATTACAAGACCTGCTGCCCTTCCGTTAATTCTATAGTATTCGTCTATGTTGCCAGCTATGCTTTTATTGACTAGAAATCCCACTCCCAGTCCTCTTCTATCCACTAGACGGAAACTCCCGTCCACTTCTGTCCACTAGACGGAAACTGGCGGGAAACTCCCGCCAGTTACCCGCTTTTGACAGGCTGTAGACCTTCGCGTCACGCCCCGGGGGTTAAAAAGAAGGTCCCCTTCTCCCCGTGTAGTCTGAGTGGCGCTGGCTACCACCCTCAATCGTCAGATACAGTTGTAGTAAATATAAATACCCCAGAAAGTGAAGCAGAACACAGTCGCCCAGATAGCCGAATTGGTAAGGCATTCGAGATCTAATCGAAAGGCGTGGGTTCGGTCCCCACTCTGGGCGCGTGTTTTTCTTTCTTTCTTTTTCAGGTAATTAATAATAAAATAAAAAAACATGTAACGTCACTAACGGTAATAAATCGTCTAACAATTCCCCTATGCCTTCTTTGGTGTTGTGGACTGCCGGCATTTCTTTCTGTATATATATATATATATATATATATATATATATATATATATATATATATATATATATATATATATATATATATATATAGAGGAGAGAGAGATATTTCAGCGAAAAGCTACCTCGCTTTAAGGTTAACTTACGATAGAGAAGTCATATTGAAAAAAATACCAATATCTTTTGTAACATTTCGACCGTTGGCCGGTGTTTTTCAAAGATACAGATGATGCAGATCATTTGGAAGCACTGGCACGGCTCATGGCGGTCCGCGCAATTCTACCCATTCCTTCATTGCAGTGATGTCCTCTTATGATGGCTCACGTCCTTAGAACGGAAGATGAGTAGGTTCCAACGAGGTTAGTTTTCGGGTTTAAGTTTGGGACTTTGGCTCTGAAATATAACCCCGCGTTATAATGTCGAAAAGGGAGTCATCACGAAATATTACAAGTGGTGGTGCACCATACGCGTAATGCAGAGATTGTGGCCTCGATCCCAGATTCCAGAATAAGGGCGGATTTTTTCTCGACTTGTGTTGTGCCCTCTTTATGCCTGTATAAAAAGGCAATCTACCTCATTCTGCGATATATGTACTCACACAAGGGTTTGTTGTCAAGAAAACCTCGGAAAGTAAAGGGGAGGGTGTGGTAGGTCCTAGACACAGGTAAAAAATTGGGAAAGAAAGAAAGAAAGAAAGAAAGAAAGAAAGAAAGAAAGAAAGAAAGAAAGAAAGAAAGAAAGAAAGAAAGAAAGTAGAGAAAAATTCCCGCCAGGTGGGATCCGAACCCACGCCCTCCAGAATACCGGTCTGGTGTGATGACCATTACGCTTCCGGCGGGGCGATTTGTACCTCCACTTTGTGGGGTATTTTATGTCAATGTAATTTTTTCTTGTGCTGGGGGTGGTAGTAAGAGCCAATCCGACTTCTCGGGGTGGAGGGGATCTTTTTAATCCCCGGGTCGTGACTCGAGTGTCTACGACATGTCGAGAGTGGTAAACCAGCGTTGAACGCTCTCCATCTACCTATGGCACCAAGACTGCCAGAACAGAGGCCCTCGGAATGCATGTAGCGAATCAGAATAGGAAATGAGGGGCTCGTAGAAATAACACAGAAATAAGGGTTGGCAGTCAAGAAAACCTCAGAAAGCAAAGGAGAGGCTGCTGTAGGTCATTGAAACAGATAAAGAATTTGGAAAGATAGAAAGAAAGTGGAGGAAAAATGCCCGCCAAGTCGGACCTTTAGTTCATTCTTTAGCACACAGGTTCTTTATTTCGTTCCTCCGTCAAGACCTTCCATTTTATTAAAACCATGCTTTTGTATTCTTTTTGTTTCCCTGGTGTCCGCCGGTTGTCATTTTGTCCTAATACATCGCCTGGCCAATTTCCATTTCTTCTTTTATTTAAAACATGTAATCAACTAATCGATGTTGCTACCAGACCGGGAAAGCTCGTGTTTAGTGCCTAAATGCTACTCCGATCATTATTCTTTCAAAGGCCCGTTCAGTGTTCCTACATTTTTTTCGGATGTTGGGTAAGACGAAAAGTTTCCATTTCATATGTCATCACTTGCGGTATGAATTGGCAGTACATTCTTTTTTTGAGAGGTAAGGGTAGCTCTTCATTTTTTGGAGTCTGCCGAAAGCGCACTAGGCAATGCCTACTCTGGGACTAATTTAGCTCTTCTAATTTAGGTCACATTTGACAGACCGTCCTGAGTAATGTTCTGCTTGTTATGGCGTTTCGTTACACGCACTGTTGAGGGCACTTCCTATATGCCTATTTTTCACGACTTTATATTTTGTCATGCCCACGTCCCACGTCTAGTCCCACGTCCTAGCTTTTGAATTTTATTACCTTAAGTATTGTTTCAGGTGTTCTGGCGACCCACGTAGAAAGACTATGTGTTCTGCAAATCAAAAATCGTCAAGTATTTTCTGTTGAACCTAAATCCTATGTATTTCTTGTAAAGCTTCCAGCTAGACAAACCTTCTCAAGACAGGATTTGAATAGTTTTGACGAGAGCTTAATGTGCCTGCCTTATTACCCTTCGGTAATAAGGAATGTGTCGAGTTGCCTAAAAGTATTTATCCTGCCAGTTTATCATTGATACATGTCGCCCACAGTCTTCTGTAGGCCTCCTATATTGCGTTGCATTTTACTGCTACCAGCCCTGATGTGGTGCGTACTAAAGGAAACCCGTTTTCATAGCCTATAAACGCCATATAAAAGAATTTGAATTAAATTGCGGAATTTTGTATTTATTGATAACATTCATGCGATCTATTAGTTAGTAGCGTGGCCTAAACCCACGTCGCTTTCTGGGTTGCATCGAATCTAGGCTGTTAAAATGTGGACTCTGCGTGTTGCTTGGAATATAGGCTGTCGATTTTCTGGTACTTTGGTGAACAGCTTCTGTACAACTGAGAGTGGGTTGTTGGACTAATGGCGCTTGATGTCTTTTAATCTTCCTGAGTTGTGAAATTCTAACCAGTTGTCATTTTTCTAAAGTCCTTCCGCACACGAAAAACACTGCAGCAAGCTGTTTGAGTGCAATTTATCCACCCTCTCCTAGATGATCTACCCTTATGCCGTCTTCGTCTACAGCTGTTTTTTTTAAGTGCGAATGCACTTCTTAAGCAAGCCCGAAGCGTCCGCCGCCGTCCGCATTCTGCCGCCGTCCGCATAGCACCAGCTGCGGGTGCGCGCGCTCCTCGTCTTCCTTGGCAACGGGGGAGATGGGCGCGCGCTGCCTGGCCGCAGACATGGCACATACCCACGTGGGGGATTGGCCAGGAATCTCCTCGTCTTCCTTGGCAACGCGGGGAGATGGGCGCGCGCTGCCTGACCGCTGACATGGCACATACCCACGTGGGGGATTGGCCAGGAATCGGGCGTGAGAAGGGCTAATTCACCCGCTTAAAGGAGTACTGACACGAAATTTCAAAGCTGAGATACGCTCTAGCAATCAAGTACTACGACAACACAAATAGGTGTCTGTGAATAAATGCATCTTTCTTTCTTTGTAGTTGTATGTGTGTGTGTTATCTCTCTTTCGCGAACATTACCGAACCGCGCAAATTCAACTCCTGCATTCGCACTTTCACATTCTTCCCTTCGGGTAAATGCGGGGAATTTTTTCATACCTTTGGGATGCTCTTCGACTTCGATAATAATTAGGGGAACATCGCGAACAAGGCTTTTTCTTTATCCCAGCATTTTCTCCATAACAGCCTCGTTGTACGAACGGATGTCGTTGTTTTTATTTCTGTTATTCAATTCCCAGAGTTCTACTAATTCAGTCTGATCTTAATTACTCGAAATGTTTATGTTCCTGCGTTGTATAATTATTTCATGAAGTTTTCAAACTTGTTTTTATATGTGGCATTACCTACAGCTGCGCGTTCTGTTATCGCCGTGCTTGGGATGGCAGTTGGCGCAACTGCGTAGTCCTCGTTCTATTTCCTCGACAGCTCGGATTTGTTTCGAACGGGTAGTTATATTTAGTGCGTCCTGTTTCTAACAGACTGCGTGTTTCGTTTCTTACGAGGTTACATTCTTTGTCTTTTCAGGTTCAGCCATAATTTGCCTCAAGCCATCCTATGATCAGTGCTGCTAATCTTGCCTAGCATCTCTAGTTCCTGCACCATTCTTGAAAAGTAAAAACCAATAAATTCAATTTTTTTATTGAACCATCGCGACGTTTTCGTGCTTATTTCCTGTTTTTTTTTTCATTTATAGAAGAACTGGTTGATCATCATCGAATTATTCTTTTTTTGCAAATCCTGCAGGGGTGTCTCCATTATTGTTGCGACTGGGGATTCGAAACCACCCCTGGAATTTCTCCTATTTGCTTCGTGCCTGCCTTTGAAAAGTGTCCCATCAGACTAATTACCGGTGTTGTACACTTGTTCATTTGCTGATTGAAAATTCAGATGGCACTTTTTTACTTTTTTTAATTTTGTGCTTCTCAAGTTATCATTGCTAAAGATTAACGCTTGCATGTCTTCAGAGCAATCCTCAGTTTTTTCTAGATATTTTATGCGTAATAAATGTGCCTATAGTGGGCCGATCTGAACGTGTACTCGACGCGTTCTGCAAATGTGGTATACTGCTTTCCAAGTGCCTCCTATGTGGTGGTAACTGGGATCAGACTACGCTTGAATTTTTAATTAGGCATACGTATATGTGTACAGATTTTACGTCTCAGCATAGATTTACTTATGACAGGAAGCTGTATTTACGGCGAAAGCTCCAGCCTGCCTTGTTTTGCACCCCTTGCGACAAGCTAAAATCCAGGTTATCCGAGCTTCTTGAGTTTTCTGGGGCACCGGAAACCTGCATAATGATATTTTCGGGGTCATTGAGAAAATGCGTCGTGACGAGTTGGTTGGCAGTATCTACGTGTAGGTTTCTTACGTTTACTATTTTAGATTTCACGGTTATTCTGTTTTGATTCACTCTGGTGTCGTGCAAATTATGGGACTGTTAATTTTTTTTTTATCAATAAAACAGAAAAAAATGAACACACCTCGTCAAAATTGTTCTAAACAAAATGCTACACTCCAATTACCCAGGTGTCAAGAGAATGCAAAAACCGCATCATAATTATTAAGCAGACAAACGTTTTAGTTTGTATCCAGTATTTTGAAAGTACACGGATGGGCACACACACTCTTCATTTAGTTTTGCGTTCATCGTCCAACATGCTTTACCTATAGCGCAGGAAGGTGTACGAGCGTGCGGGTAGCTAATCTGTTTCTTTTGCAGCATATCAACGTAGTCCTGCTGATACCATTGGGAGCGCTCCAGGAGAGATGTTGGAGAAAAGAAACAATTCGACGAGTATAACTGCTTTTCACCAGATCTACGGTTTTCACCGTATCTGCCTGTCTACCAGCGACACCGCACTGCCCAAGCAATTTCCTGCCTTTCTGCAAGCGTCATCATTCAGCGAGTTAAACAGTCGACTTCAACACATTCCGGTATTAATGTAACACTCCCGTGGCCGGCGATCATAGGACACGGGAGTGGCCCTATGGTCATTCCACTCTTGTAAAAGGCGAAGACGCATATCTGTGGTGGGGTTGCGGAGGTCTGTGGGATGTCTGAGCACGTACTCGATGGTTTAGTGTAAGAATACACCTGTGTGATTTGTGCTGGCCAGGGGGTTGCCTGACGGGGGCAAATACTAGACATATTCTTCCACCATAACAATGTCATGGAAACAGGTTCTTTTTTCTGACTGTAGAACTATGCACTCTTCACCACAGCAATGACCATAAACATAAGAGGACCACCTTTTACGGCGTCAAGCCACACACATCACCATGTGATTTGTATACATGGTGGCATTGCTTCCGCAAATTGTAATTTGGAATACCTAGGCCAGGTTTCCACCACTCAGGGTGCATTTACGCATTTTGTGTAGTACAAAAATATTTTTCAAAGTGCTGTCTCATTCTCTGCATACTTATTGCCGATTTTTAAGACGTTTTGAATGACGCTTACTGTTGTAGGCTTAGTTTGACTGCGCTCAAGTTGCGTGGCTCGCCAAACCTCCCGGCTCGCCAAACCCGGCCACGGGCCTGTCCTCATAGGTAACCCTGACCCACGACAAGATTTGTAATAAGATAAATAAGTATTTCTTTTATTATTTTGTAAAAATCCGCTCTACACTAGCTCACATGCAACACGCATATTGGCTTACGGCCCTTTGTCGAGCTGGCTTAACTGCAGCTACAAGCTGAATTTTTCCCGTGTAAATGGATTCTAGCAAAAAGGTATGACCAGTAAAAAGTGGGAAAACATTCAGCGTATTCATTTTAGTATAGGAAGACAAAATCCACCAATATATCTTTTGTAAAGTGAATAACTAAGCACAACCTTATATTTAGATTTTTCCCCACATTGAGTGCATTCAATAGTGCTAAGATCATTGTGGGGATTAGGGGGACGCAAAAAAATATTGTTTAAGCTGCTTAGATAATAACTCTTAGGAGAAACGTGCTTGCACAAAAAAGTGTCTATCTCTTGGTCTGACAGTTTCCACTTATATGAAATGGAAAACATTATTGATGATGATGATGATTAGTGGCTTTCCCTTTGAATAGGGGCGTCGGTTGTCAGCAACCGACTTGCCTGTTTTATTTCGTTTACTTGCCCTAGTCCCAGCTAACCTATGGATTTACTTCCTCCGTCCAATTTCTCCCTCTTTTCTGTATTAAACTATTCGCCTCCAGCCCCTTTTTTCTCTTCTCGCTGTTCTAAATTCTAATCCGTATGATTACTCCATCTGCGTACCCATCTCTTTCTTCCTTTTCCTCCACCACCACTCCAGTCGCCTCTTCCGCACCTATATGGCCTGAAGTTGAGGTTCCCCTCGCCCCAAATCCCAAACCCTCCTGCCAGCATCGTTTCTCCCTCAGCCCGCGGTGGTGGTATCTCTGTGCAGCTCCTGACAATATGGTCTATAGTTTCCCGATCTTTGCCGCAGCATGCACACGTTTTATCCTTCTGCCTGTAGCTACCCGTGTATGGCCGGATTCTCAGACACCCTGCCCGTGCCTCGAAGAGCAACGCACTACCTCTCGTATTGCCATAGACTCCCTCCTTCTTAATTTCCCATTTCTCTGCAATATAGGTCTCCGGGGTTTTTTCTGTTTCCATTCTCTCGGCCTACTTCGTCGTCTCTGCTGCCTTTACTTGCTTTTTAACTGTTGTATAAACCCCGCTTTCCCCTACAGACTTCCCGCACCGCTTGGTCAGCTGTCTGGTCCTCCATCTCCACCGCGTGTCCACGCTTCTCATATACAGGTACTTAAACGCCCCCGCGGCCCATTTTTTTCTCTATGTCACGTAGTCTCTCCTCAAACTTTAATTCGCGTTGCGCCTCCCTCGCCTCGAAAGATGACGAGTCCATATCCCCTTGTACCGCTTCTTTGTAGGTTTGCTGTCCGCCCTCTGATTTACTTCCAGGCCCGCTTGGGTCTCTGGCTTCATGCACAGAACCGAATTAGCGAAGGTTTTGCCTGGTACCATGACCCCTTTCCAGACTCCCCTTACAACCTCGTATTTGCTGTATCCCCAGAGGGCACTATGCTTCATTATAGCCGCGTTCCGTCTTCATTTCAACTTAAGGTGAGCCTCATGCACCTGCGTGTAATCTTCGCTGTTGTTCAGCCATACTCCTGAATATTTATATTCTTTCATCAATGGTATTTCTAATTGCTGCACTGATACTGTTTTGTGCTCCTCGACGTCATTAGAGACCATGATTCCCGATTTTTCTCTGTTAAAGGATAGCGTTTGGTGCGTCGCTTCTTCGCCGCATATATCCATCAAGCCTGCATAGTTATCCGGTTGTCCGCCATCAACAATATGTCATATGCATAGATTAGACCCGGAACCTGTTGTTCCACCACCTGCCCGTTTTTCATGTAAGATAAGTCAAACCCAAGCGTGCTGATTCTAGCTTCCTTTCTAACCCCGCCATGTAGATCATCAACAGCAGCGGAGAGATAGGACACCCTTGTTTCAAATCCTTGTAGGTGTATACAGGCCTTTTGAATGTTACCTCCTCCCACACAATTTGCACTTGGTTCTGCCGGTATAGCTCCCTGAGTAAGCTAATGAATTCTGCCCCAACTTCCTACTCCTCCAGGATACTCCAAAGCCGCTCCCTGTCTACATTATCATACGCCGCTTTTATGTCCAGAAAGGCTAATCACAAAGGTCGGTTTTGCATCTTCGCCACCTCTATGCATTGGCTTACCACAAATAAGTTGTCCTCTAGTCTTCTGCCCTTTCGAAACCTATTTTGAAGTTTCTCTAATATCCTATGTTCTTCCACCAACTGCTCTATTTCGAACTCTACTACCTGCATTGCTAATCTGTACAGCACTGACGTGATGGTTACTGTCCTATACGAGCTCGGGTTTGTCTTGACTCCTTTGCCCTTGTACACTAAGTTCACCCTTCTCATTTGCCACGCGGCCGTTATTGCCTTTTCTTCTATCCCTGTTCTGATGGTTTGCAGTAGCTTCCCTTGCTTTTTGGTCATACCTGGTTAATCAACTCCATCGGTATCCCATCCGTGCCTGCCGCGGTATTTTTGGGGACCTTTTCCACTGCGCTTTTCCGTTTCAGCTTGTCCCCATCTATCTCCAGACATTCCGGCCTCCCCGCCGCGACATCTGTGTGTCGATGCGGGGCCTCTTCTTCCACCTTACCGAATTTCTCCGTGATGATTTTGTCTAGGTATGCCAACGCTTCCTCTCCGTTGAGCATCTGCCCCTGCTCGTTTCCTATAGTACCGCTTGCTGTGGGACTTGTACGTTTCCCTATTGCCTGCACATGGTTCCAAAACCTTTTCAGCGCGTCTCTACCCCTTCGTCGTATTTGCGCTATCCATCGCTCGCTGTACCCCTTTATTTTCGCCTGCACTAATTGCTGCACTTCTGGTTTCCTTTGCTTTTACTGGTCCCATTTTAGGTCCACCGCCTCCTGATGTCTCCCCATCCTCTTGGCCTGCCTGTGCTCTCTAGACGCCTGTTTACGCCTCACTATCGCAGCCTCGATTTCTTTGTTTCACCAGCTTTTGGGTGTTTGTTTTCCTCTACATCGATTGGCCCCCTCTGCCTTGATTATTTTTTCTGCATAGTCTTGATGAGCCAGTCATATTCCCACTATTCTCCAGGATTTATTTCTATGTCAGCCTCTATGCTTTTGGCTATAACCGCAATCTGTTTGCTGTTTAACTTTGTGCGCTGCCCCGGTAGACCCATTTTTCGCCCCCCAGTTTCACAAAACTCAGGTTTTTGCGCTTGTGGTCACTGCCCAGACTGTGGCCCCTCTTCCTCATCTACGGTCATTCCATCCAACCATTCATAAAGTCCCTCTGAAATAAGGCAGTAGTCAATACTCAATTGTCTCCTACCACACTCCCACGTTATTTGACCCTCTCATTTTTGTTCCCTATTTACTATGATCAGCTTCTGGTACCCATACATGTCTAGCATTAGATTTCCGTTGAAGTGTGTGTACCCGTCAAGATCTTCAATTTGTGCGTTCGTGTCCTCTACCAATAGTACCTCCCTAGAACTTTTCAAATCTTCGATGTCTTTTTTTAGACACGCCACCAGTTTTTCGTTTTGTTCTTTGCTATCCTTACCCGTCGACAGAAAAGACACCTCTAAAGCCATCTCGTTACGCTCCACTATCCCTTTCATCCACACATGTTCTTTACAGTCTTCTTTCACGCTCTTCTAATTAGCCCCTGCCGTACAAGCATATCCAGTCCTCCGCCTTTTCTCAATCCAGCCGTCCTGTTACAACCTTCGCATACATACTCTCCGATTACCGGAGGTTCCTCCAATTCCAGTAAGTGCGTCTCGGTCACAGCGTATACCTGGATATCTTGATCTTCTAGCTGCTTAGTAATCTCCATCCACTTCTCTTTTTTCCTGCCACCCTGCATGTTTATGTACGCGATCTTCAATTTCCCACTCTCTTGTTTACACGCCATCGTCGTCCCTTTCGTTTGCCTGCACCGATCCCGCTATCTCCCTTTGCTCCTTGCATTTGTAAACGCCATATTCGCAAAGGCCTGTGGGCCCCCTTAAATAGCTACAGTTCACGTAGCGTGTCGTCTTCCGATGGCTGCTCCAACCTGCCCGTTGAAATGCACTCCGTCACACTGGAACGCCCTTTTCCGGCCCACCCATCGGAAATCCCTGTTTATATCTACGATGGGTACGTGACAATTCATAGAACGCCGTTTCATCGAACGCCGTTTTATCGAAGGCATGTCCGTTTCATCGAAACCGTTTCATCGAACGCCGTTTCATCTAAGTGACGTAGCCCGTTTTATCGAATGCTCTTCGGTCGCGGAAGCTGCAGTCGCAATGAAGATTGGTGCTAAAAATGTTTTCTAGTCATAAAGAGATGCATGAAGGACTAAAGGCTTTAGAGTTTAGGGTCGCTCCGGGTGGTTCTTAAGTTGCTCCGGGTAGTGCTGCATTTTGTGTTGTGATTACTGTGATACGCATGTTAGAGCACAAGTCTTTGTCACTACCACTTCCCGTAGTGATCATCGATTATTATCGCACCGCTTGCCAGGAGTCACACTATTTTAGGACACACTAAACATCGCCAATTTACTAGCAATAAAATTTTATTGTGTATTGAGATACGAGCTGTATGCTACTACATCTTACCACGAGTTAGGAGTGTCCGAAAACGCAGTCACAGTTTCAGTTCATGAGCAATTCCACTCAAAAAGTCCTTCATATACATGTCTCTTCGGTTGTTAGAGATGCTCTCGGGGCCGCCTCTCTGGCTAGCACATCTTTCCTCTGCCTCGCGGCTGCTGGCTACGCAGCAGTGCTTCCAGTCGGTCGTCTGTAGCTTTTTGCTCCTATTGTAGGCGGCTGATGAACCGCCAAAACGCCAGGATGCGAAGCTCCAATAACTTTTGAGAACCTGTTTTGCCAGCTCTCCAAGGATTTATTTGCACGCGGTAACCCTTGTTCCGCTAAGCGCTGCACCGACCAGAAGGCAGGCGGAAAACGGGGTGGCGCGCAGATCACCCGTCCACCCGGCAGCTGGCTTGGCTTTCCGACGACGTAATTCTTTTCGAACTAGTATTCGTCGTCATCCGTCGCAAATAACAAAATCTTGGTTCCGTCTGGAGACGTCCCGTCAAACTGCAGGAAGTTCTCCTCAACAACAATACCGAAAAAGCCTATAAAGACTAGGCTGGCTAGGTCACTTAGCTCTGGTAGAAAAAGTGACATTCATGGCTTGTTAATAACCTTTCTCAGCGTGTCGTGGCATGGAATGGCTTGGCGTCCTTCAGCACTTAGGAAACCGGAAACTTTCCGCGTAGGGAAAAAAAGAATGCGCCGAGAAACTTAGCACACGAAAGTGCCTCCGGAGTGTACTTACCTGAACTATCTGAAAAGGAGCGCTAGTAGTGCTAGTAGCCATCCGTTTTAAAGCTTCGTTCGCAGGCAAGACTTCCACCCTGTTGCTGTCCGGAGCGTAGTTATGCTCTTGCGTTCTGCGCACTCCTTGGCCAGCTTGCCCTTCTTGGATCGTTACCACGCGGCCTCTGCATTTGGCGTAGCACTCAAATTTCCAGTACACTCTGCAGTCGACCCTGTTGTTGACAGTGTATGCGTAGCCATCGAGGCAGAGCTTGGGCTTTCGACGTACGGTGCTTGTCAATTCCTTTTTTGAAGCCGTTTTAAAATACGTTTGCCTAGGTGATTATATAGATGCCAGTATCTTGCGAACTCTTCAAAGCCTCTACACGTGCCAAAGCGCTTGGTCCTCTGCTTCAACAAAGAAATCAGTTTCTACCGCATTAATTGTGCGCAGTTTGCAGAGTCGAAACTAAAAGGATGGAGATAGTAGCCCGCGAAAAAATAACAATTTCATTTATTTCTATCCATGCGCTCTGAAAACCCTGCTCATTGTGCATAACCAAATTCGATGAAACGTCCTGGGTGAAACGTACTTCTGCCAAACGGCGTTCGATGAAAGGGTGTTCGATGAAACGACTTCTATGAAGTGGCGTTGGATGTAACGGCGTTCGATGAACTGTCTGCAACCCGTCTACGAAAACAAAACTCAGCTGCTTGCCAGCTCCTGTATGTCTCGTTTTACCGGTACAACTTCCCTTTACACATGTACCCCTCACTCAATTATCTCTGGTACTGTGCTCACGATGACCTGCACATGTGGGCATAGTGCCCGAAGTTCCTTCACCCCCTTTTCTAGTTGAATGCGCACTCCAACGCCCCTTCCCTGCAGAACGTCATTGGTTTCTCTTGCGATAATCACTAGGTTCTGCTCCTGCATATTTTCCCACATTTTATCCTTTGCCTTTTCTAACACTACCCTGACCGTCTGCCCCGGGAACATGCCACCTGCACTCTCTCGTCCTCTCTCACCCGTCCTCTTATCCCCGTTTCTGAGTACCGCATGTTGGAGTCCCCCGCCACGATCTCCATGCGCCTTTATTCCTTTTCCTGGCTTCCCCCGGAGCGGCCACCTGCTGCCGCACCGGCTCAGTCAGCGCCAGTCCCGGATCGTCTTCCAGAGTGGCGTCTTTGTCCTCCTCCTTCCCTTTCTCGGGGTCAAGCACTGCTGACACATCTGCCTCGTGACCTGCTTAATTGTTTGTCGGGATTCACCCTTCGTCGCAAGTCTGACCTCTATTTGCGCCAACCTCGCTTCGAGTGCCTTCCCTCTGCTCATGTTCATCGAATCTCGTCTCCTCGACCGGGTATTCATGCTCGCACCCCGTGCACAACACACCCTTCTTCCTCTGAGGCATGGTACTGTCCGTAAAAGGCGTGCCCAACTCTGGCTTACTTCACTGCCGCATTCTCGAGCGCTCCTTTCAATTTAAAAGTCGCAACGTGCGATTGTTTTCTACAGCATCAATTCTTCTTTCACAAATTACCAACTATCCGCTTTCAAACCGCCACGTGCAACAACCGCGTGACACATCTGATTCGATCACTTCCCTACGCTAACAACTACCCCCCTTTCAACTAACCTACATTTCTCTCTAAAACATGGGCGCTCTAAGAAAGGAATAATAAACTTCAAACACTTGTCCGTTTTCGTCGTCGATGCCTCCGCCGCGCTTTGTACGTCCGCGCACCTTGACAGCGAAGCTTGGATTTGTGCCGGGATGCAGTATTTTTCTGATATGTTTTGCAATAACTGTTAAAATGGCCTTTTTCCCAATGTGGCGCTTGCCCTTTCGAGATAATATTGCGGCCCCCTATGATATATATATATATATTTTTTAGATAATGTAGAGCTTATAGAAGTGCCACATTTCTGAGTGGCATGCGCAACCCCTCTAAAATAAATCTGTTCCGTGTCGAACTCTCCTATCCTTGGAGCGTACAAAAACCACTCAAGAAACAACGGCCGAGACTCTGTTCTCACTGCGGGATCCGTCTAGTTGCCCGGTACGGCGCTGTACCCTAATCTTCTGACGCGATCCTAACCTCTAGCCTAGGGGGCTCAGAAATCCCAACCTAGCAATAACGGTGGAGACTCGTTGTCCCGCCGGGAACTGAAAAGCTCAGCGCTAAGACAAGAAGTATTTTTAACGGTCAAGTGCGGCCTTATAACACCTCGAGATCGCACTCTCTCGGGAACGCCTCTGTAGCTTTCGTACACGCGTAAGGGAGGGCCAAAACTCACGTAGACAGCTGTCATTTAGGGCACTACGGAATATTCATTGAGGCGCCATCACCTTTGGGTCACAGACCGCACGCGGGCGAGCAAGCGCGCGCGACACCGAAGGGTGAGGGCGAAAGGCGGCGACTGTGCACCGTGCCGACAGGAGTGCGTTAGCAATGGTGTCTCGTGCGCCGCAAGGTCAGACACCGGTAATTACACCTCCCCTGCGCGCCATGTCGATGGTTGTCGGGACCTGGTGGTGCCGTCTGCTTTATAAATAGGGTAGCTTTCCTGCGGCATTCTTTCGGCCAGACAATCCGGCTCCCGTACGTGCCGCGACGAATTGGCGTCGGCCGCTATGCAGTGTCGGCAGTGCTGCGGCGCCAGACCGAGTGGCGGGGCTTTTCCGTTCACACGCGCAGGCTGGGCGCCTGGCCACTGACATCATGAGTGACCTTTACAACTTCTGTTGATGTATAAAGTACAGCACTAGTGAACACGACGCCTTGGCTTGATTCCCGGCATCGAAAGTCGCCATTTCCATAAGGTAAAAAGAAGCAGCAAAACCATACAGTAAAATAAGATAAATCGTCAATGTAACTCGAGTGTTGCGCATGAACAAATAAATTAGTTGTCATAAATTGGTTCCTAGCCCCTGCTCTTCCTCCAACAGCCGACCGCAAAACTCATATTATCTTTCACTCGGAGAGTTTGTTTCAACTGAATTTTAAATATTTGTACACTGTTCTGATCCAGGTATCAGTTTCGCCTCCCACCCGTGAAATACACTACAACTGTAATATGAAAAGCTTTATTTGAAGCAACGAAGCGAAAGAGTGGCAGGGCTAGTTGCCGATGCAGCACCGATTCAAATATGTATTTCGCTATCTTTCGAGTATCTTTTCTCTGCACTATATTTCCGTCAAGCGTAACTTCCACCAAGTTTAACCGGTGTGCTGGCAAACTGAAGAGGATAGATTATGGGCTGATTTCGAATAAAATGTGCTTGTATTCACAGTGTTGATTTGTGCGAACAGGTAGTTATAAAAATGTTTCATATTGTAACGCCAATATTACGTGTAATTATTGTTGTTAATATTGTTTGTTTTATTCACAAACGGTAGTGCTGAAATTGTCCTGAGTATCGCGGACAATACGCAAACGTAAAACAAGTTACATCGACGCAGAACAGAATACTGCATGCATAACACTAGCAAAATCGTCAAAACGGTCAGTTACGTTTGATGACGCAAAACGTCTACACAATAGATTCAAAACCTTCGCTATCTGCTTTCTCCGAACGAGGCCACTAAACCTAAGCCGAACGAGATCACTTATTGCTGGGCTATTCCTCTCACTGGATATTTCATCTCGAGGGACATTCAGGCTCGATTAGGCCTGGCTGGCTGATATCCAACATCCCAGGTTGTGAGTACCCGCGTCAGAATATTTTTCTTTTCAGCTTGAAAGGCTTTCCGCGCAATATTTTCGTCGGCGTATAAGACGCCGAAATATGACCCCATCACCGGTTGCCACTTTATGCGCTCAGGTGTTGTGGTAGGATGGAGGTGGCGTTGATGCACAACTTGATGTCATATCGCTACCAAAGACATGCCAGTTCTGGCTGTGAGAAATTTAAGCATGGAAGTATCATGGGTAAATGTGCCTTTCAGCGTTCCTGCTTAATTGAGCATTTTCACTTTGAGTCGGTGTGTAACACAGAGGATAAGATCTCTACGACGGTGGAGGACAACGAACAGCCGCATATTTTCCCGCTAGAATAAGGCTCTCGGTCTTCCAGCTTTTAACTAACTATAGGACAGACGCGTGTCATTGACACAGAGGAGGTAGAGCGGGAATTAAAGAAGCGTCAGTTCGAGCCGGAATGCGAATAAAACCGCAAAACACGGAACGCCGCTGCTGGTGCAATTTCCCCCTGAAGCCTCTTTTGCAGATAAACAACAACTTGCCCGCTTTGAACGCCGACCAGAGGCAATATTTCTTGTTCGCATCAAGCATTTGCAAAGCCACATTTTCGAAGCTGTATTTTTTTTGTAAGCAGACACACCTAACTGTTTGCCCGTTTATGCGTTCACCAATAGAGGGTGTAGGGAGTCGGGAGGGGTGCGTGTACGCGCGGATATAGGTTTCTTGCGCTTACTGATGGCATGTTCGTTGTGCAAGCGGGCAGCTTAAACTTGGACATCAAACTGGCCAGTGGTACGTTTCAGGTGTCCTCAGTGGTCTAGCGGATGGAGTTGCTGTGTTAAGCAGACATTAATGTGCCTACCAATTTTGAGGGTACAGGACCGCTCTGTTTTTCTGCTAAAATAAAGTTTTGTTGTTTTTCATTTTAATTGCCTTGATTGGCTAGAAAATATCCTCAATCGCAACCTACAGACAATACTGTCCAATTTTGTGCACTCCATTGATGGCGTCTGCATTCACCGGGGAACCCTCTTCACTGAATGGAAGGGCTCTGTTTTTTTTAATATTTATGAACAGCCATCCTGCCTTTGTTTTGTACAAACAATACATATGCAAGAATATGTTTCGGAACTTTAAATTGATAAACGCGCATTCAAGATTCTCATTTCGGCACCGTTTAGTAATTAGGCGCTTTGGGAATAAGAAGTACTGTATTGCCAAGCCATTCCTTTAATGGGAATGACCGTGTCACTATGCAAACAGTTGTAATTAGAACAAAGTGCGCATTACGCAATTCAGTGAAAGCATTTTCCTCGATAATAAAGTATCAAGCTAAAACAGCTCAAAGCATTCCGCCCGAAAAGTATGTCAAGTACACTGTCAATATCTGGTCCAGCAGAACGCAAAATATTTCACCTTATGTAAGCATGTAAGTTAACTACAGTAGAGTCCGGCGACGTTGGTTGGAAGCAGTTAATCTACTGTATATTGTTTGGCCTCTGGTTAATAATGGTTTTATTAAAAGAATTTGGCCATGGATAAAAATGAGGTTTTAAAATGGAAAAAACGCTTTCAACAAAGTTAAATCCGCCCACGTCAACCAAACTTGTAAAACATTTTTCCAGCTTATGCGTCACAGCTTTATAATTTTTATGGTGAGTGTAAGGTGAGAGTTATCATCCCGGTTTAGACAGGGCGGCCACTGAGGAAACTTCTGAAAAACTATGATTTCAGTTTTAAAAATTGTAACAATGAAATTGTTTTTAGACTGGGAACCATTTAGTTTTAAATAAAACATTAAAAAAACTAATCATCGATTCCTTTAGGAACCCAAGAAAGCTGGAAGCACACAGATTACAGTATTGTACAATTACCTATTGGAACGGTATTGATGTATTATATTCAAAACGTAGCTTTCCTTTTCTCCCCAAAAAACGTAAATTGCCGGAAAAGAAAACTTATGGTGGTATATGCGCCCAAACGAATGCTCCGCTCTAAATAAACTTTTTTCTATCCGGAAACGAATGATACATTGGAAGCTTTGAAGAATTCACTTACAACATCATTACGGTGCGCTGAGCAATATTATGATAAAAACCTTTAGTTTGTAGTGGTGAAATACAGAAACATTATTATTTCGTCAGCGGTATAAAAATAATTTTTGGTATGGGGATTGAAGACCCCAAAAACTTCTAGAAGCTGCTGCTATAACAAAAGAATACCCTTTAATTACATCAAGATGAGTAATATCCAAGCTTAGGAGAAAGTTCCTTTCTGGTAACCTCTTGCTGTACAAACAATTTTAGCACATATTTGAGAGCTCTTTTCAATGCTGTTACAAAGTCACCGACGACGGGAGTTTGTTAAATGAAGTGAGTTTATTTGAGCGAACACATCCCATTATAATAACTGAAAAGATTGCACAAGCCGCGAATCAGGAGACAACGAAAGTAGCGTGCACAGGGCAGGGATAGCGAATCGAATGCAGCGGTGTATGCCAGGCGAACATTCATATTTTCTTCTGATATATTCTGGGGCCGTAGAGTGGGAGCCATAACGCCAGCGATCAAGGATAAACCTTAGAGATTAGTTACGACACTGCAAAACAGTATCTTCATCAAAAGGGCTCATGTGTGTGGCATACAGAAATAATGAACAAAACATGCGCTACGCATCCATAGCAGAAAAGGCATCCGCCAAGACGTTCGGGGTAATGTTCTCTTGCGATGTGTGTGGCGTTACGCCTAATGCCATATATAGGTTTAATTCTTAAAGCCACCACCAACTCAAAACATTGTTCACTAAACGCCATGTAGCGTGTACCGAATTGCGCAGTGCACCCCAAACTCAAAAACAATACGGCGTGCAGGCTGGCATTCTTGACAATAGAAGGGCGCCTCCAGAGTCGTACATACTCGCAGTGTTGGCTTCACGAAAGGAAGAATTTTTCCCGAGAAAGCTTCGCATTTAACTATGTGTCGTTACATGGAGTGCCCAATATTTTTGCTATTGCTCATTTGCTGCAACAGAAATGGTTGGGCAGGCGACCACAGATGGTTGTGCGGAGCCTCGTTGACAAAATTTACGAGCGTGCGAGCGTGACGACCAGAAGCAGCGCAAGCCACAGCTTGCGACTCGTGGAGTGATTCCTAAGGAGTATACATTGGTATTTATTGTAGCACCTGTCTCATCACGTCGGTTAAAAAGTTACCCCTTCCTGTAATGCTTTTGGAAAGGGCTTAAGTAGTGTTTCGGGTACGACAGCGCCGATTATTTCCGCCGGACTGCCAAAGTTTCTCCAGGAGCATAGAATGCATTGTCGGGGAATGAGTTTACTTTCCGGTAGAATTGTCTGGATAGCATCTATTCAATCATGGGGATTTCAGACACGAATCTGGAACGTTTTTTTTGGTGTAATTGCCTGACCTAGCGACCAGCTCTTGTCAGACGACATGCTTTCAACACCGCAGCTTTTCGCCTCCATCCTTCTAGAATTAATGCAGATGTCAGGAAACTGTGGTGTTTGGTACCACGCTCAAACTTGTGCATGTGCTCGCATGGCTTGTGCTTGCGTGGTGACTTGCCAGGTGGATATGGTGCACGTACTCCACACATTAGCAGATCTCACAAAGAAACACCTTTTTAGAGCTAAATTCTTTTCGATGATTTGCTACTGAACAAACAGAGAGAGAGAGACAGAACGGAGAGAACGCCTATAAAAAAAGCTGAAGAGGTAAGCCTAACTCTAGGGCTTTGTACTCCAAATGGCGTGAATAGAGTGAGGTGACCGCAAAAATAGAGAGAAAAAGAAATGAAAAGAAATAAAGGGCGCAGCTACGGGAAATGCACACACATAAAAAAGGTATATGCCTAAATTGTTCACTGTGCGCAGCTGAGTGCGCAGTGCGCAGCTAAGAAGTCGCGGCAATTTACAGCAATCAAAGATGTAGTCACTAAATCATAAAAGTGTCTCGCACCTGCGAGTGTGGGGCAAACTAATGCCCCGGCGTTCGGAATGCAGAACACGGCTGATCAAAGGTGAATTATCTAGAGTGGGGATTATGGGGTGAAAGGGTGTTCCTGTCAAATAAGACAGCCCGTGCGGCATCCGAAATAAAAAAATAGGCCTTTCGCTTTCAAAACATATCAGATAGCCGAGTGCTGCCAGACGCTCAAACTTGTGCATGTGCTCGCATGGCTTGTGCTTGCGTGGTGACTTGCCAGGTGGATATGGTGCACGTACTCCGCACATTAGCAGATCTCACAAAGAAACACCTTTTTAAAGCTAAATTCTTTTCGATGATTTGCTACTGAACAAACAGAGAGAGAGAACGCCTTTAAAAAAAGCTGAAGAGGTAAGCCTAACTCTAAGGCTTTGTACTCCAATTGGCGTGAATAGAGTGAGGTGACCGCAAAAATAGAGAGAAAAAGAAATGAAAAGAAATAAAGGGCACAGCTACGGGAAATGCACACACATAAAAAAGGTATATGCCTAAATTGTATATGCCTAATATCAGGTATATGCCTAATATCAGATAGCCGTGTGCTGCCAGACGCGGGGGAACAATCCCAAAAACAAACAAAAAAGAAAAAAACCTGCACGATCATTAAACACAGAACGCGGTTTTCTAGATCATGTACTTTCTGGTCTCGTATTGCATGTCTGTTCCGCACAAAGTATGAAATCCGCACATAGTACAGGGATCGTTCTGTAAATAAAAACGACCAATCATGCTTTACTATTTTTTCCTTAAACATATATTATAGCTTCCGACGTCATGCAATTTTTCCAGCCTTGTTCGTAACTCTAGGTAAGCTGAAAGTGAAGAACAGAGAAATGTGCCCTACTAACCTGTCTGATCTGTTTGAATTTTTTCTGCTGAAGTGATTCTGCAGCGAAATAGGTGACGCTATTCTGATGTAAGTGTAAGCTATGTTCATTAAATATTGCTACTATCATTTTGAATTGACAAATGAGTATAGAAATATATATTTTTGCATGAAGCTTTCTGCATCTGCTTTGTGCTTTCTGCATCTTGGGATTCTCAATTCTTGAACTTTTTTCTATTTTCAGTAGCTGTGTAGTAAAAGAATAACCATTCATTTTTATGTCCGGAAACTTTCGTAGTGAGAAATAAAAGTTACTTACAAACTCCTGCGAAAAGCATGCAATCATGAAGCCAAGCGCTGCTAGCAAAACGAAACAAAAAATTATTTGCAAGAGGGTGCAGGATATTAGAGTCATTTTGAGTATAGAAGACAAATGTAGATACAGCTGAAACGTATTTCCTTACACAATTTTCGGGTCTGCGTCTCCACCTCTGGGCCAAAAGCGATATTGGCACACAGTGCAGCTTTGATCACTGCACATAGCTTCTTTAATACCTGACAACGTAATTACGCGTAAAATAAATTCAATACGTCATGTTGTATATAACAGGTTCGGAGGTGTGTGTGGGAACAAAATAAGGTGAGTTGTAAAAGATCTAAAAATTATAAAATAAACTATACACGCAAAACTTTTCGAAACATTCGATATAATAATTGTGGTTGATGATAATGTTCTTCTGATAAAATAATTAGTTTTGCAGCTGTAATTTAAGTCAATGTTATTCATTGTACTCAAAAAGAAGTCGAAGCGATTGCAGTTATGACTTGGTCAAATAGAAATACATTACATTGTGACCCTTTTGGCGAAAAAACTTAGTAGGCTATATATACCTTGGTAAGCTACTTGACACGTTTTTTATGACGTAATGCTGCATTATTTTGGTGAGTCTTCTCTGTGTGAATAGCTTTTACATGGTGTCCATTTGTTTTGTATACATGTTCTTCTACTTATTTCTAGGAATATTTTTATTCATATCACAACCGAAACATTTACCCCAAATTTCTAAATTTCCAGAAGTATGCCAAAGCAGCCAACCTGCTCGCATAGAAAACGTTGCGCGCCCAACTTCAAAATGTGTAGCGCTGCGTAGAGCTAACATGAGAAATATTTCGTTACCTTAACTGGAATAAATCTAGACACATCTCAGCGTTTTGTATTGTCATGCTCCGAAACACTATGCAAGCTTCTTTTTGAATTCAGGTTAAATAAGGCTAGAGTGCTCAACAAAGAACCAAAATATTACTCATGCGCCGACGAAGAAGCCAGCGGATTGACGCTCATTGACGACGGTGGTCTAAGCGAATGCCAGGGCTTTGCCTTGCGACTGTTTATTTCTTCGGGTTACCGTTTTGGAACAGTCTAAAGCTGCAGTATTAGTGGCGATCCCAGAAAAACATTGTAGTCCAGTTACGGCAGGGTGAAACACTCTCCCTATTAAATAACGTAGTCTGTACAGCATACGCCACCATAAAGAAGAAACCTGCAGTTTGAAGAGAGAGAAGACATCCGGGGGCGTACGGCCATAGGAACTAAGTACAGCAGTTAAAAAAACACAAAGAACGCTTCTGCGAATATATTCAAAGTATTGAATTACTGACCTACTCACGGAGATGTAAAAACTCTCCGGCGTAATATATTTGTAGATTACACCAAAAGTAGCACTAAAAATTGTTTTCTTTCATTTTATGGCCAAGTAAACGTAGAGAAAACCCTCGTATAACTTTTTGTCCAGTATAAGCAACAAAATAAACTATGGAATGCAGTTCGCTCTTCAAGTCGACTTGCTCGCGCCGGCATTTATAAAAGATTTTTTTGACTGATAAAGTAGAAGCATAAAAGAAGTGGGCGCAATCAGTTGTTTACAGCTGTCAGGAAGTTTAAAAAGTCTCTTAGTGCTTACTTACCAGAAACTCCACATATACTTGCAAAACTAAAATAGCGCTCAGCATGGTATCAAGGAAGGCGACACACTCAAGTTACCATCAACGTCGCCTTCTTTCCCTTCATCCTGAGTGCTGTTTTTAAGTTCTATGAACCGGCAAGATCAATGACTTACGTTGTGTAATGCCATTCAGTATTTTGGGAGTTTAAAGTATCAATGCATGCATTTGTGGTGTGTATGTTTTACTCCTTCTCTGTAACAAGTTTAAGTGAGACTTTAATCTCTAATTCAATAACAAGTAAGTAAACAAAACAAAGTGTACTAATGAAGATACTGTAAGTACTATGTAAGCTAATGTGCACAGTGACAATACCGTAAAAAATATTACGAAATTACGGCCAAGGTATCAGATTGCCTACCACTTGATAAACATGGAGTTATTAAAACCATCGTCATCTTTAGAGGAAAGTTGAAGAATACACAGAAAAATTTATTCTGATGATTCAATTTATTTGAAATATTTCTCCTACTTAAACACCAGACAGGACCGCAGCATGTGTATCCAGCACCGTCACTCGTTCAGTCGTCACCCTTCATCAATAGACAAATGTGTACTTTACTGGGACATCCTGTTCTTTTGCGTTACTGTACGCAGAATTTTATCATCGTCCGTGTGGGGTGGAGTTATTTATGAGTTTGTTAATGGCCCTAAAGTGAAGATAGCTAAATAGGATAGAATAGAGAGTGATGTGTTGCACGATCGCCATGTAATTGTGACAGCAACCGCGCGGTACGCGAAGCCCTGTAGTGCTTTTTTTGCAAAAAAAAAACATGTTGTTTTCTTTTTCTTCCAACGCACAGGCAAAAGTAAATTGTACTTGCACATCAATTCTTTTTATGTTTTTTTGAAAAACTGAGCCCTATTGCTAAACTTTAGCACAAAGCAATATAAAAATGTCAAAAGAGACAACTCAGATAGATATAAAAGTCAACTATGGCCTTTAAAATAAATTTTGCACTTTGGTCAGAGATCAAAACAGTTTTCTTTTTGACAAAAGGCAGTGCGGTGGGAATTTAAATGCTTTACTTTTATTATTATCAGCTGGCCCATCTGCCATAGTCCCTTTAGAAACACTAGCGGTTGTGTACTTGCAAGCGTGATGGGTGCGTAAATGTCATTTCGCGCATATCGTGTAAAGGCAAAATATAGAACGCAAGAATATTTTAAACCGCAGAGTAGCAGCGAAGTTTCCCAGGAATACCATATCAATGTCTCCGTCCAAATTTTACGCTTTTATGAATTGAGACAATTTATGCAAGAATCATCTTACACCATTTATCTAAACATCATACCTAGCATTTCACTCTTCTTCAATTGCACACCAGAAAAAAGCCTACAATTTCTTTTTATTGGCATGCAGACTACCGTTTGGAAATCTCATGATGAATTGCAGGGACCTTTAGTAGTTTTTTCTTGCACGACTTGCATTCTGTGTCATTTTCCCGACCAAAACGCCTTAAATTTTCAGAATACCGCTGGGTGAGATTGCGTCAGCCTACGAAGTGTTTCGAAAGAAATGGCCCAAACGTTTGAAGCTTCAAAGAGAGTTCGTACACGTGCAGTATATAAGCGTGTGGGTCCCACAAGGGCGGACTATATCAGACTAAGGGCCGTCCTCAAAGCACATCGCAATTTCGTACTGACAGTGCAGGTGGCGAAGTGTAAAGAGGGTGCCAAAATTTTCTTTTTAGACGATGTGCCCTTGGGGAAAGGAATGCACCAATGTACCACTTTTTAAAATTATGTAGCTGACTCCGCACTGAACTTGGTACGCGATCCTTAGTTAGTGGGGGGTGATTTTCCCTAGCGCTAAATTGGAAAACCCAATAATTCAGGTTGCTGATCATACAGGACATGCTGTTATAGTGCAGAGAAAATTGTTGAAACGGGATGAGATGCTTTCGTGTCTGAGAGCGGCATTTGTTATTCCATCATTAATCTTACAAGAGACCAACGTAGTAGCGAACGTGTTTCAAAAGGTAATGGTATGTTTTCTGCAGTGTCAAGTTAAAGAAGAAAACCTGTATTATGATTCTCGAGTACTCAGGCACACACAGAAAAGTTACTCTAAGTTAAAAAAATAGATGTTTGTATAATTTCTTACCAAGAGGTATGTCCTTTCAGGAGACACAAAAGAATTATGTTACGAGCGGTCGCAATCTATTGGACCAAAACTGCTAAAGCTGCCGTGGATATGGCATCACGACGAGGGTATCTTTTTTCGGAATTTAAATTCAAATTTATCGTACAGCATATTCCAGAAAAGAACCTGGTGTTGATGCACATGCTGTCATGTTCGCCAGCCGATGTGCCTCACAAGAACGACAGAAAACAATACACGGAAGTTCATGTCACGATTATTTTTCTATCCTTTGTAAGCGAGCCTAATATGGTGTTGTAAACGCAGGAAGAAATCAATGTTTCTGGAAGTGCTTTATCAATTTATTAACAAATACCAGGTTGGCAGCGCTGGCACAAGTCTTGTCAAAATGTAATAAAATTGTGTATTGTTAAAAGATGCAGGGTTGACATACCAATAACCATGTATCATGGTTTCCCGTGTTTTAGAAGAAACGCTGAGGTAAATGTGGCAGGGTAGACAAAACAACAATGTGGTCTGAGTTACCACGCACTAAATTGGTAGTCCATGGGGCCTCCGTTTGCGAATATCTTGCCCGATTGCTCGCATTCTGGCCTTGTTTAAATGCGTACAGAAAATACCTAGCTGACACGCCTGACGTTTGCAGACAGTTTTCTTATTGGGAAGTATGTGCAGAGTATTGGAGTAGCAATTCAGGCTATCATCCAAAGTCCCCTTACTAAGTAAGCATTTCAAGTAAGCATTTCAAGTTGGCACGTTGAGTATGCCGGCCGCTCCTCACAAAGGGTCTACTTCCTGCTGCAAATGCGCGTAAGTACAGAAACTGTGCGTTACAGCATTTGCAACGTCGTCACAACGTTGAGTGCTAAGTTCACGTTTTATGACATTCCTTCGAGGTGTAAACAAAAAGGAGCCCCACTGAGCGCGACAACAATTTGGAAACTTAACCAAAAATCAGTACTGGAATGATTTTCAAGATTCCCCCTGTTATAAGTGGACAAGGAACGGTTGACTGGTCATCAAAATATTCACAAAACAGCGGGGGGAACAGTTTTTTGCTCGAATGGTTTAGTAATTGCGATTCAACGTCAGGACCATCGAGACACCCAAAGAACTGCTTGAAGGTTCAACGCAGCGGTCTACGCCAATGCCACACTTCAATAAACACTACGTTGGTGTTCGAATAGGCACAAAAAGCAGATTTTCTTGCTGGGACGACCCCTACCGTCCTTCTCTAAAGAATAAATTGCCCAAATTCAAGGTGACCTATGGGGAACATATCGGCTTATGTTGACACTAGAGAAAATGAAATCCACACGACATAACCCAACATCTGGTTGTGTTATTTCTAAGGTACTTGAGCAGCGCTAAAGACATATTTTAAAAGGTTTACTATTGTATTGAAAGAAACCTGAAACTCAACCACCGACCGTCAGTAGAAGCACATTGAATCAGGACCTTGCGGAGGCAGACGCTTATTGTACAGATCCAAAGCAGCTATCTACGCAGACAATGTTGTTTAAGGAACATGTCGCATGTTCACAAAAAGAGCATCGTGCTACCATGCCAGGTTGGGTTCTAGTACACGAACATGAACAACCGACAGGGCAATCTCTAACCTACGTCACATGTTATGTGCCCAAATATTGCGCATACACTCCGAACAATTTGTCTTATAGCTGTATCCTTCACACTGTAGATATTGGGTCTGAAAAAAAATGTTTTTCTTTGTGAAACTGTCAAGGCCGTGTATTAGAGTTACCGAAATAATCCTTCATGGGTGCTGTGCACAGTACACAACTCTCTTAGAATTTTTTTTTACCAGTGTTTTGCTTTTATTGAGTTTTCTAGACCTTTCCGCTATTTTTTCCGCTATTTTCCGCTATTTTTTCAGACCTTCTGATTTTGAAGTCTTATCACCTTATCCGCAATACCTGCACTTCACGAAAAGAAACCAAGGCTTGAATATCATATTCCGTTATAATCAACGTTCTTAACGTTTTCCACGTTTTCTTGATGGGTACGTTCAACGTTTTCTTGATGGGTACTTTCTTATGAAGAAGTAATCTGGAACAACGAACAGGTATCTGCTTTTCACCAGCCGCGGCTGTGCAAACTAATAAAGTAATTTCAATATCAAACAGGATTGTTCAAGTTGCGCACTACGAATACGTTGAACTTGGCGGGTACTTGTATGCTTTCGAAGCTACCAGAGGAATATTTTCAATAGCCTCGTCGCTTAGAAATAAATGTGCCCGTTTTCATAACGCATTGCTGGCAGCGCTGTAACTTCAAACGAAAAGAAAAATAGTTTGTGTTCGCGACCAGTGAGCAGCTGTCAGTGGGTGCAGCATCATTACAAAAAACTGGGGATTAGAAATAAAATGTACAAAATATATTTCAATGACTGATAACTGCTGGCTCGTAATCTTTGTGCAGCGGATGCCATAACCTAGCTAAATCAAAAACAACCAAAATGCCAACGAAGCGGCCCGTAACGGAATGTTTTACCTGAAATACCTCAATGTGTATTTCACAAAAAACAGAACTTTCTCTAATGGCTCACCACTTTGCGGTGACAGAAAAAACGTCTATGTAGTACCTCTCAAAACTGCTCAGCGCTTTTCACAATCTATTCACCCAGAATTACAATGGAGATGCCGAAGACGGCTTCTTCGTAAGCTGGAAACGTTATAAAATCGTCTACGACTGAGCTGTGCATTCACAAATAGTTACACATTGCTTCTTAAAAAGAAGCCAAATCCGCACTGTAATAATTGTGTTTGTGTCGTGAAGTTTAACACATTTTATTAGAATCTGCTGCTGACATGAAACCTGATGTATGGTCCCGTCATGCCAGCGAATCCGCCCTTATCACCCCTGATACTTCACCTTCCCTCCTTCGACGCCTCTCGCAAAGTGATACTTAACCCGCGCTATCGCAATAAACGCGTTTGCCTTGGCCAAGACACTTCCCAGCGTATTCGTTTTAGTGGAGACGAGGAGGGGTGGAAAACGGGGCACTAACTCCCTTTGTCCCGGCCGTTGCACCCACGGGACAATACGCCAGCCCGCAGCAGTCTGTGGAGATAAAGGACAAATAGCCAACTTACCAACCTTCTTTGATTGCAATGACATCAAGGAAGCCAAAAAGAAACGGACACTGTTGGTGACTGCACTCTCCACTCACTGCGGGGGACGTACTGAGCGGACGTTGTGCTCAGGACAAGGTGAATACACTTTCGCACCCTTAAGTTGTAGCCTTGGTAAAGCAGCACTTTCGCCGCAACAAAACGAGATAGCACAGTCTTAGAAGTTCGCTACTTGCAAGCAGCTGCACGCCGAACTGGTCAAAGACTTTATTTTGTCTATTCCACATTTAGCGGACACCTGACATTTTGGGTACATCGTTGGATAGAATGCTACGACATCTCAGCATGTGTGGACTCGAAAGCGCAAGATGGCGTCGGCAGCTACTCGCAAAACGACAGCTGACGAGGAGCAAAGCGAAATAAATTGCGATATGGGCCAAAATTTCTGAAGCTAACGTGCAAGATATAGTAAGCCAAGCCGCTGAGGGAAGTGTACATGCGCCTTGAGGCCAGGCCTTTTGCCCAAGAAGCTGACCACAGACTGTAGCGTGCTACCGCTGCGGAGCAAAAGGGCACGGACCTGAGGATTGCCGCTTCCATTCGGTGACAAGCTTCAAGTGCAAATAGGGAGTCGTATTGCCTGAGCCTGTTGCCACCGTGAGAGCGTTTCGGGGAGGTTCCACAAGTGCGTAAAGTACACGCCTTGTCGCCGCGGAAGGAAGACACGGGCACAGAGGGTATGTTCGCGCTGGAGGCAGCGGACAGTAGTATTGGCCATGTCAGCATCAAGCAACGCATCGTGCGCACCTTGGATTGTGCTGGGGTTCCAGTGGACATGCATGTCTACACCGGCTCACCGGTTTTGGTCATGGTCATCACGTGGCCAACGCATGAGCGAAACACGCAGCCCAAGCTGCTTTGTTTGCCATTAAAACTGACCTGGTTCCTCGGACGGCTTGCAGTGCGGGGACAAGTGACGCTCACGGTTTCATGCGGAAACTGTTCTACGGATTGATTCTTCCAAGTCATTGGTTGCTGGGGCCACAACCGGTGTGGATGTGACATGCTGCAGGCGTTCTGAATGCACGACGCACCGGTCATGAATGTGAACTAGTCATGTGAGCAAATGCCGCTTGGTGGTGATGATGTCGCGAACGTGGACCCGTTGCTAGCAAAATTCGATGATATGTTCGGCCAGATATAGGTCGCATAAAATGGCCTCTGGTACACGTCGATACGGGGAAAAACATGGTGCCGAAATTCTCGTAAGCACGCGAAGTTCCCCATGCTTTTCCTTTAAACGTCGACGTGGAACTTGACCGCCTTCGGACGCGGCGAGTTTTGTCCCGGTGCGTCATTGCAAGTGGGCCGCGCAAGTTGCGCCGGCAGTGAAACGCAATTGATCAATCCGCCTTTGCAGCGATTTTAACCTAAACATAAACAAAGCCTGTCACACTGAGCAATATCCGTAGCCACGTGTGGAAGATATCCTGGTGACATTAAACGGCTACGAAGTTCTTACCACGATATACTTGCGGCAGGCATACAATCAGCTTTCGTTGCATGAAGAATCCATGCTTCTTACTACCATAAACACACAAAAGGGACTGTTCAGCGTCACTCGCCTGCCTCTAGGAGTCGCGTTCCCGCCGGCCCTGTTTCGACGTCGCATCGGGACAATTTTGCATGGGCTTCGGGGTGTTCAGTTCTACCTTGCCCACGTCATCGTGGCAGAGAAACACAATTGCTGCCCCACACAACACGAAGAATTGAAGCGTTTCCAAAAATACGGCGTGGTCTTTAACGCGAACAAATGCAAGTTCCGCCAACCAGACGTGATTTTCTGGGACATCGAAATTGTGCTCTGGGTCTTCAACCAAAGACGGAAAACCTACTCTCCATGCTTGAGGTTTAGGCTTTGCGGAACCCTGTAGAATTAAGGTCCAACCTTGGCATGGTAAACGTGCTACCACAATTTTCTCTCAAACGCATCGACAGCAATGGGGCCCCTGTATTAACTGCTCCTCCAGGAAGCTAATTGGGAGTGCAGTACCAATCAGCAACAGTCATTCTGCAAAGTGAAAGTTGTCAAATCCACAGATTCTCTGTCGAATCTTTACCCGCTCAAGCCGCTACTTCTGGAAGGCGATGCCTCCACGGAAGGAATCAGCGCAGTGCTTTCAAACGATGTCGGTGGCGGGGTACTTCGGCTCATAGGGTTGCGTTCTGGGTTACTGACGGATACCGAGAAAAATTATGCCCAGCTGGAGCGTGAAGCCATGGCACTTGTGTTTGGCACATCCAAATTTTGACAATACTTACTCGCAATACTTTCACATTGATGACACACCATAAGCAGTTTGTAGGACTTTTTTATCCGGTCAGGAAGGTACTCGCGATGGCCGCTGCATGAAAGCAGCGATGGGCCCCGGTGGTGAGTTCATATGATTACATCATCTAACACCAGCCCGGGAAAAACAACGTTCAAAGAGATGCCCTAAGGCGGCTTGCCACGTCAGAAACTTCCCAACCAGAATCACAGGAAGAAACTGAAGACAGTGTGTGTGTCCTGCCCACGGAAACCCTCAACGGCGGTGTCACGCCTGCGAACCAACTGGCCCGTTTCACGGCGCTCAATGACGAATTAGCAAGGGTGCTAAAATAGGTGCAAGAGGGGTGGCCAAGGCATTTGGAGCCCGAGGAAGCGCACCTGATTCCATACTTCCATAGGAAGGCAGAGACAACTATGAGTTGTGGGCTTCTCTTCTGGGGTCATCACGTGACCATCCATAAGAGTGCCAGAGCACTAATGTTACATCTGCTGCATGATACCCATAAATGCATTTGCTCAAAGAAGCGTCTAGGAAGCTCCATGATGTGGTGTTCCAGAATTGATAATGACATTGAGAACAAGCTGAAGTCCTGCGCTAATGGCATCCAAGAGGCCCCGCAGGCCCCCAAGAAACCCACTGTTGAATGGCCTGAAACGGAATGAGAGGGTGCATATCAATTTTTCTGGACCGATCAATGTTCACATGCTACTGATTGTGGTGGATTCACACAGTATTATGATAAAAGCAAAACCCATGAATTATTCTACCAGGCACGCCACCATGGAGGCTCTGCACACCTGTTTCAGTACATTAGGGATGCCAAGGACGCTGGTACAAGATGATCTCCCGCAGTTTACAAGTTGTGAATTTCTTAATTTTGTGTAGCTGAATAACGTAGTACACCCCCAACAGCGCCGCATCACCTTCAGTTTAGTGGGCTTGCAGAACGGTCTGTTTGTAGTACTGCTAAGCATTGTCTGAGGAAAAACGTGCAAGGGTCACTAAAAACTCGCCTGGCAAGGATTCAACACAGACACCACAGGACCACGCAGGGCGAGGGCCTGATACCAGCGCAACCCGTAATGGGCTACGATCTGCGCTCCAGACTAGACAACGGAGTGTCCGGGCCGTTCCTACCTCGATGTGGTGCAGCCCGGCAATTCTGTCCGGTTAAGGAACTACGGGAGAGGCGAGCCCTAAACTCCATGCAGCGTTACCTCGACAGACGGAGCCCGCCTGGTGAATGCCGACGTCCCGGCGGGGGCAATCATTAAGCGCCGGAGCAACCTGATCATGCCACGGTAGTTGCAACGGGACCAGGGGAACGAATCCGGTGATCTCATGTGCAAGAAAACTGTGGATGGCCCCTTGCAGGAGGAACGTCAATGCTAATGCCAGAAAGAAGCGAGGTCGCCTTGAGTACCTCTACTCCTGTGTTGCGTGTGGCAGGCCGGCAACGCAAACCCTCCGACCGTTACTCACCCTAGGGGGAGCGAGATGATGTATCTTTGACGTCACGCCAGCGAAGCCACCGTTACCCTCCCTTCTCCCACATCTCCCCTTCATTTTTTGACCATTCTCGCATAACGCTATTCAACCCGTGCTATCCCAATAAACACTTAGTCTTGGCCATCCAGCCAGTGCCCAGGGGTGTTCGCTTATGAACCAAGATTAGGTTTCCTTGAAAACATTGAATGTCTAAAACAGGAGTAAATAACTCTCAGCAATATTTTACGACCATGGATCTCTTTCTCAATGCAGCGCGAATCTCTACGAAGTTTGCTCGCTTATTTGGATAAAATTGGCCTTAATTCGTAGTTGTAAATTTTGTGATCAAAGTACACTACAAAAATTAAATACAGGTAAATTCGTTATCGCTCCCTGCCCCTACTGTTTTTTTTTCTTTTTTTTCTGGTCCAGCTTTTTCTTGGGCCTTGTCTTCCCCCCTAGCCAACACGCAGCCCAGAAGCACGTAGGCGAATGCAAAAAACGGCAAAACCCTCGCACATTTTTATTAAAGAGCCTTCCATCTCTCTCTCTCTCTCTCTCCAAACCAATGTGTCTCTGCAACACGATTAACCGGTAGCAATAAAGCGGGCTTTCCTCCGAGTATTTTATATATTTCAAACCAGTTTGCTGATAAGCCAAGCAACAGCGTTCTTAGAAAACATCTGCCTGAGGACAGGGATAATAATATGTGGCATTGGTGAGTTGTATAATGTCCCAAGTAGCCTGTCTCACCAAAGTCGATTTTTAAACGGGTGGTTTGCAGGTAGAGGCGAGGCGACATTCGCACATTTTTTGCCTGGTGTTTTCTCACTACGTGCAGGACATGCCGTGTCCTCAATATAAGCGATGCGTGTGTTTTACTCTAGAAATACGCCTAAGTGTGTAAACACTGCTTTAAGTCGTTATAGATACACTCCCACTAATGCGATTTTTTTTTACAGCATAACTTGGTAGTTTTTCTGATGTGTTGGGAATGCCTGTTAGGGAAAGCTTTGTTATGAAGATGCGAATCAATGTAGCACACCATGTTCGTTATTTATGGGAGCTGCGCTATGTGGGTCTCAGTTTTATAGAAAAGGATTGGCGGACAATTATATTGCGTTCAGTTGGAATTGTTTCATCGTTTAAGTTTCTAGTGTCCTGTCGGATAGAGGCGGTTCTCGTAAACAACCCTATCCAAAAATTATGGTTACCGGGTTTGTTTATATGCCAGCCAAGCCGGGGACAAGTTCAGATAAGGACCCGTACAGAGCATACCTCCCTTCAACCATGCCCTTTTAAGTTTACCCTGTGTGTCTCACCCGTTTAAGACCCCTTATAAGTAGCCTGTTCAACGGCTCACATTGCATTTCGGTTTTGTTATAGCTGGCAGCAATCTCATGAATGAACTTATTTTTGCGGTTCTTTCACTGCAGTGACAAGCTACAGCAATCGTTGAGTGACAAGCTATTGCTACAACCCGGCAAAAGCCGATGACAGTCAGAAGACACGAGGCGGCATATGTGTCATTTCGTGGCCAACAGCGCGACCTGCGTCACGTGGTGGCGACAAAAAAATGGCCGCGTATCTGCTCCTTTCCTTGCAAATGTCGTCAAATGCGATAGTCTTTGTAGAAATTTGCCAAGGAAATGCACCTTTTACTTTCCCGCTCATCTCTCATGCTGTTCCGGTACCGTCAAGCTCACCTCAAGGGAAACACACTAACGGTTTGCTCAACGCGATTTGAATTTACCGCGTTCCACTGCTACAGGCCAGGTTCTTCGATGCCAGCGCTGCAGTACGGCGGAGACGCGCGTGAATCGAGGCGGCCGACTTCAAGCGTTATAGAACCGCGTTTCCGTGCTCCCCGTGCGTTCCAAGCAGAACAAGGAACCTAGCTAGTGGTTCCCTTCATTGCTGTTCCTGCGTGATTTCTTGTATGGCGCCAGGCAGGTGGCGCGGGCAACAGCAGATGGTGGTTTTCTGCAGTAGATGTAGAATATCACTTGCTATCGAAAAACCAAGCATCATAATTTTTTAAATACGGGAACACTGTAAATATTTATGGTGTAATAAGTTCCTGTCTTACATCTAAGTAATGTCTAGTCCTTGTTCAACATAGTTGACAAGTATGAACATATAAATCGGGCTTGGACGTTTACATTTGGCTTTGAGTATATAAGAATATTGCGCAGTATCCATTTTACTTTGGCGGTTAGCTCAATTGAAGTCACAGATAGAAAGAGAGACAGACCAAAATTTCTGCATTTAAGTAGTCCTAGAAAGATTATCGTCTTTAAAAAACTATCTATTTCACAGTGCGGGTAACTTGGCAGCGGCAATGACAGGCGTGAAACACGACTTAACGTATTTGTTTGTTCGTTCACTGCAGGTTAGCGTCTTGTTATGTGCCAACGTTTTCCTAGTAGTCGTCGCTGCTGCCAATTGAATTTTTCATTTCTCAGCTTTGTCTGCATACCCGGCCTTTTTTCCTATCTTTGAGCATGGCATGGCTAAGGATTTCGAGCCAGTTAAGGAGGAGGTGAAGCCTGAAATAGGTACTTTGAAGGACGAGCTAAGGGAGGAGATGAAATAGAATAGCAAGGCATAAAACGTGACCTACGGAGCCAAATTTGGGATTTCAAAGTAGGGCAACAAAATCTTGCAAATAAGGTCGAGTTCGCTCACGCATTCAAAGATGAAGTTAAAGAAGCGCTGAAAATGGAAGTAGAGGCGAACAAAAATGTGCCAGTAACAGGAAAATATGAATCTTGAGTTTGAACTTCGATTTACGCGCTCAGAACAGTACTTTCGTAATATCAACCTCAAAACTTGTGGTGTTGTACAGCACCCTGATGGGAACTTTGCTGACGGCATTGGTAAAGTTATTTCGTTCATTGAAGAAAATATTTACAGTCCTCATATCGAGTTACAGTCAAAGTCACTGAAACACAGTTCACCTGTGAAACCTATTAAATTAGGGACACTGCCATGATTGAAAAAAAATTACGGGAGTGTTTTACCAACATAAGTGGAAATAATTACTTTACATGTACGAATGAAGATGCTGGGAAATATGCAAGATCCGTATGCGTAACGTTAGTTTTTCATGGCCCGAAGGAGCTACATTATCCAGTTTTTTGTTTGTTTTGTATTGAATATTTATTTATTTATTTATTTATTCATACTGTATCCATCACTTGAGGGTTATTACAGGAAGGAATACAAACAAGAAAAAGACACACAATGACAAAGCAGACATTAGGTTTCATGTTGCCAGTAGTAGAGTTCTAACGAACACTCGAACGCTTTGACATTCGAGCTAGTACCAATATACCGTTGAAAAATATTGCCGCGAACCATGTATGGGTTTGTTCAGTTATTGTTTGTTGTACTGCCCGGCCACGCCCGGCTCTGTTATGTGTGTCCAGAGGGTAGCACGTCTTCCATTGTTTATGTTTATGCCACACGGGCTATCTCAATCAGATAAGCACACTGTTTCATCTTAACGTCACTAAGCCCAGAATAATCTTCCTTGATCTACTATGTTATGGGTGTAAATCGACGGTTCCAAAAACACTTGCGCCGAAGGATAAAGGCCTGCAGAGCAGACGCCGTGGCAATAAATTCGACAACACTCGTCTGCGCACGTCACTTTGTTGACCACTGCTTTGCCGCCTATGTATTATTTTTAGTTGTTAGAGGATCACAAGTTCGCTCCAATAAACGTTTTTCTTCGAGACAGCTGCGTCGTCTTTGGCTATGGTACATCTGGTAAGGTGCGGGGTTCGCAACCTTTATGCTACAAACAACCTCTGGAAGCCACCAAGCCAGCCGCCGACACCAAGGCCTCCCACCCGACTTTGGTCTCCTACCAGACGGACCTAAATGAACGACCACTGCAACCACTCCCATGGTGCAAGAGGCGAAACCGCCAATCGTCCTGCAGGAGCCACGGGAACGCCATCATTCCGAGGAGCGCCCACAGAAGACCCAGAAGAATGGTTGGAGAAACTGGAGCGTGTCCGGATCTCCAACAGGTGCGACGACGCAGAAACGTTAGAGCATTGTTTCTTTTACTTGGACAATTAGGCTCGCACTTGGTTCGGGCACCCCGAGAGCTCGTTGACCAACTGGGCCCACTTCATAAGCGAGTTTCTTAAGACCTTTACTACCGTGGTCAGAAAAAAACGCGCAGCGCTTTTGCTTGAAACTCGGACGCAGCTCCCCAACAAAGGGGGGGGGGGGCTGGTCTTCGTCGAGGAGAAGAAGTTACTTCTTCGCCGTGCGGAGCCAGAAAGGATGGAAGGAAAGAAACTAAGGTTTCAGGTGCGAGGAGTAACGCAACAACTCTTTCCATACCTTGTCCGCAAACCCCCTAAAACGGTGGCCGAATTCGCGTCTGAAGCTGCCGCTATGAAGAAGACGCTAGAAATGCGAGCGAGGCAGTACGACCGCCCTGTGAACGCGCTCTTCTCGGAGACAATCGGAGCCGCAACTGAAAGCTCCGATACATTTCGCGACACCATCCGAGCACTGGTCAGAAAGAAGCTTCGGAAGTTTTTTCAGACGACACCGCCACCTCAGGTGGCTTCTCTGATCGACGTTAACCGAGAAGTCAAAACGCACTGGGAACTTCTACGGCGTCGGAAGCACGCCGCGAACCACAAGCCATGACCTACTCGGCCGCTGTTCATAGACCCCGCCACGATCCAATCCGTCGTCAAGAAGCCTTGCCGTATCGCCGTCCACTGTCGCCTGAACGAACTTCCGCAGCCCAACACCAGAACCCAAGGAAGACAGACGTCTGGCGAACCTCTCATAATCGTCCGCTGTGCTATCACTGCGGAGAGGCCCACAACATCTACCGTCGCTGCACCTAACAGCGGCTCGGTTTGCAAGGGTTCTCCGTCGCCGCAACCCACCCCCGTCCTGTTCAGCGCCCATTCGGAGATCGAAGAATACCTGTCCAACACGAGCAGTGGACAAGACCGTTTTAACCGATCGCTGTCGCCTTACCCATACCTGTCGCACAACCCCCGAAGCAATGCTTATTTCTCACTTGGAAGGTCCCCCAACCAACGCGGGTGAAACTAAAAGCAGCAACTTCTGCTGGTAAAGTTGCACGAACGCGGAAAAACAAAAACCCTTCCTAACGACGCAACGACTCGCGGAATATGTTGATTCCCGACATACCATCAGCCCGACGACATTATCTAACCCAGAAGTGACTCCTGAACACGACGACAACCATACGGCGCGACGCCTACCCGACCTGACCGATCGTGCGGCTGAGAAGACGATGACCACGACGCACAGATACCGACCGTGAACACGCACAAGACGAGATACGACTGTCATGACGCACCGGGAACTCGAAGAAAGCAGCATCCGGCGTTCAGCTGTCCATCGACGGTATTGAATTAGTCGCCCTCATAAACATGGAAACCGACAACTTGGTCATGAGCCGGCCATTTGCGTCTAAGCTGGAGAAGGTATGACCAGATGGGACAGTGCACACATCCGCAAATCCGGAGGCTACCTTGTGACGCCAAGTGGAACTTACAGATCGTGCGTCACCATAGCCGGCACAACGTACACTGCGGCGTTCGTCATTTTGCCTACTGCTCCCGTTACGTAATTCCCGGAATTGACTTTTTGACCCACAACGATGCAATAACGTATCTACAGACAAAGTTCATGCCAATTTTCCTCCCATCACTCCATGACGCCAGAAGCGAAACCCAAACACCATGATGCTTTAGGATGCCCGATGATCATGTTACACTGCCACCCTGCACAAGAATAATGATCACTGTCCACTGTGAAGATGCTGTTCCTGACGTCGACGATATCGTAGAGAGTGACCAAAGGTTGCTCCTCGACTGCGGTGTCTACGTCGCTAGAGGCAATTCACGCTTGACGCAACGTCAATCCCAAGTTTTTGTCACTACGTTCAGCGAAGAATACAAGCGTGTAAACAGGAGCGCTGCAGTTGCGTTCCTCGAAGAAACGCAAGAAGCAAGTGACGTGATAGCGGTTAGCTGACTTTGAACGTGCACCCGAGGATACCTTCAAGTTTCCTAATCCCTTCGTCGTGAATCCGGCATTACCGCGAGAAGAACAGAAGAAATTGTTTGGATTTGATGCGTCGCTACAGACAATGTTTTTGTCGAACTCAAAACTACGCCAGACACCTCTCGCGAAGCACCGAATAATAACAGAAGATGGAGCCCGACCTACCCAACAGTCACCGTACCGCATCTCTTCACACGAGCGGAAAGCAATCCGGCCTCAAGTCGACGACATTCTCTGTGACGACATTATACAGCCATCGAAAAGTCCCTGTGCTGCACCGGTTGTACTGGTGAAGAAAAAAGACGGCACAATAAAGTTTTGCGCTCACTACCGGCGACTGTACAAAATCGCCAAAAAGGACGTGTATTACCTTCCCCGAATCTGAGACACCCTCGACCACCTCTGCCACATGAAGTACTTTTCATCAATTTATCTGAACACCGGCTACAGGGAAATTGAAGTGGACAAGAAAGACCGAGAGAAGACTGCATTTATAACCCCGAACGGCCTATACGAGTTCAAGGTGATGCCGTTTGTGTTGTGCATTGCGCCAGTAAAGTTTTAACGAGTCATGGTCACGGTGATAGCTGGCCTGAAGTGGCACACCTGCCCCGTATACCTCGACGATGTTGTGGTATGCTCCAGGTCTTTCGAGCAACACCTTGCAAGGTGGCAGTCTGTATTCGATTCATACGTCGGGATGAACGCTGAAGCATGAAAAGTGCATTTTTGCGTACGAGGAACACAAGTTTTTGGGCCCCGTTGTCAACGCCCCGGGAGTGCGGCCTGACCCGGTGAAACTTCCGCCATATCGGACTTCCCAAGACGGAGAGATAAGAAAGGCGTGCGGAGATTTTTCGGACTGTGCGCTTACTACCGGCGCTTCGTCGCAAACTTCGCCCGCATTGCAGAGGCACTCACGTGCATGCTTGACGAAAGATAGTACCCCTTTCTGCTGGAAAAATGCGCAAGAAAAAGCAGTCTGCCAGCTGCAACAATTCCTGCAACGCCCGCCAGTGCTCCCGCATTTTCACGAAAAAGCCGAAAAGGAAACGCACCCGGACGCTAGTGATATAGGCTTCGGTGCCGTCCTCGTACAAAAGCAAAGCAGATGCAAAAAAGTAATCGCCTATGCGAGCCGTGGTCTGCCCAAGGAAGAAAGAAAATACTCAGCCTCTGAGAAAGAGTGCCTTGCAATTACCTGGACCATTTCAAAATTTGGCCCATACGTGTATGGAAGACATTAAACGTTGTGACGGTCCACCATGCGCTTTGTTGGCTCGCAAATTTGGAGCACCCCTCTGACCGTCTTGGTACGTGGAGCTTGCGCCTTCAAGAAATTGACGTTACAGTAGTCTATAAATCCTGGATTAAACAATCCGACGCCGACTGCCAGTCCCGTGGCCTCGTAGACGCACCACAACAAGACTCTGATAAAGACAGCGCATTCTTCGGAGTCGTGACTGAGAGCGACCTGGCCCCCCAGCAGCGTGCCTACCGCGATCTACGCGTCATTATGGACTACCTCCAAGGATGCAACGTCTCCGTTCCCAGGGCAATCAAACGCAACTTACCTGCATTCAGCTTGAAAAACTCCGTCCTCTTGAAGAAGAATTTCAGCCCCGGAACGAGAGCGAATTATCTTCCTGTCGTCCCGGCAGATCTTCGGGACGAAATTTTGGAAGCGTCCAACGACGACCCGTCTTCCGGACATCTCGGAAAAGCTCGCACAATTAGGAAAATCAAGATAAATTACTACTGGCCCCGCCTTGCATCCGACGTCACCCACTACGTCAGGAGCTGCCGTTACTGCCAGCGTCAAAGCACGCCACCGACGAGACCCATCGGACTTCTGCAACTGATCGCAATCCCGTCTAGGACCTTCCAACAGATTGAAATGGGCCTTCTTGGCCCGTTCCCTACATCCCGATTCGAGAACAAGTAGATTGTCGTAGCCACAGTCTACATGACACGATCCGCAGAGACCGCCAGTTTTCCCAGGGGGTCTGCACAAGAAGAGGCCAAGTTCTTCATAAGCCAAGATGTTCTGCGACATGGATCCCGGGAAGTCCTAATCATGGACCGCGGAACGGCGGTCACTGCGGAGCTTATGCAATGAATATTACGCTACAGCAACACGGATCACCGAACAACGTCGGCGTACCACAAACAAAGGAATGGCCTAACAAAACATTTTAACAAGACAATCGCGGATATGCTGTCAATGTACGTCAACGTTGAGCGTAAGACTTGGGACGAAGTGCTCCCGTTTGTCACCTTTGCGTACAACACGGCTATCCAGCAAACTACTCAGATGACGCCGTTCGAGCTTGTCTACGAAAGACGGCCGACTACGATGCTTGACGCCATGCTTCCGCATGTAGAAGACGACGACCGTAAACCTGACGTCCACGGATACTTTCAGCATGCGGAGGATGGCCACCAGCTCGCTCGAGTTCGTACAACGCACCAGCAGCTAGTGGATCCCGGTGCTACAACCTCCGACGCCGAGATGCCGAGTACAACGCAGCGGATCGCGTTTGGGTTTGGAGTCCCATTCGTCGACGCGGACAAAGTGAGAAGTTTCTGCGGCGGTATTTCGGAACCTACGAAATTTTACGACGTGTCGGCGAGCTTACTTACAAGGTGATCCTCGATGGTGATTCAGGAACATCACGACGAAGCACGCGCACCGAAGTTCTCCAAGTGGTTCTCTTGAAACCATACTATGCTCGATGACGGGCTTTTTGTTTGTGTGTTCGGACTGTCTTTTATTTTTGCATCGGGTCGATGCACTCATAGAGGGGTGTAATGCGTCGAACAATGTATGGCTTCTTTATTATTAGATGCGGAGCATCCTATAGTATTAATAATATTACTGTTTATTTCTGCCACTAAAACATACAAAGAGAGACAGAGGACCTGCAGAAAAAGGCGTAATTACGGCTTGAGTAGGCCGCAGCCCCCATTCAGACAAGCAACAGCAGTAGCAATGAACAGCGAAGCGGGTAATTACAGCTAGAAACAAAACTACGAATGCGTACAAGCTTCATCCGTTACATAACAAATGGGTGAAGAAATAACACATTCCTCAAACAATAAATAAAAACGAATACACCTATTTAGAGCATAATGATGCACCAAAAAAGTCTGCTGAAAACCTTATTTATACCTGCAACGCAGTTCCCGGCTCTCACATCTGAACAAATCAAAACCTTAACAGTCATACAGGTTCATAAGAGAAGGCAGAGCATATTTCGAGCATTCCCAACCCGTATTTAGGCGCACCATTGGAACAAACCAGCTTCCTTGCATTCTGAACGAGTAACCTGTATTCTTTTGTTGAAGACGGGTCAGATTTTGTATATGGTCTGTATTCCTTTTGGTTTCTATTTTAAATCAAACCCAAAGCTGGTATTTGTACAAGTCATATATTGTAATTACACCTGCTTCAAGTAAGAGACATTTATTTGGCGCTGAGTACTTCACATTGAAAACATAACGAAGGAACTTTTTTTGCAATAGATGAATATTCTTTAGAAGTGAGTGTGTGGCAGTTCCTCATACAAGCTTACAGTAGTTCATTTGAGCGTAAAATAGTTAAACAATAGCAGCTTTCAAGATTTTGGGAGAATATATCTGATACACCCAACGGTACCGGTTATCCTTCCCAAGCGCGAGACAACATGACTTACATGATTTTCCCATGACATAGTGGACAAAACTACTACACCAAGGCACTTAAACTGATCTACCACTTCTATTTGTCGACAGCTAAACATAATGGGATCGTGGGAGCGAACTGGTTTGTTTTTCTGATGAAATAATAATGCTTTTGTCTTTTTTTCATTTACGCGCATGTAATTAGACTTCGAGCATTTTTCCAGTGCGGCCATCAATGTGTTACAGGCCTGTATCAGACCATGGACATCTCCACCAGAGAAAAAAAGGCTCACATCATCGGCATAAATAATAAATTTTGCATCCCGGTTGATATTTTTAATGTCATTAAGGTAAATATTAAACAGCAACGGACCAAGCACACTTCCTTGTGGGACGCCAGAAGAAACCGGTTTTATTTCGGAATATGTATCGTTTATAATGACGGTTTGTTTTCTTTAAGACAAATAGGACTTTATGAGTAATGCCCCTTGTCCCCTAATTCCGTATTACTCTAGGTTCTTTAGCAGTAACTCGTGGTTCACCAAATAAAATGCCTTGGAGAAATATATGAAGATTCCAAAGACAAAGGCTCTATTTTCAAATTGTGTAAGAATATATTCTTTTTGTTCCAGGAGGGTGAGCTCTGTAGATTTGTTTTTCTGAAATCCAAATGGGCATGCTGTAATCACGTTGTCTTTATCCATGAATTTATTTAGTCTGATATGAAAAACCTTTTCCAAGGATTTTACAATATAGGGAGTATAGATACGGGTCTATATTTGCTGATGTTGTGGCGATCTCCACTTTTGAACAGGACTGTTATTTTGGCTATCTGCATTTTCTCTGGAATTACTGATGTCGTTAAGCAAGTGTTAAATATATGTGCAACTACTGGTGCTTTTATATCTGCAATATATTTGAGTGGCCTTACTTGAATATCGTCAATTTATAGACGTTTGCTATTGTTTAAGTTGTCTATAACCGATATCACTTGATCTGTTGTCACAGGTTCTATGAATACTGTGTGTACGTTCGGAACACGCATATATTCGCATGCATCCCTTAATGAGCCGTCTGCTTTCATATTTGTGAAAAAAATGGTTAAACGCATTGGCCATCTCAGTTCAAATTAGTTATTTGTCATCAATTTTAGAGTTTATCACTTGATTCTGTGGCTGATTACGGTGAAGTAATAAGTTTAACAGACTCCAGATAACATCCTGACACTCTTTCTTTATATTTAATATTGCGGTATAGTATTCCGTTCGGGCTGCTCTCAGTTTCTTCGTCAATCTATTTCTAAACTCTTTGAAAAACTTCCAATCATCGCCTGTGCACGTTGTTAAAAACGGTTTATAAAGCTTGTCCTTCACTTTAATTTCGTGTCGCAGCTCGGGTGTGATTCACGGTTTCCGAGACTTTCTAGATGTGTTTCGTGCTCTAAAAGGAAAATAAAAATGATACAGTTGCTTGAACATTCGAAGGAAGTTATTTTAAGCTTAATTTGAAATATTAAGCGTGGAAATGGGGGGTCCAGTCAACCTGAATAAGTGTAATACGAGAAGCATTAGGCAGACCTTCATTTCTGCTCGGAAATTTAATGCCTACTTGATGTTTGAGTGGTTGGGATAGCGTATCCATGCACAAAAATACCGGAAGGTGATCGCTAATAGCGCATTATAGGACACCTGCCTGAAGCTTTGGATGGGAAATGTTCGTAATAAAAAGATCTAAATTGGATTGAATTTCAGTTGTTATTCGAGTGCGAACTTCAATTACATTAACAAAACCGTTTGAAGCCAAGACGGTATTAAATTCTAAGGCATAATAGGTATTACAGCTCATATCAATGTGGAAGTATCCAGAGAAAATAGGCGTGTAGCTTCCATCAGCAACAAACGATGAGAACTCTTCGTAAAACTTAGAAATATTGTGATATTCATACTGGGTAGGCGGTAACAAACAGAGTAAAATAGTTTGCCCACACATAGCGATATTATTTCGTAATCAGGTGTAATAACACTGTACGGGCCTAGTATTTCACAATTTACACTCACATCGAGCAACAGTGCGACTCCTCCACCACGGCCCAGAGATCTATTCAGGTAATGTGTAGTATAGTTCGCCAATTCTAAGACGTTATGCGCGCTTGTGCTCCATGTTTTACTCAACATAATCGCGGAGAACTTGAACTGAAACTCACGATGAAATTGATCTAGGTATTCTTTTTTTTTACTGATCGCGCGTTCACATGTACAGCTATCACGGAAGTAGCCGGGAACGAGGAAGTGATACAGGGAAGGTCAATTGGCAGTAGATAAGGGCATTGCATTATTTAGATGTGTTCTTTCTCTAGACCTTTCAAACTGCAGTACTTATTTGAAGCGGTCTAAATCATTGGCACTTTTGACACGAATACGCGTACCTTCATCTTTGCGGATCAGACTTTTTCCATCCGTGTGCCAAGCGAAGCAATAGCCGCTGTCTTTCGCCCACTATTTCACCGCATGAAGCAAATTCCTATTCTTTCGGGTCATGTTGCCGTGTATGAAGATAGGAGGTTTTTCATTCTTTAATTTGTTTTTAGTTTTCAGCCACGACTCTCTTGTTGTCTGTCTCGTGAAACGAGCAATTGTTCCTGACGTCTTATCGGGGCCGGCCGGTAGTCTGTGTATCGTCTGAATGTCGGCTTCCTTGAGGAGCGGTACTTCAAGCTTCCTGGCGATTCCATTTAAAATTGAAAGTTAATTTTCGTCAGGCACAACAGATAGAGCGTGAAATTCTAGGTTAAGCTTACTGCTCCGGTACTCAAGCTCATTAACATCCTGTTGAAGTTGTGCTTGTACGACTGGTTCACGTCGTCCTTGTGTTCCAGTTCAGCTACTCTCTTCTTTAGTGCTTTTATTTCACTGTCTCGATGGAAAGCCTGTTTTGAAACCTCGTCGAATTTTATAGACATATTATTGACAGACTGTTCCATTTCCTCAAAATTTTTGGCAAATTCAGGCAAGCTATCAAGCTTTAGGAGGATAGAGGCGAGAGCTACCGTTTTGTCAAGCTCAGACTCAGCACCTTCACGACTGCTCGTTGAAGACTCAATGTCTTGGCATGTGGGGGAGCACCACTTCTTTTTTGCGGATTTGCTTTTTTACCTAAAGGATTTTTTGGTTACGCCAAAGTAGTTCCAGAAGTGGCAAGTTTTTGAACACTCAGTGCACTTCACGTTTGCCACGTCATCACGAATGGTTGCCTTGCAAGACGCACACACGAGAGACATTTTTCCTACTAGCGCAGGCAGTTAGGTGGTTAACATTCGACAAACCATTGAGGCACTCTGAGCAGCAGAAAGCAGCGGCAGAGGCAGCGACAGTTTCAGAGGGATATTTGCAAATTGCTGTACTAACCTGCAACAGGGGAAGTTTCGTCGTTAGCGTAATGGTCACGCCGCTACCGCGGCGTCCAAGTGAAAGCTGCTGTGGTGTGCGATGGTTTATCTTGGATGGACTACCGGATGGCGCCTGCGCAGACGATGCTTGTAGAGCGTCGAGCCCTCCGTTGCTTGCTTAATGTTCGTTGTTTCTTTGATGTTCCAGGATAGGCGTAGCGGCAGTGGTCTTCGCTTTCCGGGCGGTGGGACACTCAGTCACGGCAGCCTGCAACAGGGGCAGTTTCGTTGTTAGCGACGTGTTCATGGCACTGCCGCTGCTGCCAAGTGTAGTCGGGGCATGTCCCACGTCGGCGTCCGCACTCACACTACGCATGCGCAACTCTCCTCCTTTCCTGTCCCAGAGATGCGCGATACTCCCGCCACTTCTGCTCTCGTACTAGCTGCGTGCAGTTCGCTTTCGCTTCTCCCGCGTTCTTGCTTCTGCTTTCGCTGCGCATGCTCGGCGCTTTCGCATCTCTCCTCTTCTCATCTCATTTCCTTCAACCTTGAAGATAAATTGGGTAGCGCGCTGCGCGCGTTCAGTTCAGTGCTTGCTGCGCTTGACTCCACTTCATTCCGTTCTTCCGATGAAGTGTGATAGAAGCAACAGTCCCGTCGGTTATTAGGTTGGCGAAAGCAAGTGTCAGCACCACCGCACATACTAACAGCAACGCTACATCCACTGAAGACAAAGCTGCGCAGCGAAGGGCACGCGACGCTGAGAGCAAACGCTGGAAGCAAGCGGCGGACAATGAGCTTCGTCGGCGCGAACGCTCTTCGCTTGCGCATCTCTCCTCCTCTCGCCTTCTCTCCTTCAACCTTGAATGTAAATCGTGTACCGCGCTGCGCGCGTTCAGTTCAGCGCTTGCTGTGGTTGACTCCACTTCACTCCGTTCTTCCGATGATGTTCTACGAACACACGGAAACACAACAGAACCCCGAGATGCTCCGCATATACTTAGCGTTCCCTTCGGGAAAATGGGGCTAATTTTGGTTTGTTTTACTGCCCGGCCACGCCCTGATCTGTTATGTGCGTACAGAGCGAAGCGCGTCTTCCATTCGTTATCTTTATGCCACACGGGCTATCTCATTCAGATAAGCAGACTGTTTCACCCTAACGTCATTAAACCCGGAAAATCATCTATGATCAAAAATGTTCTGGATGCAAATTGGCGGTTTCAGAAACACTTGCGCTGAAAGATAAATCCTTGCAGAGAAGACGCCGCGGCATTCGATTTGACGACACTCGCCTGCGCAAGTCACTTTGTTTACTGGTGCTTCGCCACCTCTGTACTCTTTGAGTTGTTAGGGGAGCACAAGTTCCCTCAAAAACTTGTTGTTTCTGCACGACAGCTGCGTCGTCTTTGGCTCCGTGACAATATTCAACAATGCTAAGCATTAGAAAAAACAAATTAAAGTCGTCTAGACAGTCCCAAATGGTCCTATTTGGTGACTATGGTTCAACCGAGCTCGTCGTTTGGTTGCACGTTGTGTGTACGTGTCTTTATATATTTTTATTTCGGGTCTTATAGTTTGAAACAGTAGTTTAACTCTTTGCTTCTCGCAGCGCACTTGCAGGTATTCTAGGTTACGTATTTTAATAAATTTTTTATAGATTCTCTCTTCTCGTGCCGTGAGCAAACGAAGCGCACGGCTATCCATCAACTTTTTCTAGTTGATCACTCAGTGACCGCTGATGAGGACTCCATACATAAGGTGCCAACTCAAAATAGGCGAACAAATGTTTATATGAATGTAATTTGACATCTCTAGGTGAATGGTCGAGTTTTAACTTGCAACACGGGAAACTTGCAAGTAGAATAACTTGCAACACGGCCACATTGTTTGACGTTTGTATCTCCAAAGTATAGCTTCCGCACACTGAGTCTGGCGTAATATCTTCCGATATTTGTATGCCAGTTGCCGATATTTTGCCTCATACCTCTCAAAATAAATGACATAACAAACACTGTTGCCCACATGATCAGAAATTAAAATGATCTTGCACTCAACGACTTTCACAAACGAATCGAAGATACTAATTGGGAGCCCATATACAAGATAACGGAAGTCAATGCAGCATATTCGGCTTTCATAGATATGTTCATAACCCAATATAACAACGCCTTCCTACAAATAGAAAGAAAAAATTATTCCTATGAAGTTGAAGCCTTGCACGAACCAATCACTTTACTTAACGATCAGGAAGAAAAATAATATATATTGTAAGCGCAAGTGACTGCCGAGCTTCCTTCATCGTTTTCCCTCCATTTATTTGCCATCAATGCATCGTCTTCGTCTTCTTACCTGGCCCGTTCATCATCAGCACCTCATCGCCTGGGCGCGGAACGCTCGATCATCATCATCGTGGTTTGAAGTCCCTTCTCGGGTTCGGGCTGCTGCTTGCCAAATAAAGGGCCTTCTCGCCTTCAACAAAGCCTTCTCGCCGGAGCCTCTCAAGTGGTGAGGTGCAGTTCGACCCCGCGACGTCGTCTACAACGTTTCCTTTGGAGCTCCGGTCGGGTCGGCGAATATTTCGGCCAGATTCCGACATGCAGGCGGAGAGGGTCAACTCCGCTGCTGGCAGTAACCCTGGCTGCCCACCCACGCCATACTGGACGATCAGCAGCAGACCACGTGACCCACCGGACTTCACTGGCCTCCGCGGCGATGACGTGGAGGACTGGTTGGACACTTACAACCGTGTCAGCGCTTTCAATAGGTGGGACGACTCTTTCAAACTAATCAACGTCGGATGGTCCCTACATAAAGTGGCGAAAACGTGGTGTCTGACAACGAAGCCAAACTCACTACTTGGTCCGAATTTACTACCGAAATACGCAAGACTTTTGCGACATAGATTCTCGTCCCAAAGTTCGCTTATATTCATGCACGCCATATCCATGTACGACCATATCCATGCACGCACTGTGTACTCTGTATTTTATCGTCCGCCAAGGGGAAGGATTGAATCTTTGTTGTTGTTCATTGAGCAGTTCTTGTCTCATATTTCTGACCTAAACAACAATGTGGTATGGGGTGGAGAGTTTAATATTAATATGCTAGCCGAAACTTCAACAAAGCGTGATCTAGAAATACTACTCCAAACGTTTGGCTGTAGAAGCGTAATATCAGCACCCACAAGAGTAACATGCAATACGGAAAAACCATCGACCTGTTTATAACCAATTTGTGCCCAAGTATTGTAAAAGTAGGTGTCCTTGCTAATACTGTGAGCGACCATATGCCAATTTTTCTTAGTGTAAAACGCCAACCACCTCAAACGAAAGGGAACAGTGTTATGATGCAATCGATAACACCCAATAGTCTTCAAATGTTTAGCTTTGATCTCTCTTTTACCGACTGGCAAAGTGTTTATGGATCCCATGAACCCGACACTGCGTATGAAATTTTTCTGGACAAATTTTGTGCACTTTATGAAAAGCATTTTCCGCCATGTCCTATCCGAAACCACTCTTCAAAAATTAGGAAACCATGGATTACACAGCAACTGTATTGTAAAGATAAAACATAAACAAGCCCTCTATAAAAAAATTTTGAAAACACGAGACCAGGCAGATTTTACTATATTCAAGCGATTTCGTAACCAGTTAAACAATGAACTACGTCATGCCAAAACTCGTTATAACGAGAACAACTTCGCCTCCTGTGCCAAAGATAGCAAGCAGCTATGGAAAAAAGAAAATTCCTTACTAAATAGAACGCCAAACAGCCAACCAATCACATTTATCAACAAAAATGGCCTCGAAATTTCTGGACAGTTACTACCTGACACGTTTAATGATCACTTTACCGAAAACAACGATTCTGTTACTAGCACGGATGCCTGTCGCTATATCGCTTCTGAATGCCCGGAAACCATATTTTATATGTCCGACAGATGTTAAAGAATTGACGGTTCTCTTTTCTCAATTAAGCAACAGCTCAGCCTGCGATGCTGATAACCTGCAAATTAAGCCCATTAAATATGTCTTTGACATAATTGCACCTGTATTAACGCATATATATAACCTCTCTCTCTCCACAGGTGTTTTCCCACTCAAAATGCAAAAAGCTAAAGTACTGGCAGTGTTAAAAAAGGGTGACAGAACTAAGTTGTCGAATTACAGACCGATATCTATCTTACCGGTATTCTCCAAAGGTCTTGAAAAAGTTATTTTTTGTCGCCTCTCGGATTTCTTTGAAAGTAAAAATATAATCACACATAACCAGTTTGCTTTCCGCAAGCACCTATCAACTCAGTCTGCCCTCCTTCATTTAAAAGAATCTATCTTAAAAAACCTAGAAGAACGCTTATTAACGCTTGGTGTTTTCCTCGACCTAAGCAAGGCATTTGATTCTATAATTCATTCACTGCTCCTTAAAAAGCTAGCTTGTTATGGTGTTCGCGCTGTTGCCTTAAAACTTATCGCTTCATACTTAGCAAATAGAACCCAGTATGTACAGTTAGACACCCCCTCCAAAATTAAACCGGTGAAAATTGGCGTTCCCCAAGGAAGTATATTAGGCCCCCTTCTTTTTAACATATACATCAATGACATAGTAAATGTAGACTATGACACTAAATACGTTGTTTATGCTGATGGTACTACTCTGCTATTTAAAGCCAACAAAGTGAGTACCGTAATACAAAATGCAAACTCAGTGTTAAAAAGCATCCATGAATGGTGTGTTGAAAATGGCCTGAAAATAAACACAGGCAAAACTAAAGCAGTACTATTCCATGCAATAAACCAAAACATCACAATTGAAGCAGATGTAACTTTGGCCTCCTCAAAAATTGAAATCGTGAGTTCAATGAAAACATTAGGCGTTTGGTTTGATAAACATATGACCTGGAGTCATCACGTACACTGTCTTGCTGGCAAACTTTCCAAAATCGTAGGTACACTTTTTCGTCTTTGGTACCTCCCTCGCCAAATCAAATTACTGATTTACAATGCCTTATTTTTCAGTTCACTAAGTTACTGCAACCTTGTCTGGGGTACAAAATCTGCAACATACATAAATTGTCTCTTCCTACTTCAGAAAAAAGCAATTTTAATAATTTGCAATAAGCCGTACGATTTTCCTACAGAACAACTTTTCAGTGAGCTCAGGGTATTAAAAATTGTACAATTATTTTCCTATCGTTTGGCATTACTGTACAACAGGGAACAAAAAAATAATCTAAACTATATTTATAATATAGCTTCTCTGGAGCGTCATAATACTTGCTACAACACACGATCTCCTTATTTCTGGCAAATACCCCAATCAAGAACTAATTATGGAGTACAAATGCTACGCCACAGATTACCAACCTTGTTAAATTATCTTATTGATCAAAACGTAAATCCTGGATCCCAATTAAATATACTAGAATTTTACCTTCAGCAGTGATGTATACTGCGTCTTTGATTGTATTTCTTCCTAGATATTTTTGTAATCCTGCTTCTCCCGCGTTTTTCCTGGCGCTATGTGGTGACAAAAGTGTAACTTTTTAAACTATAATATATTGGTCATTTTTGTTTGTATTTTATTTCTGTGATGACAAAGATGTCAATTTCTTTGGATTACAATGTACTGGTGGTATTTGTTTGTATTTTTTTTTAACTTCTCTTCTCTTTTTTCTTTTTTATCTCGTCTCGCTATCTTGCTGCCCTGTGAGTCTACCGCGCTTTTGGGCTGGTCAAGTTGCCTGCGAGCAACGTTTTCCCAAATCGTCCGTCGTACTGTTTTTGTAAACTTTACGAGAAAATAAAGTCATTCATTCATTCATCATCAGCGCGCTCAGAGGATTCCAAATAGAAGCTGGATGTACGCGTTCAACTACCCGGCGAAACCTACACATCATACATAGAGGACGTCCTGGCCCTTTGCAGACGTGTCAACGCCAGCATGACTGAGGACGAGCGGGTGCGTCACATCTTCAAGGGCATTTCCAACTTTGCTTTTCATGCCCTCGCACTGCAAAATCCAACAAGTGTTAATGACGTCATATCGGCTTGCCATCGTTTAGACACCCTCCAGGCTCAGCGCTTGCCATCTGCTACGTGGGACTCGCCTGCACCTACGGACAGCGACATGCGCTCCATAATCCGCTCCATCATAAGGGAAGAGCTTCAAGGGCAGCCGGAAGGGACCTTTTCAGGCAGCCAAAACCAGAGTTTCACTCCCGGCTTGCGAAGCATGATTAAGGAAGAGCTCGCTTCAATTACGTGTGCTTCCCCACCCAAAGCAGACATTGCGGTCGCTTTGCCCACATCCCAGGTTTCCATGTTCCACCCTGTCCCACACGCTTGTGCCCCGGTTTCATATTCGTAGCCACCTCAACCCGCTCAAGCGCTGATGGCTCCCCTGTCAAGAACGACCGCTCCCAAGTCCTATTACTTCCCTTGGCGCCCGTCGCGGCCCACTTGCTTCTATTGTGGCATCCGGGGCCATATCTCTCGGTTCTGCCGGAGACGTCAGCAAGATGAAAGACGAGCTTACGCCACATATCGACGCCGTGATGATAGCCCGCCCTACGACTACCGTCACCAGCCTTTCGACCACCGTCAGCAGACTTATGCTTCTTCCCGACGTGCCTCCTCCACCCCGGACACCCGTGATTTCCCACCCAACTCCAGTCAGCCACGACGCCGTTCGCCGTCACCTTTCCGTCGCTCGCCCTCTCCTCTTCGCCCCGCTACTCAATCCTTCGACCGCAACCCGGAAAACTAAAAGGAGCAGTTTTTGGAGGTAAAACTGCATTATTAGAAAATTTAACAAGTCCTCCATTTCGCCCATCCAATACATTAACTGTTTTCGTGGAAGGTATCAGTGTAGAAGCTTTAGTAGACACCGGTGCTAGTATTTCCGTTATTCATTCTTACTTGTGCTCTCTGTTGCGTAAGGTCACGACACCTTATAGTGGACCGGTTCTGCGTGGTGCTAACGGTGTCACGATAAAACCCAGCGGATATTGTACAGCACGCGTGTTCATCGACGGCATCCCCCATCATATCCAGTTTGCTGTGTTATCACCCTGTGCGCATCAACTAATTCTGGGATAGGACTTTCTATCTTCTGCATCTGCTGTTATTTCTTGTCGGCAACCTTCTATTCACACGACTGACACCGACCTTGCCGCGCTTGCGGAAGCGGCAGAGTCACGGTTAGTGACAGCAACTGATTTTGTTCTGCCGCCTGGCCAGGAATGTGTTATTTCTACTACGTCAAGGGACATCATTGATGGAGACGTGTTCATTGTGCCGACTGGAAATTTTGCACCCAAAGGGGTAGTGATGCCTCTTTGCTTAGTACGATTTTCGCATGGCTCCGCCCTGCTAGCCGTACAGAACACTACCTTGGAACCAATCCTTCTGCCACAGGGAGCCACTATCGCTTCTTTTCCTCACGATGAGGGTTTTGATGTCCGCTGTATATGCCCCATTTCTTCTAATGTACCTGCCTGCCAATTCGAAACTTCAGTGTCAGTCTCCTTGGATACCACTATAAGCGCAGAACTGACGCCAGGTCAGCGGGAAGCTCTACGAGGTCTTCTGGATAAACACAAAGCAGCATTTCACTCCCATTCTCCAGTCCTGGGCCAGACAGCAGCAGCGACTCACCGAATCGAAACGGATGGGTCCTGCGTTGTTCGTCGTCGCCCGTACCGCGTTTCCTCTGCTGAGCGTAAAGTAATACAAGACAATGTTGATGACATGCTCAAACGGGACATTGTTCGTCCATCATCGAGCTCCTGGTCTTCGCCCGTGGTTCTGGTCAAGAAAAAGGATGGTTCCGTGAGATTCTGTGTCGATTACAGGGCCCTTAACAAAATCACAAAAAAAAGATGTTTACCCCATGCCACGTCTCGATGACGCCATGGACATATTACAAGGTGCAGAATACTTTTGGAGTTTACATCTCTGATCCGGATACTGGCAAATTCCTATGAACGAAGCAGATAAAGAAAAAACAGCATTCGCCACGCCTGACGGCCTCTATGAATTCAATGTGATGCCGTTTGGCTTATGCAATGCTCCCGCAACCTTTGAAAGAATGATTGATACCGTCCTGCGTGGTCTGAAATGGAAAACCTGCCTATGCTACCTTGACGATATTGTTGTTTTTTCTGTCTCTTTTGAATGGCATCTAAGACGCCTCGACCAAGTGTTAACGTGTCTTTCTAACGCCGGGCTTCAGCTCAATGCAAAAAAGTGTCGATTCGCAAGCAAATCAATTAAGGTGCTCGGACATATTGTCAGCAAGGATGGAATTCGGCCTGATCCTGATAAAGTTCATGCGGTCCTCAACTTCCCGAGACCAGCCTGCCTGAAAGATTTACGCAGTTTTCTTGGATTGGCCTCCTATTTTCGCCGTTTTATTCGAAACTTTGCCACGATTGCATCCCTTCTTCACAATCTATTGGCCACCGGTTCTTCATTCCACTGGTCAGACGACTGCGAGGAAGCGGTTGAAACACTCAAGCAAGCCCTCACCTCAGATCCTGTTCTCTGCCACTTTGACGACACCGCTTCGACTATCCTGCACACAGACGCCAATGGGAAAGGAATAGGTGCAGTGGTCTTACAACGCAGTGCCTCATCGCTGGAAAAAGTTGTTTCTTACGCAAGCCGAGCTTTGACAGCTGCTGAGCGCAACTATTCGATAACTGAACAGGAGTGTCCTGCGGTTGTTTGGGCAGTCCAAAAATTTCGGCCGTACTTGTACGGACGTCCCTATACCGTCGTTACCGATCACCACGCTTTATGCTGGCTATTATCACTTAATCTCTCAGGACGACTCGGGCGCTGGGTCCTCAAGTTGCAGGAGTATGATTTTACGGTAATTTACAAGTCCGGAAAAAAACATATGGACGCTGACGCCCTCTCTCGTTGTCCTGCGGCGTTGCCAGAAGCTGACGGTCCTTCCTCTAATGCCGCGGCAGCCTTACCCAAGGCACCATTAGACGCCACTCAACTGCAATCCTCCTCGGACTTAGTGGCGTGCCAACGTGAAGATCAATACTGCCGCACCTTGATGGACCAACTGGCCGGACTAGTGCAACCGCCAAACAGCCGTTACAGCCGTCAGCTGAACAAATTCAAGCTTTTGGATGGAGCCCTCTATCGTTACAACTACCATCCGTCTGGCGATAAATGGGTTCCGGTCGTCCCGCAATCTCTCCGGGATATCATTCTGAAAGTTTCTCATAACGACGCCACAGCAGGACATCTAGGATACCACAAAACCTACAATCGCGTCAAGAGCCATTTCTTCTGGCCTGGACTTTCCACCAGCGTCGCAAGATATGTTGCTCCCTGCATACCTTGCCAACACCGCAAACGGCGTACGTCACCACCTGCCGGCAAACTGCAACCTTTGCCGTGCCCTGCGGCCCCGCTTGAGGTCGTTGGTATCGGCCTATACGGACCATTGCCTGAGACTCCTGCTGGCCATCGGTGGATTGTTACCGCCGTCGACCATTTGACCAGATATGCAGAAACCGCACCTCTCCGAACCGGCTGCGCTTTAGAAGTGGCCGAATTTTTCTTACGCGCCATTTTTATGCGCCACGGCCCTCCTCGTTTTGTTATCAGTGATCACGGCCGAACTTTTCTGGCAGCAGTCTTTACAGAAGTTCTTCCTGCCGCCAACACTGTCCACAAAACCACATCCAGTTAACATCCACAGACCAACGGTTTGACAGAGCGTTTTCACCGCACACTTTCCGACATGATTTCGATGTATATTCACCCCGATCAAAAAACTGGGACAGCATTCTCCAATTTGTAACCTTCGCATACAACACCGCGGTAAAGAGAACAACTGGATTTTCACCGTTTTACCTTGTCTACGGCCGCCAGCCGTCCTCTGTCCTGGACCTGTCCTTCTTTTCTGCACCCGGTGATTCTTCAACCAACGTTGCTGAACAATTTGTGTATAGGGTTGCACACTGCCGACGACTCGCTCGCGAAAATACTGAGGCCAGCCAAAAGGTCCGCAAGTTAAACTACGACCCCGCATGGGGCACCTTGAGCAATCTTGGTGACGGTACTGGCGATACCGCGGACCCCGAGCCCCCAAACATAAGCTGGATCCAACCGTGGTGATGTGTTTTTAAGGTGAAGGGTAGAAACTTCTAACGGTGGCCGTCGGAGCCCAGGTCAAGCTCCGGCGGATGGGCTCCCGGTCTGTTTACCAGGCAGGGAGCTCCGGGACCTCCTCAGCTATCAGGGTAAGGTTGTGGAAGAAAGTACCCCCGTCTCCCTGCTTCTATACTATGATATATGGCATTTTCTAAACCCCCCCCAGACGTGATCGGCCCCTGAAAAGGGGCCGCACCGAAGTTTCATTCCCACCTCTGTCAACAACTGTCCTTTCAACAAACATGAATACCTATTCTCGTTTTTCTTGTGATCGAGTCAGCTGACCCAACGAGACCCGTCGCTTCACTGTCGGTATTCCTTGTCTCAAAATTTCTGCAAAGCACATTAGGTGAAAAGTATGAAGCCAAAAAGCTCAGGACAGGAGAAATCCTTGTCGAACTCAACAATGAAAAACAATCCCGCACACTTCTTGCCCAAACTCGCATCCATGATCTGGACATCAAGATCACGCCCCACCGGAGCCTGAACAGCTCCCAGGGTGTGATTTCAGAGTCGGATCTGCTTACAGAAACAGATTCCGACCTTCTTGAAGGTTTAAAGGACCAGGGCGTCACAGCTGTGCGGCGCATCACGATGCGCAGGGACAATAAGATAATCCCAACCAAACACATTATCCTGACCTTCGACCGTTCGACACTTCCGCAATATATAAATGCAGGCTACATCCGATGCTCTATTCGACCGTACATACCGAACCCGCGCCGCTGCTTTAAGTGCCAGCGGTTCGGGCACAGCACAACCTCTTGCCGCGGCAAAACAACCTGCGCGAAATCTGCAGCGCAGGACCACCCCGCTGACAATTGCAATTCTGACAACCTCACATGTGCAAACAGCAGGGGCCCTCATGCGGCCTACTCAAGGAAGTGCGAGAAATTCCAAGTGGAAAAGAAAATAATCCATCTAAAAGTGACAGAAAACATCACCTTCCCAGAGGCGCGGAAGAGGTTCGCCTCTTTCCCCCTGGGGAGGTACGCCGACGCGGCTCGCCGGGGGGCGGAGCGGCGCCTGGTTTCGGCGGAGACCCAGTACCGCTATTCGAACTTGGTCCCGCCCCGCCCCCCCCTGGGTTGCCTCTGGGCGCCCAACCCGCCACCACGCCGCTTGCTGAGGCAGCAGCGGTTGTGGAGGCAACCTCTTCCGTCGGGACCGGTGCCGCTCCCGTCCGTTCCTCCCCATCGTCCAGTGCGTTTGGAGCGTGCCATGGACACCACGAGCCCCGCACCGGCTCCCACCGCCACCGCACCGCCCGTGCCACTTCTGGTGCCTCCGACACCACCGGCGGTGGCGGCTCAAACGAAGGGCCCCCGAAGGGGGCCATGTCCGGGGGGCCCGGTTCGACGGGCACACCCAGGACATCAGACGACGAGATGGACGTCGTGCCGTTCTTGCCTGCAACGCAGCGCAAGGAGCTGCCTCCGACGTCCAAGCCTTCAGATAGGCCGCCCAAAAAGCCCAATCCAAGAGTCACAGCCCCGCAAGACGACACATAAACATACACACTCCAGTAGCTCTCACACTAAATAATGGGAAGAGAAAATATTGTTCAATGGAACTGCAGAGGCCTTCTGAATAATCTTGACGACGTGTATGAGATTCTGCATACCAATCAGCCAAGTGTAATGTGTGTTCAGGAAACACATTTGAATTCTAAACACACAAATTTCTTGAATAGTTACCGGGTATACAGGAAAGACAGGGATGGCTGCACACACTCTTCTGGCGGTGTGGCCATAATCGTCCGGAAATCATTACCATGCCACCCTGTCACTTTAAACACTATCATTGAGGATGTAGCAATACGCCTAATAATATTTAATAGGTTGATAACGGTAAGCTATATATACATTCCTCCTGATGTTACACTTTTGAGTTCTGACTTCGAGGCGCTGGTTGACCAGCTGCCCGAACCATACATCCTTACAGGCGGCCTTAATGCTCACAACTCTCTTTGGGGCTCTTCCAGAACGGATGCCCGAGGTCGCCCGATAGAAAAATTCCTTACATCTTCTGGAGCATGCCTTTTCAACAATAAACAGCCTACATACCATAACATAGTTCACAACACATACTCATGTCTGACTTGGCTATTGGCTCCGCAGTTCTCTTTCCTCTTGTCGAGTGGGGAGTGGGAACTGACCCATATGGCAGTGACCACTTCCCCACCTCACTCACATACATAGGTAAAGGCCCAAGCAGTCCATCTTCCCATAATAGGTTCAATCAAGCACGAGCTAACTGGAATACATTTACACAGACATCCTAACTACACCACTCATCCATAGGACACCTACACGTAAGAAGCTACCTAACTCCTCACGGCACACATCCTCGACGCCATCGAAAAGTTCATTCCCCACGGCCTCTGGAGCCCCGCCCAACCAGCGGAGGCCGTGGTGGAATGAGGACTGTAGGCGGGCGCGAGAGGCACAGAACAAGGCGTGGGGTATCCTTCGTCGGTACCCCACGTCGGGTAACCTCATATTGTTCAAACGGGCCAAGGCGTTCGGAAAACGTGTGCGCCGTGAGGCAAAACGAGAGAGTTGGCGCACCTTCCTTACATCCATTAACTCATACACAGATGCACATAAGGTATGGACAAGAATACGCAAACTTAAAGGACAACATACACATAGCCTGCCCCTGGTCAGTACAACAGGGGACACACTCGAAGACCAGGCTAACACTCTTGCACAACACTTCCAACCGTTTCCAGCTCCGCACACTACACAAACACTTTCCTCAAACATAAAAATACTTGTGAAAAGAAGTCCCTACATGACAATAACAGGTCAAAATCTGGTTACAATTCTGAATTTACACTCTATGAGTTGAGGGCTGCACTGAGCACGTGTAAACCTTCAGCTCCAGGCGCAGATAAGATTACATACACCATGATACAACACCTACACCCGGACACTCTTGAAACACTCCTACACCTATACAACAACATATGGCTTTCGGGGCACATCCCAAAATCTTGGAGGGAGGCTATTGTAGTGGCATTCCTGAAGGAGGGTAAGGACCCTTCTTCTCCCGCCAGTTATCGACCCATCGCCCTCGCAAGCTTCCTGGGCAAGCTTCTCGAGAAGATGATCAACAGGAGACTTGGGTACTTCTTAGAGTTCAATGGTCTTCTCGAGAGCTGCCAGGCCGGCTTCAGGGTGGGGCGATCCACAAACGACCAACTCGTCGCCCTTGAGTCGTATATCAAGGATGCGTTTGTCCATAAGCAGTTTTGTGCTACGGTGTGTTTTTTGATCTCGAGAAAGCCTACGATACCGCTTGGCGATTACCGGGATACTTTGCGACCTAAAAGCCTTCGGTGTCTCGGGAAATATGTTTAATACACTGTGTAGCTACCTGGCGGAGCGAACCTTTCGTGTGAGAGTTACCACTGCCCTTTCAAATGTTTTCCTGCAGGAAAACGGCGTGCCTCAAAGCGGCATCTTGAGCTGCACATTGTTCATTGTCAAGATGAACTCACTTCGAAAGGCGTTGCCACGAACCATTTCCTGTACAATATATGTAGATGATGTGCAAATATCTTTTAAATCATGCAATCTGTCAATCTGCGAACGCCAAGTCCAGCTTGGTGTCAACAAACTAGCAGGCTGGGCAGATCAGAACGGTTTTAAGCTGAACCCAGTCAAGAGCACTTGTTTTGTGTTTTCCAAAAGGCGTGGGATCAGGCCACATCCAGACATCAAACTGAACGGTGTCTCGAATCCGGTCAAAAAAGAACACAAGTTCCTCGGTATAATTCTTGATGAAAAACTTTCCTTTATCCCTCATATGAAACAACTAAAACAAAAATGTCTTAAAACAATGAATATCCTTAAGGTTCTCTCACACCAATCCTATGGTTCCGATAAAGAACTCCTGCTCCGCTTGTATACTGCTTTGGTTGGGTCTCGTTTGGACTATGGCAGTGTGGTGTATGGGTCGGCGAGCAAAACGGCGTTACGAATGCTTGACCCAGTACTACACTTGGGGCTACGGCTTGCGTCGGGTGCTTTTCGCACTAGCCCTGTCGAGAGTTTGTATGTTGAATGTGATAAGTGGAGCCTTGAGAACCAGCGAACGTACATGGACTTACTTTATGCTTTTAAAATTTCATCGCTGAATAATCATCCTTTTTATCCTGTCCTTAACGATACATCCACATCTGTGCCGTTTGTAAATCGCCCGTCCATTACTCCGCCTTTGTCACTTCGAGCGAGAGAGCGAGCCTCGGATCTGAGTGTTCGTTTTTACACGTGTACAGGCCATCCTCTTTAAACGTTTTACCGCCTTGGCAAGTTCGCCCTGTGTCCTGTCACCTTTCTTTTATAAAGCTTGACAAAAATCGGGTACCGCGTGCTGCAATACTGCTGCACTTTCTTTCTTTGCAGTTCAAATACCCACGTACTGAATTCTACAGTGACGCTTCTAAAACCTCCACTATGGTGTCGTGCGCTGCTCATGGTCCAAATTTCAATGCAGCCAGAAACCATGAGCGTGCACTCAACAATTTTTTCAGCAGAAGCGTATGGAATTTTACTGATTGTACGACACATTCTTGAAACTCAAATTCCCAATTCCATCATTTATACAGATTCTTTGAGTGTTGTTCGCGCACTGTCATCGCACAAGCCCCCCAAAAACCACATAGTTAATCTTGTATTCAACACTATCATGTCCGTGTATGCACAAAAGCATGAGCTGGTCCTCTGCTGGGTCCCAGGACACGCAGAGATCGCTGGGAATGAGTTGCCATGACGAGAGGGCTGCTGCTGCTGCACTCAGGAACAATGTAGACATAACAACCGTACTCTACACAGACCTGAAGCCACACATAAGACAACACCTGCGCAGAACGTGGCAAACACACTGGGACGAACAGACAGACAACAAACTACATGTAATAAAGCCACACTTGGGACGGTACACAGCTGACTTACGCAACAGACACACGGAAGTCGCCTTGGGTAGGCGGCGGATAGGGCACACCCATGCGACACACTCGTATCTACTGACGGGATCTTCTAGACCCCAGTGCAGCAGGTGCGGAGAGGCCCTATCCTTAGTGCACATACTAATCACATGCAAGGCACTTTACACAACACGACACAAACACTTCAGAGAACTCTACAGACAACATATCCCCCTACATCCATCTCTGTTTCTGGGTGACGATGCCATGTTTTCTGTTAAACGTGTGTTTGAGTACTTGTCAGATGTGAATTTTTCAAACCTCATTTCCTATCACGTATAATCAAATCTGGCCCTATACACCAGCCATCACCATTGCCGTTAATTGATTTTATTGTTGTTTTGGCTTTAGTAGCCACTGTTTTATTTTAGATACTTTTGTTTGGCGCTCTTTGCCCTAGCTGGCCTTGCGCCAAAAAACTCTAACTAACCAAGTTAAACTACGATTCCACTCACCGAGATGTATCGTTTGCACCAGGGGATGAAGTTCTACTCTTGACACCTGTCCGCACCCCCGGATTGTGTGAGAAATTTCTATCTCGCTTTATTGGCCCCTACATTGTGGTGGAACAAACATCACCAGTTATTTACCGCGTGACTCCTATCCGCACTGTTGCTGACCGTCGCTGCCGTGGGACCGAAATCGTTGATGTCTCATGCTTGAAAAAATTCATTCGGCGCCCAGCCCCGACATAACCTGCGGCCAGGATGGCCGCTTCTGTGTGCCCGGGAAATATATGTAAGCGCAAGTGACTGCCGAGCTTCCTTCATCGTTTTCTCTCCATTTATTTGCCATTAATGCATCGTCTTCGTCTTCTTACCTGGCCCGTTCATCATCAGCACCTCATCGCCTGGGCGCGGAACGCTCGATCATCATCATCGTTGTTTGAAGTCCCTTCTCGGGTTCGGGCTGCTGCTTGCCGAATAAAGGGCCTTCTCTCCTTCAACAAAGCCTTCTCGCCGGAGCCTCTCAATATCAAGATTTTCTCAACAGCAGAAATCTAACTTTACTTGCTGAGTATAAAAAATATCGAAATATGCTTAACAAAAATCTAAAAAAACGCGAAATCAGACTACTATGTAAGAAATTTCTCCCGCATTCAAAATAATAGTCGTAAAGTTTGGCGAGAGGTCAACAACTTGACCAATAAAACCAAATGTATGCAACTTCATAAAATAATCATAGCAAATGGTAAATGAACTTGTCACGAGCTATCAAACGCCCTGAAAGACTACTTTATTACTGTCGCTTCTCCAAATACTGTCTCGCAAACTCCTGTAAATAGCTCACTGAGCCTCACCACTCGCTTACCTTATTCTATAGTACTCGCGCCCACAACTCCTCAAAAAGTAGCTGCATTGATCCTTCCTTTGAAAAATGACGTATCTGTGGGGTACGATGATATAAAAGTTATTTCGTTAAAGCACGTTTGCGCTGTTATATGCGATGTTTTGTCACACATTGCAAATCTAATGCTGTCAACTGGTGTTTTTCCTGAAAATATCAAATTGGCCCGAGTTGTTACAGTACATAAAGGAGGCAATATAAATGAACTGTCGAATTCCCGACCAATTGTCGTTCTGCCAGTGTTGTCAAAAATTTTTGAAGCTATTATAAATTCTAAGATGGCCGATTTTCTGCACAAATACAATGTGATTGTTGATTCACAATATGGATTCACAAAAAAATAGGACCACAGAGCAAAGCACTGTTAGTTGTTAAAGGCAAAATAATAGATTATATTGAAAACAAAAAAGGTACCCTTGGCCTATTTTTAGATTTTCGCAAGGCATTTGATTGCGTACACCATGAGCCCCTTCTTAAGAAACTTTGTAACTATGGGGTTCGAGGTATTGCGTTGAACCTATTGCGGGGTTATCTGAGTAATACGCCCCAATATGTTCAAACAAATAACATATCCTCTGATATACAGGTGGTTAAGAATGGTGTCCCACAGGGATCAGTATTAGGGCCAATATTATTCATTACATATATCAATAACCTATCCGGCATACATAACTCTCCTGATCTGGTAATGTATGCTGATGACAGTAATCTTTTCTTCTCTTCCTACCAATTACGGGCGCTTCAAAATATGGTCAAAGCTTATTTAATCAACCTTCGTGATTGGTTACACAACAATGAGCTTAGGTTAAATATAAGTAAAACGTAAATAAGTAATATATTATTTTCAAGCCTATCAACACCGTGGAAACTAATTGTATACATATTGATTAGGACAGTATAACAATCAATCAAGTTTCTTCCCAAAAATTTTTTGTGTGTGGTTTAATGAAAACCTTTCGTGGTCTGTTCATATTTCCAAACTTGCCTCTGAACTAAGTAAAATTGTTGGCCTATTTAATAGGATTTGTAATCTACTGCCTGTTTGGTTAAGTGTCTATGTATATTGCCCTATTTTTTCAAGACTTTCTTATTGTAATCTTGTTTGGAGTACGACTACGTCTTCCAATTACCAAAAATTACTTGTCCGGCAAAAAAGACCCTTGCGGGCAGTTTAGGGATATTATGGTGCACCACGAAACTTATGTACGCAACCATTGTTTGTAAAATACTCGGTATTTAAAGCCGACCGAGTGCATTATCTGCGGCTGCTGCAATACATTCACCAGAATCGCTTGTACTCTGTTCCTGATAGCAACATAAGTTACAAAATCGGCGTGGTGAAACTAAGAATTCCGCGAACGCCAACAAATTATGGTGAACAAAAACTGAGTTGTCAAGTACCCAACGCGCTAAACAAATTCCCCTTTCCTGATGAGTTTTTTCTATCTGGAAACATGTTCAAAAAAGAGACCAAACAACATCTGATTGAAGGTGAAATTCTCATGTAAAAATGCAGCTTACCGTCCTCGATATATCTTCGTATGTGTAGGTATGTGTACATGAATGTAAGGGTATATATCTATCTTTTTATGTTTTTCACTCAAGTACTTAAGTCGAATGATTTACTTTATTTCTTCCGTATGTACGAAAGTGTACTCGTACAAGTATCAATTTGTATTTTCCCATGATTGTGCACCTGTTTTGTATTCTAGTGAGTGTTACTGCTTATACAGTCAAACCCGTTTATAGCGAACTGCAATATGCACCGCGATTTGTTCAATATATTGAATAGTTCGATATAGCCGAACCGGGTGTAACGAGCCTATTGTTACGAGTTCACATTGTGCGGTAGCCCCCCCTCCTCAACTTCACCATCCCCGCATGCAGAAAAAAAACACAGTAAAGTAGCCATTACCCATACCCAAAATATTCTATTTATTGCAATAATTAAAGCTTCTTTCTGCCTTAACTAAAGCGGGGATTTTTGTTTCCACTTTTGTTTTGGCGGCTACAACTAGCATGGCATTCTCTACACGAAACATTGTTTGCAGCAGTACGAGTCTGTGTTCTCCAAAATCGAAGAAGCATTGTAGGAGCACATCGGCTGCCGAAAGCGCGTCACTATAAGCATCGGACGGCTTTCACTCGCGACATAATCGGCAACGTTGGGGAGCTCTTTCCACAGTTCACCGATGCTGCTGTCTTGGTCCGGACTCGCTGAATGGGCGCGTTCCGTCGTAAGTCCCACGCGTCGGAAATAGTTACGGAAAGTGTCGGCCGTCACGTCGCTCCGTGCAAGGCGCAATGTCCCAGTCGCGGCTCTTGCAGCGTGGTCGCGGCCAATCCACACCTCGATCGCCGCTCCGAGACCATGCATTCAGCGGCCATTCTAGGCGAGCGGAGTTCGATATATCGGATGTGAACTTCGTTATAAGGAATATGTTCCCCATGTATTTCCGTAACTGAAATATTTTTTTGATATATAGCATAATTCGATTTATCCGGGTTCGTTATATCCAAAATTGACTGTATATTACTTTTGTATTTTAATTGCTGCCCCTTATATGTATTAGGTGTTTTTGCGTTTGCATCTGTACTACTTACAGGCTTAGGGTACCGAGGCTTCGTCAGGATTAACCGCCTTTTGCCTCGGTCCCCTCTTTTCTATGAAAAGAAAATAAACTTGACTTCACTTCACCTCTAAACATGAGTTTGGCACCCCAAATCGCTTCGAATAGTCACCCTAAGGTATTTAAAGCTGTGTGTTCTGGTAAGAAAAAGTTTACCAATTTTAAAATTATAGGCGAACGCAGATTTTTCTTGGTTAATCAGGAAAACGTAGTCTTTGGAAAGCGAATTTGATCCCCCACTGGGAGCACCAAATATTCAAGGCTTCCAGACATCGATTACTTTTCATTTTGTCGTTTGTGTTAGTTTCAGGACTGTAAATTAAACAATCGTCTACGAAAGGTTTTATTTTAACCATGGTTTCGACAATGGCAGAAATATCATTTATAACAATTGAAAACAGCAAAGGGCGCAGAACGGGCCCCTTTGGGACACTAGACTATACCTTCAATGATCGATATGTGCAATCATCGACACATAGTTTTTGTTAACGGTTCTTTAACAACGCGGCTATTCAAATTAGTATATCTGAGCTTAGTCCTAGTTTATGACGCTTACATAATTTGTTGTGGGCGACTTATGGAACGCCTGAGTGAAATCTACACAAAGGACGTCTATTTGTTTCAAGCTTCGAGAGATAAACAAAAATCATGAACTTTTCCTATCAATTGAGTAACCGTTGACATCGCCTTCCCTAATCTCTGTTGATAGAAATAGATTCTCTCTTTTCGAGAAAAATCATAAGGTGCTTTGCTAAAATGTTCTATGATTTTGCAACACCCACAGGTCAGGGAAACAGGGCGAATATTCTTCACATGATTCCGATTGCCAGCTTTGTATATAGGCTTTACAATCACAGTGTGCCAGTTTTTCGGTGATGAGGATGTTTCCAGATACTTTAAAAAATGATTGGTAAATAAATGAATACCCATTCGCATACCGTCTTAACAATTCACTGATAATTTCATCTGGCCCTTTTGCTTTTTTAGTGTGATGCCCTAGCGACCTGATATCCCTAGTGAACACCGACTGTAAGAATTGGTTGAAAGAATTTGCTATCTGCTGTTTTTGCCTCACTTTTTTAGGTCCAGATCTTATCGGTTCAATTTCTGCGTTTTATTCCTCAAGTGAAGCCAAGCGTTTTTGCGGGGAACACCTAATTGGGTCAGCAAAGGTTTCGGTATAAAACATTTGTCTGTATACTTTTATCGCTGTCTTTAACCGACCACGCAAATGTACGATTGCTACTGAGTTGTTTTTTTTTGCGTGCGTTTTATTTTTTCGTTTAATATCGATGATGTCCCGGGTTATCCACGGACTACACTGTTTCGTTTTATTTTTATTGGTTGGAACAAAGTTATTAGTGCAATGCTTTACAATTCTTTTGAAACGGGGCTCTAATTCTTCTAAGGATTCTGAGACAGAAGCAAGTTTAAATTATTGAAGGGACAGTTCTAGTAAGTCAATTATCGACGTGTCATCGTGCCGTGCAATATTATTAGCCTAACTGGGATAATTGGTCGCTTCTGCGGCTTTGGGTCTAGTTGGACATTAACAGTTGTGAACTTCTGGTTTGATACTCCCTCTTCAACCAATAAAGTGATTGGATCACTCTCCGTGGTAGGAACACTAAATCAAGCAATGTTTCTGAATTGCAGGTACTCGCGTGTTTTCTTTTACAATCTCTCTTAAGTTATGAGAAAACATCATTTCCAACATGTTATCACCACTCAGGGTGTCAGTATGTCCAGGTGTAACACATTTCCTAAATTATATGCGATAAATTAAAATTGCCAGTCAGTATCAGCCTCGTGTGGCCGTTTTGAAATTTGCCCAAGAAACTGTTCCGTGTGTCTAAGAAATCAGGCGTGGTACCAGGAGGCCTGGAAATTGCTCCAACAATAAAACACATTTTTTTTCGACGAATATATTGCACCAAACCGTTTTGGAGTGGGAGCAAAGAATTCTGTCTGTGGTAAAAGGCGAGTTCACAATAATGGCCGCCCCAGCAGCACGTGAATCCCTATCCCACCTGTGTACAATATATGCGGGGGAATATTACAATCGTCGGGAATTGAAGGGGTCAACCATGTTTCGATTACGACAGCAATCTGATACCAACAAGAATTCGACTTTCGTGACCCTATTTAAAATGCTGCGAGCATTCAATAAAAGTAGACTTAGCTGTGCTTTTTGCGCAGCAAAGGAAGGGGGAGTGTTGTTTTACTCAGATGCGGCACTGGAGCGGGCAGCAGGGCCAGCTCCACTAACCCTATTGCCTTTGCTGTTCGAAATCCCACAACGCTCATCCTTGTTCTGATCCCAAGTGTTGAGCTTGAAATTAATTTTGAGCTGATCGTCATTCAGAGAAACCTTCAATCCGTTATCACGGTCAGCAGCCGCACTTTCCCATAACTTCTTCCGCACTTCCACTGTTGCACTCGCTTATTCATTACTGTTGGAACTTCTTTCTCTTCTGCGCTGTAGCAGATGACACTCATCATCATCAATCTCACCAGCACCGACCGAGCGGTGGCACGCGCTCGCGCTACACGCGACCCAGTTCTATTAAAGCCCTCATTATCAACAGACGTGCGCTCTCCGCTCCCTCTCGACGGCTTGGCAGCCGGAGGACCTCGAGGTCCATTACATGGTGCTGGAAACTCAGGATCTCGCGACAAGGCCTACCTCATCGACGCCCGAAGCTGTGAAAGCCCTTTGAACCGACGCGGCGCCGGTGACTTTGGCCCCAAAATCCCCGGCCGCCAGCTGACCACCACGAAACGGCTACTCCGATGTCGCCAGAGCCCCCGCTCTCAGATGGACGGCGTAATTGTCGAAGTGAAAGCAGCGCTGCGGAGGCAGCCTGGACTTTCGGCGTCCGAGATGAGCGTTCTGCGTGAACGAATCGAAGCGCTCCACCAGCAGATAAGAAAGCTCGACAATCGGATTTTTGACAAGACGCCAGACGATCTGCTGGATAATGAGATGTCGAATGCGGGAAAATATGGTGACAAGGTTCTGAACACGGCAGCGGCCCTGCGCTTCAGGTTGCAAGACGCTCTCGCATCCAGACCTATACGACTGCGGAGTTCCCAGACTCCGACCGCCAGCAAGGCTAAGTTGCCTCAGCTTGACATTCTAAAGTTTGATGGGAACCGAAAGAACTGGCAGCGCTTTTGGATGCAGTTCTCGTCGGCCGTGCATAATAACGACGACCTGAGCACTGAAGACAAATTCATTTATTTGAACACCCTCGTCACTGAAACTGCCGCATCGGCAATCTCTGTACTCCAGCCGAGCGAGGAGTGCTACAAAGACGCCATCGATATTTTAAGAAAGCGCTTCGGCGACGAAAGGCTCATCGTACAAGATCACCTCTGAAGCCTTCTGGACTTGAGACCAGTTTCATCGTCTTCCAACGTGCATCAACTTCGACGGCTATACGACGAGGTCCAAGTACATGTAAGAAGTCTAAAGGCGCTTGGCACTAGTCCCGCTATTTACTGCCTAATGTTACGGGAGATCCTCTTCAGAGTACAGCCATGCGACATGGTTCTGAAGTGTCACGAGCGCTTCAGCCCACCGACGCCTTCAACAACGAAATTTACCTCAACTCAAGCCTTAAGGAACCCACAGAACCAAACGGTACAGCCCGAACAAGAGCTTCAGCAGCTTCTCGAGTTCATCGATCATCAAGTCCAGTGTCGAGAAGCTGTGGAGGACCTTACGGGAGTAAGCTCTTCAGACGTCGCTATGAACCTAGAAGAGCAACGTAGACAGCAGCAACACTGTGACGTACAAACCGTGTCGGCTCTACACACTTCCGCTAAGAACACTCAGCGGTGCCTGTTCTGCCAGTCCACAAAGCATCGTTCAGAGGTCTGCGACTTTGATGAATGGAACATCACACGGAAAAAGCAGCTGCTCGTCAAGGAAGGTCGATGCTTCCGGTGCCCGAAGAAAGGCCACTTGTCCAAGGACTGTCGACGTCGACTGCGGTGCGGCAAGTGTGCACGGAAGCACGCAACGACCATGTCCACGTCAGACGCCCCAAGCAGCAAAACCGTGACCTCTACACCCGTCAGCCTGTTTTTCCCTACAAACTCGCTCTACGGTACTGCTCCAAACTTTTACCGCAACAGTAGCAGGCTCCGCATCCTCGGGACGCCACCGAATTCTTTTCGACGGCGGAAGTCAACGCAATTTCATCACTGCAGAAGCGTCCAAGAAACTAGGATGCGAGTTTTTAGATGAGGAAACCTTGACTGTGGGTGTCTTCGGAAGAGAGAAACTGATGCGTACCTTTCGAAAAGTACGCCAGGTAATTTTTGTTCAAAATACAGAAACGTTCGTGGAGATCGAAGCCCTTGAAATTGGGGCGCTATGCAACAAGAATATTGCTATACCGAATGACCAAATCATCAAGATGATAAGAGAAATGCACCTGGACGCACGAACCATCAGCGCACAACGACTCGGCGAAATGAAAACATCGATCGTTATTGGGGCGGACTACTACAGGAGTCAAGTAACCGGCAATGTAAAATCACTGACCACGACGCTAAAAGCAGTGGAAACATTCCTAGGATGGACGGTTCAAGGACCAATGCCATTATGAGGCAACAGTACTCCCTGTGGAAGCGTTATCATGCTTACAGCGACGGTGAAAGACAACGAGGAGTTGAACGTTTTAAAACGTGACACAGTCTTTAAAAGCATCGGCATATAATGCCAGGATGAACAAAGCTCGGACAACAAACCGGTATTGGCACGGTTTGTAAAAAACACTCCCGCAGATGGACGAGCGACATGATATTGCGCTCCTGCGGAAAGCAGTGCTTCACCGGGCGGATCACATTGGCGTTAGGAAGATGGCACTCCCGAGCCTGACAAATCATCGGAGCAAAGATGCCAAGCCCACAAAGAATGATGAAGAAACGATCCTGACTTGCTTAGATGAAAGAACCACTGAACTGCAGCGGGCATAGCATCATCTCGTTGGAACGGAAGAGGATCACTTTGACCTAAAGGTTAACTCTATAAGCAAGAAACACCTTTTCTCGCGTACTCCAATCGAGAAGTTGCGACTCTTCGTTGACGGCGACGATTTATTGCGAGTTCGGCGAAAGGCGTCCACCTGCGAGACATACGGAGCTCAGTTCCCGACACTCCTACCGAAGAACGCGCGCTTTGCAACAATCGTGATCCAGCACGCCCACAAACATATTCGACATGAAGGAGTACCAGACTTCTTTGCCCATGCTCACCGCAAGTTTCATACGACACGCACCCGACAAATAGTTAACAAGAAGACTCGACGATGCTTTTTTTCCGAACTTTTGGGTTCAAAGCCCAGAGTGAAACAAACGCCTCGGCTCTACAAAGAACATTCAACTCTGCCCCACTTACGTCATCTGTGGGTTGGGGAGAGTATTGGAACTTCTTTCTCTTCTGCGCTGTAGCAGATGACACTCATCATCATTAATCTGGCCAGCACCGACCGAGCGGTGGCACGCGCTCGCGCTCCACGCGACCCAGTTCCATTAAAACCCTCATTATCACCAGACGTGCGCTCTCCGCTCTCTCTCGACGGCTCGGCTGCCGGAGGACCTCGAGGTCTATTACAACTACTATTGCTTATGGAGCTTCGCTTCAGCTTCGGGCCAATTTTCATCACACGCTCCTTTTTGCGTTAGTCATATAATCTCATAGTAGCTGCACTAACCTTCCATGGTTTTACCTTTCCCATGCGATCTATGTTCTGGATGGACTGAACTTCTACATCAAGTTTTTGTTAATATTTTGTCCTCGACCGAAAGAATTAGATACGATTGTGATTCTATCCTTTTTTCAGCGAGACAGAATAGAAAAAGTCGTTTCTCTGGCATTTATTCTCGTAGCCAACCAGTCTTTCCGCCTGCTGCCGGACAGTAGCTTCCAAAGCTTCAATTCTAAGGTTTATTTTATGAAGTAAAGCAAGTGAACTGGTTAGTTTATGTTTTAACGTTTACTTCCGATATTTTGTCTTTTATAGCATTAAAATAGAGTTCAGACTTCGCCTGTTTTTTTAAGATCACTTCCAAAAGCTGTTCCATCGTAAAAGGGCCGGGGTTTTTCTCGATGTCTCCCGACATAGAAAGCATCATCACAGCAGACCAACAGTCAACTATAATACAGCAACATCTTCGAGGGAACGGCAGGATCAACAAGCACATATCACTACGACAAGAGGCTACGACAAGAGGCCTGCAAAATCAGCAGAAGCGGTTTAGCCATGCTGCCCGTAGGCCGGGTGCCGTGTCCTCTTAGGGGGCTCATGTCTCGTCGCTCCTTATATTCCGTCGCTGCAGGTGATGTAACTCGAGTCAACAGACTATCGGCATTTCCAGGTTCCAGGGTTCCGCAGGGCTGCAGAAAGTATGCATTACCATCGTCGCAGTTCGTCGTCGTTGGAGTCTGACCAAAATAACACGGCGATTTGCCAAAGCAGAAGCAGCGGTTGAGCCATGCTGTCCGCATGTAGGGCGCCGTTGTCAACAAGCCGAATGCCGTGTTTTGTTGTACTTTCTTGCAGTAATGTATAACGCCTCCTGGGCGTCGTCAATTTGCAGCTCGGAGCTTGGAGACGGCAGCTTGGAGTTCAGGAGACCGTGTAGTAGTTGTTCTGGAAATAAAGAAAAGAAAATGTACCTCATCAACAAAGGCTGCATGCTTCCCCCCTTTTTTTTTATTGCGTACAAATCTGCCAGGCAGACAAGTTTTTTTAGAGTCTACTGGGGCACCTTTTCCATAGAATTCAGTTATGGCGAAGCAGTGAAACCTCCCTGCATAAGAAAATACGGTATGTTAGTGTCAGCTTTGCTCAAAATGTACTAAAGACGAATCTCACTCATTTGAACTCCCTTCAATCCATCTCTCGGTTTATATAAACTGACGCTGCGGTCGCATAAAATTTCTGTCTATTTCAATAGCCGAACGCCCGGCAAATAAAACGCACGAGCATCTCTGTCAGGTAAATCGAACATGGTGCGCTTCAAAAACGTCTCTAGTCACGTGATGATTTTCGGCGCTTCCGGGGCACGGCTGGACTGAACCCTTCCCTTCTTCTCCTTTTTTTTATTTTATTTGTGAATACCCTCAGTGTGAATACATTGAAGAGGGGAGTGGGGTACGAAATACAACAATAACAAAACGTAGCAGCGTAAGTACAAAATATGTAACAATAGACATTGTACAGTGGCTCAAATTGCACGTACATGAGATAACAACAGCAAAAGGTGTTTATACAACGCACGCCGCTTTGTTAAAAATAAGGTTACACAACGGTATTATGAAGAGCAGCATTAAACAACTCGGAATGAACGATTGCAGCAATGTCACGGGGAAGGTGGTTCCAGTCTTTTGACGTTGACGGGATAAATGATTTAGAAAAAGTTGTTGTACGGCATGAAATTTGGCCTACTTTGTGGGAGTGGTCAAGACGTGAAGACAGATATGACGGCGGGGTTATAAGAAAGTCGTGAAGGGTATCATGATAAAAGATTTTATGGAAAAGGCAGAGCCGAGCGATTTTACGACGCGTGGTGAGCAATGGCAGTCCCAAGTTCAATTTCATTGTAGACACACTGGATGCTGGCTGATAATTTGAAAGAATGAAACGCGCAGAGTTGTTTTGTATCATTTCTAGTTGATGAACAAGTATTTCTATGTGAGGATCCCATATCGATGAGGCGTACTCGAGTTGGCTGCGGACAATGTATTTGTAAAAAAGTAGCTTGATAGATGAAGGAGCAGACTGAAAGTTTCGTTTAAGATAACCAAGCATGCGATTTGCTTTGTTTGTGATGAAATCAATATGTTTTTTCCAGGAAAGATCGGTTGTTATATGAAGGCCGAGATATTTGTACGATGGGACTGATTCAAGAGCAATGTGATCCAGGTGATACGAGGGTGGGATTGTCGAAAGACGTGAAACGCGCATGAATTTACATTTTTTAACGTTTAGCTTCATCTGCCACGTGTTACACCAGTTGGAAATGGCATTGATGTCACTTTGAAGAGCATGAATGTCGTCATTAGTTGTTATTTCTCGGAAAAAAACACAATCATCGGCAAATAAATGAATCGAAGAGGAAACGCAGTTAGGTAGGTCGTTTATGTAAATAAGAAAAAGTAAAGGGCCGAGGACTGTTCCTTGAGGGACGCCTGATATTACGGGGGCAAGCGATGAGCTAACGTCGTTAGCTGTGACAAACTGTTGGCGATTAGTAAGGAAACTTTCAAGCCACTTTAATACGTTAGTTTCAATTCCAATATTGCGGAGTTTTAGTAGAAGTAACCGATGAGAGACCTTATCAAAAGCTTTTGCAAAATCTAAAAAAATGCAGTCTGCGAAAGAACGACGGTCAAGAATAGCATGAAGTTTGTGAGTGAATAGGAGCAGTTGCGTCTCACAAGAGAATGTTTTGCGGAAGCCATGCTGGGATGGGTGAAAAAAGGAGTTGGACTCGAGGAAGTTGCAGATGTGCGAATATATTATATGCTCAAGAATTTTGCACGGCACGCTAGTGATGGAAATGGGTCTGTAATTTAAGGGTGAATGCTTATCTCCAGATTTGAACGCTGGTACCACCTTTCCGATTTTGAAATCATCTGGTAATTCGCCGGTGTCCAAAGATTGCTGAAAGATTTTAGCAAACAGAATGGAACAACATACATTGGTGTTTTTTAGAAATTTAGGACTTATACCATCAACGCCAAACGCTCCCGATGTTTTAATAGAATTAATAATCTTAGAAATACCACCGGTGTCAATTATTATTGGATACACAGGCACTTACGTATTGCGCGGAAACTCTGGTAGTTGCGAACATGACGACTTTGTAAACGAATCAGAAAACACACTGTTTAATACGGTTGAGCATTCTTTGTCGCCAATTGGTTCACCTTTAAGGCTTGTAAGAACTATTCTATTGTTTTCGGGGGGGTTGAGAACATTCCAAAATTTTTTGGTGTTATTAAGCAACATGCTTGGTAAGGTGTTTTTAAGGAAATCCTTTTTTGCGGTTTGAACCGCTGAAACATACGCTTCTGCAGCTGCGCGGTACAAAGTCCACCGGTGTTGGCTTGGGATTTTTTCGCCAGGCGATACAAGCGTTTTTTTTCTGTTTGAAAGCCGTCGAATATGGGCGTTGTACCAGGGCGCTTTAGGGTTGTACGAGATTACGCGTGCAGGAACGAAACGGTGGGTCAGCTCAAGGATTTTGTTTTTGACTAAACTCCAGTTATATTCTACAGAGTGGTTCTCAAAACCTGTCAAATACGTCGTCAGGAAAGTGTGTAGCTCGTCATTGATTTTGGCGAAATCCGCGTTCCGGTAATCACTTAAAATTTTGGTTGTTCTAGTAAGCTTTTTTACTGGAATTGAAATAGAAAAATTCAGTAATGAATGATCACTCAACTTAGGCATGAACGTTATCGGAGAGCACAAGTCTGGGCAAGTTGTAAGAACTAGATCTAATAAGTTTGAGCTTGTGGGGGTTGTTCGAGTAGGTTGGTCAACTATTTGTGTTAGGTTAAATGTGGAGCATAAATTTATAAATTCCTCACAAATGGAAGAGAATGGGTTTGAATGTGGCGTCGGTTCCGTCCACGTAATCCCAGGGAGGTTAAAATCACCCAATAGAAAGAGGGGGACTGAAGGATAACGGGTTATTACAGAATTTATGGTGTCGTGAAGCTCTGCGGCAAAAGAGGAGGAGGCATTTGGCGGTCGATAGCATACGGCCAAGATAAAGCGGCGATGGGATAGTTTTACGGATACCCAGACTATTTCTAGATTTGTCGGAATATTGAGGGCAAAGGACTCAAACTGTTTACTTATCGCCACAAGCACGCCCCCACCTTGCCTCGCTTCTCTATCGCAGCGGGAAAGGCGAGTAGTCCGGCGGCACTTCCGTTTCTTTCTGCCCTAACCAATCAACACGAACCAACTCGCCGACCGGTAACGGTTCGACGCTATCCTCCTCACTGACTGCGGAAAAACACCATACGTAGAAGAAAAAAGTCCCGGCAGCGGAAAGTCGTCATTGCTTGGGCACTGGTGCTGTAAGCCTTGTTCAGAGTGTACGCGGCACATTGTAAAGTTTTCAGGCATCATGGCCAGCCGGGGCACATGTCGCCCACGAAAGTTGTAAACGCGCTATATGCCTGGGAATCGTCTTCAATCTTTCTTTTATGGTTGACTGATTGCGGATTCGCTCGGCGAAGAGGAAATCTTGGTCGTCTTCAGGGTAGAAAATGGCGATGTTTAACAAATTCTGCTCTTCCAAAAATGTGCTAAGATGGCCTGTGGTGCGCTTATTTTAGGCGGCACGCGAGCGTGGCAAGCACGTTTTGTTGAACGCTGTATCCGCTACTTGTTAGCCCAGTCTTGTCACACCGTCCGGGTTAGATATGTGTTCTCTGTCGGGCGTATTTTCCCTAACTTACGCTGTGCTTTGCCTCTCAAGTAACCAACGTCGCCTTCCGCCAACGTTTTGCCTGTCGTTGCTTTGCGCACAAAGTTGCTCCAACTTCTTTAAGGTACTTTTAACGGCATCGTACCCGCCAATGCCTTCTGACCTAACAGTGCCTCCTCCAGATATCTTCGACATCACCGATAATGACACGTTTTTCATCGTTTAGTGGCTGTCTTCCTCCGATGATGTCCGCCGGCAGTCCTCGCATGAACTCCCCACCGTCACTGCACACGTACGTTAAGGTTTGATTATTTAAACTCCTTCCACCTCTGTCACGACGGCAGACAGCTCTTCTACTGTGACGATGCGCCAACCGGGGATTTTTCGCATGGAGGTCGTAATGCTTCTTACAAGACGTTCATAACATCTTCCCACACTCTCAAACACGATTTCTGTGTCGTGCAATTTAATGCATTAACCGATTTTGGTCTGTAGCTTTTAAATTGTTAAAAAAAATTGGAATTCATTTTTTGAAACTCATCAAAGATTTTTGTTGCAGTTAGAAATGTAATCGGTGTGTTCCATTTGTCACCCTCCTCATTCTGCACTCTTGATTTTATTCCTTTAGTATCCCAGGATCAATGTGTTTGCACCATGCAAATCGCTAACCGTCTCGGTCTTTTTCGTTCACACTTATCTGCAAAAATGGTTTTTCCACGACTCCTGTTCATGCTATTTTTTTTTTCAACTTTCCAAGTTTCCAAGCATGGACAGTATGTTTCCAAGCGAGTTTCTAAGCATAGACAGTATGTCTTCGTGGAATTTCGGTACTATTTCTAAGATTTACTTGAGATATTTTTTGGTCGAGCTTAACGATGAGTAAAAAAACTGCTCAAACGTTTGTGGTTGTTTTGCCGCTTCGTAATACTACGTCGTAAGCATATACGAGGAAGGATTGTTCATCGTTCGTCTCCTCTAATGTTTCGGCTACACCAGAGGTGAAATAAACCAATATCGCCTCTTATTATCTCTCGATGGATTCATTCTTATTAAGACTGGTGCTTAAGTCTAGTAGGCTTTTGGTTGCTGCGAATTTGCTTGTGTCAATGTTTACGTTTTGTTTCTATGCAAGACCTACCATGTAGCCCCCATACCTCTTGGTCAATTGCTCCTCAAACCGTTTCAGTATTTTGTCTTCGGAACTTTGTTTACCATGTTTTGTTGGTAGTCTTATCGAGTCAAAACTGCGAATAGTCTTCCATTCGCGCAGAATTTCGTTGTCAGCAGCTTCAATGTGGAGTACCATAACTACCTGTCATTTTGTTGTTTTCAGCTTGTTTTGTTGGCGTGTCCATAATTTATTCATCGAAGCGTTGCTTCTGCAGGCATTGCCTTGTCACCTAGTTCGTTTATTTGTCCCAAAGAAAACCACCCAATACTAACAAAAGCTAATTACCAAAACTATCAAACTCTTCGTGTATGTTTTGTTCATCACATTAGCAATCTCAACATAATTTTTTTTTTGGCTAATTTTTTCTGTGGGCCCTGACAGACAAATATAATAAATCCCGTCTACGTTCAAGGCATATATAACCGTATGAAAATTTTGTTTTCCCACCCTTCTTTTACGTGTTTCACGTCCCTTATCTTCACCGTTTCATTACCGCCGAACGAGCCAACCATCAACTTCTCTCGTTTGAAAACCCTAGCTTCTATTGTTTCCGATAATCTAGCCAGAAGGAATATTCTTTGGCTGCTGCTGTCTAGTAAGACCCGGGCGCAGTTTCCTGTGAGTTTTCCTTTGTACCAAACTACCGCATCAGTTTGTAAGAGCACACATTGCTTTTTCTGCCGTTCAGTGGCATGCGTCCTACACGTTGTCAATTCTGGTTGTTGAATGATTGCGACATGTTTTGCTACTTTTCCCTCATGTTTCTACCTACCCACTGATGCCGCATGTCTTCCTTTGGAATGCTTGAATCGCACGTTAACTCTAGTACAAGTATGTGCCGTGTGGTTTTCCGCATACACCTGAAGCATGCGCGTGCTTCATGCACAAGCATGCGCATCAGCATGCTGGGCCGACAATCTCCTGCGGCATGGTCGTTTTGTTTGCACAAGATGCACACCTTTCCGATAATTTATAAAAAACTTGCTGTTGTTTGAACTGTCTCGTACTTTGTATTCTCTGTTTTTAATTTCTTGATCTTTGCTCGTTTTCGGTCATGTGTGAATTTTTTTATTTATTTAAGTACCTACATTCGCCCGAGCGCATTACAGTAGAGGGGCATTCACACAAGGCATAAATAATTGCGCTTAACGGTTTCAAATGCTACAGTCGGAAAAAGTTAACAAAGAAGTAAATAAAATGTACAAGCAAACAACAAACAACAATGTCTAAAACGCGCCTGTTTATTGGACATTTGAAATCTTGAACTCTGTAAACTTGAACAGTGTTACTCGCCTGCTCTCAATAAACCATTGTATAACCGGAAAAAACTTTCGTATTGAGGCAGATATTTATGTATTCTTGCACTGTTATTGTTTTCTTTTCTTCATTATATACCGTGAGTACAACTGTAAACCTCGCGAGAGTTTTAAAGTCGTAATAAAAAAATAAAAATAAAGGAAAAAATGAATATGTAAATAGGGTAAACAACCTCATTGCCCGGAATGACAGCGAATATGTGTCAGAAAAAGTGCACCACCTCATGGCACCAATAGCCGACTGTTGTTGCAGGACAATACGTGCAGATGAGGCAGAAAAGAGGGGAGTTGAACTTACACAATCCTGAAAACCAAGTTCATCATCATTAGGCACTACACACCATGAAACCACCAAGGTTTCCACACGGCCGTATGCAACTGACAAAGAGGAAGCGCAATATATGCAGTGTTTATTATACACCATAACAATAACAATATTTGCATTGTGTGATAAATCCCTGATTTGTTTCAGGCGCCGCCATAATACAAACGTGTTCTGCACAAATTTTAGATGCCCCTAAGAACGTTTACCTCGTATAGTAAGTTTTAATGTATAGTAAAATAACAGTCACTACTATGATATCTTTGGTAATATACAATTTCTATCTTATTCGATTTTGTGCACCGCGGTGTCTCAAATAAATATGAAACTTCAGCACCATTTATGATTATCTTAATCGAATGCAGTAGTTCCACGCCACAGAAGGCGAGCATATCCCCGAAATGTTAGCATCAGCGAGTTTCCTGTTTGATTCTAGGGTAATATGGCCCTCTACACACCTGGCGTCTCATCAAAAAGCTCTGTCAACATTTATTAGGTTTTGCATTTCGCACTGTAGTATAGATCATTTTAAAATTATCTTGGTCGTTCGGTATTAGTCGATGTGACCGCGTACTGCTTCACAGAAAGTCAACGCGTCATCTTCATGTGACACGACCACAATCGCTGCTGTGGGGTCATTTAGCTGTGCGTTGTCGCCACCCAACACGTCTCGCTGTTTCACCCACGCAATTTCGCTGAAAAAGAGCGCCTCGTGTGGGTTCAGCCTATTGCCTTCTCTTCTCAGTTTTGATACACTCGTCTTTTGTTTTTTCTGTCTTCATCTCCCGCTTCACAACCGTCAAACTATTCATCACAACCGTCAAACCATTGTAGCGGTCGCTTAAGTGCTCGGCCCTAAAATATAGTTTGCGGCATCAATAGCTATTGTTTTTTTTTCGGACTAATCCTTCCATTACATGGTTTCTCTCGTCATAAAAACTGTGTACAGAAGACTGTTATAATGGCTGTCGGTTTTTTTCTCAAAATGCGGCAATATGTTTTGTCATAATTCTTGCGGCCGGGCACATATTACGATTCTATGCAAAAAATCAGCTTTACATACACAAGAAATAGGGCTCTAAGATGAGGGGAAATAATTGGTGAAGTTGTAAAGTGCAAAATTTTGTGAGAAACTTTTTTCCAGAAAATAAATTACTGGAACTAGAATAACAAATCGCGTGGCTTTGATCCGCTATGCCAGGATGTGCGTAGTGGAAGTTATGGTTTAGCTGGATATTCTTAGCAATTCTGATTATCTAGGAGTAGCTTGATTATCATGCTTACGGCAACTTCAATGACACACACACGCTATGCGGATTAGGCGACACAAGTATATTTATCAAGCGGCTTTGACGCAGTGTCGCCAATTGCCCCAGAACTAGGCTGGATCCACATGTGCACGCCGGCGCTGCTGCGACGAATGAGCCATCGGTTCCACACCCGGCCCCCTCTCGCATGTTCATGAAGTGGACCACGAAACCACGTGCGGTAACCGATGTCGGCGAAGCTGCTGGACGCCTGGGGTGTGGTTTCACAGCCACACGCTGGTGTTGCTGCGACGCACGAGCTATCGGTTCCGCACCCGGACAGCCCTCGCATGATTATCAAGTTTACCGGGCCGCCACTTGCCGCGCTTGCGTAGCGTGTATTCACGGAGCCGCACGAAACTGCTCTACCTCGGCCAGTGTAGCTCACGCTACAAAATATTACAAAAGCAATGAAGGTTGGAAAGTGTGTTTTTGCAGCAGCGAGTACCAAGTGAGCGCAGCACGTCATGCTTTTCTGCTAGTATCTGCATATCAACTCTGCGCAGCGATACAGATTATTTTACACTCCGGTGCATCGACCTACATAGACGCTCAGCGATAATGTATAACCGGCACCAGGAGGCAACTTCTCTCAGTGGCGTTCGCGGTCTACATACCTTGCAGGTGTGACCTGCCACCGCTGAGCTAAAGAAAACCACTGCTGGCGGTCATCGGAATTTTTCAGCGGCGACGACAAAGTACCACGAACCCCTCTGCTCCTCAATTCGTTTGTGCAAACTAGTATTACGCTTACATTTTTGAGTTGCTCCTTTTGTGGTCGCTACCGCCAACCTTTGATTAAAAGTGTATTCGTATAATCTGTGCAAATGGCTAAGGACTTGCCAAAAATAAAGTACTACAAAAAAAGATGAATTATAAGGGTTATAAAGTTAACTGAAGCTAGAATAAAAATTCCGCGGGAACAATTTCAACGCTACCTTCGAAGTGACATCAGCGAAATGCGAATCGAGCACTAAGAAATGGCTCAAAGAATTTAAGACGGCCACGGTGTTCTTGCAGACCTAGGAAATAAAATAAACTATGACAGCACATATATTCTAAGCTGACTGGGGAAAACGAGGACTGTTGAGCGAAATGCACCAACACCAAATAAAAGCGACCAAAAGCAGGGGAAGCGCCTTAATCAATTGGAGCAGTATTCACGCTGCTCTAACTTATAGATTCAACGCGTCCTAAAGCATCAGAACAAAATTGGGGCACGTATTCTTGCTACGATGCAAAATACCTTTCACGAAGCCGTCCGTAAAGCAGACATTGATAACGGCAAATGCTCCTAATAAGCAAATCCAAGAAGTCTAACACCGCCGTGCAGTTAAGGGCGCGCGCGGAGGGAACTGCAGCTTTGCAGAAAGAAAACAAATCTGAGTAAATAACGGTTACAGTGCGCTTGGTGATTCCAGGCCGATGTATATGAACACCTCACACAAATACCAGACGGCTTCTTGGCACTTAAGTAACTAGAAAGAAAGAAGTGGCACAGGGAAAGAAAGGTGTAATACTAGATCATTTGAGTGAATAATCTAAAACTATTCCTAGTCATTCCTACGCCGACGCGTCGAAAATTGTGCTGCTGATGCAGCTTTCCAGCGCACGTAAGCACCATATCCCTAATGTCCCTAATGAAAGCAGAACCCTTTTTCAAACCCACAAAGTTTAAAAAATTCCTATCTCAAAATTGCAGTCTGTTTAGCAGATGACACATCACTTTGGAATCAGGTCTAAAAAACAGAGTAAATGCAGCTTCTTTTAAAATACTTGACCTGCAGTTTTCACCTTGTTCTCTTATCACAAAAGTGTTTTACTTTGATGATATACGTCTACCGCCTCCTGGGTTAAAACATGTATTCTCTGAACAATGCATCAACGCTACAAACATTAAAATTCTATTAGTTATTTCTGGCTAGCTACTTTTTTCATTGGTTTACCCTTTTCTCAGCGACACTTAAGAAAGTTTTCTAAAGGCCTTGAGCGGTAACTGGGTTAACTTTCTAGAAATTTCTATAAGATACATAGGCGGCGGCTTTACTAAGCTATAAGGAAAATCAGAGGCATGCAAGAACAAATTCTAAATACTAAGCAGTCGTCTTCTTCTAAAGCAGTCGTCTTCTAAAGCACAGTGGTTGTACTATTTTAGGCCCAATTCTTATTAGCGCAACAACCGGGATACCTTGACGCTGTCAAACCTTGGTCCTGCCTAAACCCTCTACGTGTCAGCGTCCTCGGTAATCGTCTCCAGGCTATCGGCTTTACCCCGAGGGGTAGATGACGCCTCGCAGCTTTCGCTCGGTCGCCGTCTTTCGAAGACCTCCACAATCTGCTGGATGGCTAGGAGATGCTCTTCTTTTTTATAGCTCTGCGACGCGCCTTGAAGCCATGGCAGGATCACAGTCTCTATGTCCGCTTCGACTAGTCTTGCTGCACAATCCCACAGGTTGTGAATCATTGTGGCCCCAGCCCTGCGGCACCGATTGAACGTGTCGTCCAGATACTGTTTTGGGCATATGTGCTTCAATAAAGCTGTTTAAATAGCGCCGCCTGTTCCTTGCAGAGGTCAGGGTGCGGCGGTGTCATTACTCGCCTGTTCATCCGATAGTACTTCGTCATTTCGTGGAAAATGCCATAGCTATCTATAGTTTCCGCCCACAGCTCTGCAGACGAGCTCGTTTCTGCGTCGGGGCGATGTAATTCTCCCGCAACAGAGGTCGCCGTCTCCTTGTGGTTTTCCACAACTTCAGACACATCTGTCCCCACGTGGGCGGGGAAACATATTGTTGCCTTTGTGTTCGTAAAATCCAACTCAGTGAGTACCCGCCCTGCTCCACGACACAGCCTGCCCTTGGCAAAGTTCCTCATGGATCCCTTGGATTCACAGAGGACTGTCTTGGTGTGTGGGTACGCGATGGCCAAGACTATGGCCACCTCTTTGGCGCTCTGCGCCTCATATGTTTTAACGCTCGTTGCAGAGACTGTCTCTCTGGTTACGCCGTCGATCACCACCGCAGTGAAGGCTTCCCGCTTACAGTACTCCGCTTTCTCCACGTATCGGGTGCCAGGTGCGTTGGCATGTTGCTCGATTATGGCTTTGGCAGCCGAATTTCTCCTCTCCTTATTCTGGATAAAGTCAAGGGTTTGACGGACAACCGTCTGGTCGGGAGGGTACATTTGTGAGAGAAAGAGGGCACCGACCAAGTAACGAAAAAGAAAAAACTTAAAAGACGTTTCGGCTCCCGCACGGGAGCCTTGTTCGGCTCCCTTGTTCGGCTCCCGCACGGGAACAAGGCTCCCGTGCGGAAGCCGAAACGTCTTTTAAGTTTTTTTCTTTTTCGTTACTTGGTCGGTGCCCTCTTTCTCTCTCAAATTATTCTGGATAGGGACCATGTTCCAGGGGATGGATTGTACCCGGGTCCCTCTCCTGATGTTAGCGGGTATACCCTCTTGTCTGTTCAGTGGTCTACCACTCGTTCTGGGCTCGAGTACCAGCTTGGCTGGCATGGCTCGACCAGTCTTGCATCCCTTGAGCATCTCAATATGCGCGGCTCAATGTGCTTCGCTGATTTCTTCGGGCGCGTTGTGCACGCCGAGGTCCATGAGCTTCTTAGTGCTTGCGCTGTCGGGAAGACCGAGCGCTGCTGTGTATGCTTTGCGTATAGCTGCATTTATACGATTGCTTTCCGCCGCTTTCCAGTTGCGGTAAGAAGCAACATACGTTTGTGGCTAACGGAAAACGATGTTGAGCAGTCGTAAGAGACTGCCCTCCAGCATGCCGGATTTCCTGTTGGCCACCCGCTTTGTTGGGTGAGTGGGTGCTGTGACTTTGGTTAGGAGTCGGTGGACGGTCTCCTCGGTGGTGCGATTCTTTTCTATATAAATGCCCAGCACTCGGATCTTCCTGACCTCAGGAATCTCTTGTACGTTTCCGGTCCCTACCACGATTCTGGTACCGACCATGGAATCCTCGCTCGACTTTAATTTTAATTTCAGCGGAACAACCAGGAGCTCCAATTTGCATGTCGAGCAGAAAAGTCCTTCTTCTTTCAGCTGCTCTTCGATGGTATCGACTGCTCGCTGTAGTGTTGAATCGATGTGTCCGTTCGCTGCCCCCCTTGAACCCCTCACGTTATATCGTCGGCGTAAATTGTGTGCCGTACCCACGTATATAGTGTGCAGTTAACTGCATAGATCTTTGTCGTGTGCCCCTTTAGGAAATTGCTAACGTTGTCGTACGTCCTGGCTCTGATGTTCAGAGTGCAGGCTTGAGCTAGAATTGCCAAGTGCTTCAATTTATCGAAGGCTCTTCGCAGGTCCCGCCTTGTTGTCCTTGGTCCCGGTCTCGTGGTACAGGACCTCAGTCTCAGTCTAGAGTTAGAGCAAGGCGTCCTGCGTGCTCAGCTTCCTCCTGAATCCGTTCATGGAGTCGGGATACAGGTCATTGTCCTCGAGCTATTCCGGCCATCTGTTCATGGTAATGTGCTCGAGCACGTTACCGACTCTCGAAGTCAGACAGATGGGAAGGAGGTTCTCGATGCCCGCCGGCTTCCCTGGTTTCGGTATTTGTATGGTCTTCGCTGTGTTCATGTTCTCGGGTGGCCTGCCCTCCCACCCACACTTGTTGAGCCAGCAAGCTTGCGATCGCAGCCTCGTTGAGGTGCTTGAGTGGCTTGTTCGTATCCCTGTCGGGACCGGTTGCGGATCAGCAGTTCAGCTGGTGTACCGCCGTCCGTAGCTCCAATGCCTGAATGTTTCTGTCCAGCTTCGCGTTCCCCGTGCCCCAGTAGTCTCGTTGCGTTTCATCTGGATGTTCCGGTAGATACTTGTCGTTGATCCGTTCGTGCATCTCCTCCTGCCTCAGTTACCGTAAAGCCTTGTTCAGAGTTTTCTTCAGACTGGATCTCTAGTGCGACTTTTTCTTTGTTTCCTCCAGTAGGTGACGGAGAATGGCCCACGTCTTTCATATGTGTGATTGTCCGTCGGCTACACTGCAGATCTCGTTCCACTGCTGTCGGCAGAGTGATGGACAGTGTTTCTCGATGAAATGATTTAGCTCGGCAACCTTCTTTCGCAATCTCTGGTTGGTGTGTTGTTTCTGCCATCTCTTGTGGATGCAGGTGTTTGCCTCCAGCATGTGCGCTAGGCGGCTGTCGGTATTTAGGATTTCCGCATCCGCTTCAATATCCTTGGCTGCTGCAGTGACGTTTTTTGTGATCTTGTTAGACCATTTGTTCACCTCCTGTAGCTAATCCTCTTTTCCCGGGAATAGCGTTCTGTAGAGGTAACTGTTAGTAACCTTGTGTATGCGCTTCTGGTCCCATTTTCCTTTAAGCAATATCGTCACCTCGATTATTGAGTGGTCGCTGCCTATGTTGTGGCGGTGTTGATCTGCGAGGGGGTTCGACCGTCTTGAGATATTCTCACAAAGGAAAAGTTTGGCGTGGTGTCTCGGTACGTTGAATTGCCGGTCCGCATCGGGTACGTTGGGTCTATTAGGAGGGTAAGTGCTTCTGTAGCATCGGTTAGGAGACTTTCCCTCGGTGTTGTTTGTGGTGTAGCCCCATGCTTGGTTGTGTGCGTTGAATTCCCCGCATTTGATGAGGCTGCCGTCCCTTCCGGCAGTTCTGCAAGCCTTATAGAAGAGTGCCTTGAATTTCTGCCTTCCGTGGCTCTGATAGCTCTATATGTTCATGATGAAGAGGCTCTGTTCGCGCTTCTTTCCGGTGATGAATTCAATCACCGTGTGTACAATAGGTGATTTCATTAGTCTTTTCCTTTTCTCGTACTACTATCCTTTCTTCACCAGGGTGCACACGCCTCGTCCCTTGCCGTTGGCAACTCGGCTGGGCGGGCTGGCGTAGGTCTTGTACCCTGGTAGGGGGTCTCCTCTGCGACGGTCTCCTGATTCAGAATGATGTCGGGCTTCCTCGTTCAGTGTCCAATGTGCTGTTGAAATACTGCCTTCTTACTTGCAAAACCCTGGCAGTTTCATTGACAACCACGAGGCTGTTACTTTTTAGCGTGCTGGTTGTGCTGCGGTCCGTGTTGGATTGCTTATGTTTAGCTCTTGTCTGAGTTGTTCTAGTGCTGCCGCCATGGTTTGTTTCTCGGCTGCTGCGCTACGCTGTTGTACTGCTGCCGCCACGCTCTGCTGCACTGCTGCCGCCACGCTCTGGTTTACTGATGCTGCGATGTTCTGTTGCATCGATTCCGTTTGCTTTTGAAGCGCCTGTTCCAGTTTTTAGAACCGTGCTGCTTTTTGAGCCTCGCTCTGTGTCATGCGCTGTTGTCTTCCCTATTTCGTGTTCCTTTCAGTCCATTTGTTCGTCGACCTCGCGCTCCTTGAGGAGCTCGAGAGCTCTCTTCTTTGACGCCGACACGGAGGTTGCTGATGGTTTGGCCGCTGCCTCGTAGTTCTCTGCGCTCGCTGGAGCCGCGTGCGGTAGGGTGAGAACTTGCTGTTGTTGGCTAATGTTGCTCTGCATCAGTTTTATGGTCTCTGTTGGCTTCCATTCCAAATTATTAATAGTGTTGCTTTGTTGCGCGTTCTTCCTGTTTAGCATCTCCACTATTTCCTGTTGTCCTGTATGCTTCCCTTTCCACGCCATGTCGTGTCTTCCGGCTGGTCGGAGGGTTACATCCTCTCGACGTGCTTGCATGTGGCTCTGATTTCCTCTTTCCATTGTCTTGGGCTATTTGGCTGCAGCTGACTCTGTCTTTCGACTTGGATTGTCCCCTACTCACTTCTCGGCTAATGTTGCCACTTGCAAACCTGGCCGATTTCGGCTTAGCGTGCGTAACACTCGCTCCTGGCTTTTGGCTCTTCCTTTGTTCTACAGCGCTGGGAAGCTGCTTAGTGCGAGATTTTTGGGTTCATGCCTCAGTCTTTCCTTCTCAGCCTCCTTCTTTGCCCATCTTTTCTCGACAAGGTACGGCGTCTTCTACGTGTTTTTTGCATGGCTTGCTTCCTCGTTTTGATTGCAACTCGAGCTTACACCTCGCTTTGAAGAGCTCCATGTATCTGTCTTTTGGGTTCTTGCCGCAGTAAAAGCACACTCGTAAACTTGGTGTTGGGCGTACGTCTCTTCGGTGGCCTAGTTCTCCACAGATTGTGCAGAAACCAGTTTGCGGTACAAACTGCATTTCATTACACCTGATCACTAGAAGACCACGTTCGGTACCTTGTCGACTTCGAATTTGACGATGACCCTGGTCGTAGTTCCAATTCGCCTAGCGCCCCTTACTGTTGGATTCTTTTCAGTTGTTATCCTTTCAATTACCTCTTTTTGCGTGTGTTGTATTTGTACTCCTCGGATTACTCCATTTTATTGTGCTATCGGGGGCCGCTGCGTATGCCCTCACCTCGTGTTGCTGTCCTCTGATCATGAACTCTTTTTTGTGGAGTACTTTCATTCTATAGAAGAGGCCGGGGTACTATCAAGTATGATGATTTGCTCGTTGTTGGATAGAAGGGTGTCTTCCGCCACTTCTGGTTTTGTGGTGCCGGCCGCTGCTGCAATGGCCTACTCTATTATCGTGATGGGTGTCTTCGCAATGCGCAGTCCTCCTTACAGGCACACGACCACTTTGTTGTCCTCCTTCGGCAACACGTTGGGCATCCTTGCTGCCATCGTTACCGCTGCTGGTGCTTTTCTTGCGAATTTCTTCTTGTCCGACCGGGTCTGGGGCGAAGTGGCCAGCGCTCGTTCCTCCAGGTGCTTTTTAAAAAAGTGCGGGTGAGTACCTTCCAGCCCGCGTTTTTCACGTGATCCTATTTTGGCACTTCCTCTCTGGTAACATGAATGCCCATCCGGCAAAATTCGTCTACGATCGCGATCGATGACTCCACGGGCGACGTGGCCGTTTCCATCGCATCAGCCATTCTTGCGTTCGTCGGTGGCAGTTGGACGTCGGTGGCAGTTCGTCTGTGGCAGTGGCGTTCGGCCATGGCGGGCTCTGATGCACGCGCCAGCGGCTGCTATGCTCGCTCTTAAGTTCTGTCATCAGTTTATATGAATTGGCTTTTTTGCATGCTTAATGGTAGGCTTCAATTCAGTCCACTTACGGAATTGAGAATAAGACTCTTCGACACCGCTGCAGATAGGAATCGGGAGGTACCAAGCAATCCACTGAATGGCAGATTTGGCTGAATATTGGGGGAAATAAACTTAGAGCCCACACACCGCAGGTCAACCCTACTCGGCCACCTTTTGGTGTCCCCGCCTAATGGCAGATCATATCACAGAAACGCCTTCAACAATATAACAATCGCACTTCAGTGTTCCACTGATCACCTGTATTAAAAAAGCCACCCCTGAAAATGCGTAGGAGGAATCTCTCCCAGTTTTTCTTTAGTTAGCAAAACTGCTTGCGCATTTCTTGCATCGCAACTCCTAATACAGCTCGGACATAATGGATGGCTGCTAGACTTGTTCAATAAAAAAACTGTTCGCCATATTTTTGAAGAAAAAAAGAACATGAGGATTTGTTTTAATTTAAATGTCTGTGAAACTGACTTCACAGAGAAATCTAGATGACCAATGTTGGCAATTGTGAACGCTGTATGAATAAACACATAGATTTCAAGCCCCTAGGAAACCTCACAGGCTTGATGCACCTCTAAATAGTGGAAACGTTTCTCAGCCAACCACAAGTCAGAATATTGCTCACAAGAAATCGAAGGTTTGCGTCTCGTCAATATTTCCAATAGTTTTTTCCCAAAATTGGGGACTGTCATTATGACCCTGGTCTTTAACGTTTTCTAATTGGCAGGGTGGTACAATCTTTTTTTCTTGAAGCTACCGAAGATGTAAGTTCGGTTCAGTGCGCATTATTGTGAAAGATACACAAAGTGTTGATTGGTGCAATCCACAAAGTTGGCAGGTAAAGTACTTCATACCCTTCCTGATACCTCGCCTCTTGTATATATATATATATAATCTGGAAACAACAAAACTCACCCAGAGCGCGAGAAGATAAGGTAGTAGAGACAGAGACACAGGAGAAAGAGAATAAAATAAAAATAAAAGTTTACTGACGTTTTATGAAGAGAACTTTCTTTATTCTGTGTGCAGAATAAGTTGGTTTCAGGGTTATCAATGTACAAAAAATGTATCAAGGGCGAGGGCAGCGCAAGACAAGGGAGACTTTGTACAAATTTATCATTGTTGGTGGGCAGCAAAAGAATAAAAGAAGTGGAAGAGAGAGCGCAAAAAACTAAATAAAGAATTTTCAAAAACGATAACATCAACCCACAGTCATGCGGTATGAACATGAGAGAAAAAAGGAAACAAGAAAAGCAAGAACGAAGAAAAAATTAACAAGGTAATTCCACCTCCCCTGTGGCGACAGGGGTGTAGGAGGGGTCAAAACAAGATATGTCCATGCACGTGTTTGACATCGCAAAAAATTCCGTCACGCGTAACAAGAATGTCAATAGAAGATGTGCCCATGCACACAACGGGCGAACATTTGTCCATACACACCTGTTCGAAGAATCATGGTGAGGAGATTGAAACATGACACACTTGACGTCTGTTCGTTGGAGGCAATTGTCGCGCACAGAAGCCGTAGGAGAGGCAGTTTCTTCAGGTAATAAGTGTGCATTGGTATACAAAGAGCGAAAAAAAAGAGGCACAGTCAAACAAGTTATGAAAAAAAAACAGAAGGCAGGTGCACGCGTATGACGCGCCATCGGGTGGTACGCATTTGGTCGGCGCATGGTACCAGTTCTAGGAATGCCGAGGTGGTCAGCAACGAATATTAGAAAAAAGCAATACAAAAAAGAAAGAGGACAGGAAAGCAATCACACTAGCTCGCGTGCACAAATTGATTACAAGGTTAGAGTATCAAAGCTAACAAGGCTACTGCAGCCTCCTACCCAGAACATAATCTCCAGACTTCCTTGTGAAATTTGCTTCACTGAAGCCATTGGGCTAAAAAACGCGGTGCTATCCCGAAAATATACCCATCGAGGAGAGCTCGCCAACTGATGGGAGAATATTATCGAGCGAAAGAAATGAACAGGCTTAAAAGTGGCATCAGAAATGCAGCCAAAATTTTAATCTGAGAAAAGACACGTCACTCTCCCATAACATTTATTGATGCCAAACGACGATGACTTAAACTTGTAGATTACGTAGGACTCACGAACCTCGCGATCGTGATGCGTTTTAAAACTCAATTCAAGATTTGTGGCCTTCGGTTGTTCAAAAGAATGACCAGGAGTGTTAACATGCTTTGATAAAGGCAAAGAAGGGCAGGTTTTTGCAAAATATCAGTGATTGTTAAACCTCAAACGAAAGGGTGTTTCAGTCTGGCAAATTTATTTTTTGCCGCAGAGGGAGCATTCCAGCAGGTATATGACGTTGGCGGAATCAACGTTAAAGTTCCCTTTTACATTACATAACAGTTTGAAGCTGTGCTGGCCGCGGGGTGTGTGGTGGTAATTTGTGGGCATACCTTACACCATGGTTTGTCACAGGGCATGCAACCAGTAGTCTGTGGTCGGCTGATGCTGGATTTGGTGAGAATGTCACCCAAGGATTTGCTGCGTCGATAAACAACGCGGGGGGGCTCAGGAAATATTCTTTTGAGGCGTTCACTTTGAGCAAAGATATTGTGATATTTCCTTAGTATGGATGCAACTTTTGGAGAAGAGGCCAAATGGGACAAAACGAGGTTTGTTTGGTGATTGGGTTTTGGAGCAGTTTTGTGGAGAATGTCGCTGCGGTTCGACTGGTTAGCTTGTGTAATCGCGTCATCAATCACCTTCTCTGGGTATTTTTGACTCAAGAGCGCGGTTGCAAGTTCTCTGCACTTGGAATCGAAACCCGCTTGGCTTGTGCAGAGTAGCCTAAAACTGGGAGATTGGCTATAAGGTATTGCCGTCTTGCAGTGCCTGACCTGGCTGCTGTGTAAGTGCATTTATTGGCGCACGTTAGCAGGTTTTCTATTAAGATTAGTTCTCAAGTCTGCCCTGAGAAACTGTGACAGTAACATCCAGGAAATGTATGCTGTGCGTAGAGTAGAAATTAGAGAGGGAGATAGTAGGATGCGCAAGGTTAAAAGCTTCAATCAACGCAAGAAGGTCCATGTATCCGTGCTGGCATATTATGAATATATAATCTACATACGTTTTGTAGTACAATGGCTTGAAATTTTTGGTTACAAGGCAGTTTGAATCTACACTTCCATTAAAGGTACTCGCGTAGTCGGGCCGATTTTGCTTCCCAGTTACGTTCCGCTGACTTGCACGTAATTGGCACCATCACACTCAAAATCGTTAGGTTCAAGAATAAGGTGAAGGAACATTTCAAGGGTGAGAGAATCGATAGGTTTGTCAGCCGCCGACCGCTCATACGCGCATGATACAGCGATGATTTCATCCGCATGCGGCTTGTTAGTATATAGCGACGCGATATCCAGGCGAACATGGAAACAGTTACGAATTTCTATCTTCGTGATATCCGAGAGAAAATCGTCTGTATTGTAGCACCGCCATCATCATATTCTTAAGCGCCACCATCATCATCAACAGATTGGTCAGCTGGCTCGGAGGGACACGCGACACTCGGCACCTCGGGAACGGCACCCTCGTTTCTACTCGCTTCGTTCCGACCATGGCGCAGCCAGCGCAACCGTACTATAGGTGGGCTCGCCCGCACCGCCTCATCCGTCGACTACAATTTGGTTACCCGACAAGCGCCTTCGCCATGGCTTCGAGACGCTGCTTCCCCAGACACAACGCGGACGACGGCGCGCGAAGAACGTTCCCTGCCCTACCCGACCTTCATTTGCTGATTCCGTTTGACCCCATCTCAAACTACGCTGCATGGTTCGTCATCTTGGAGAGCCATTTTTACGTAAATGACATCTGCTCCCCGGAAAGCAGGTACCTCTTGACACTACAGAAGCTACCTGCTGACCTCATTGAGCAGATCCAACTGCCGACCCCAGGCCCTAGTGCGTATGACAACTTAAAGACACTGTCCTCAACCACTACGGCATGAACACCTGGCAGACGACAATCCCGACAGAACCTGGTGCCGTTACCACCATCAGTCCTTCCCCCGAGACCGCCCTCGGCCCATGTACCCGAACCCTCACTCGGTGACGGGTCTGCGATCATGGGCGCGTATCTCGAGCTCGCGGCAGAACCTTCCACGAGAGGACTGGAGGCCAATGACATCACGGGCGCCCACCAACCACCGCCTGCATTGTCCATTACTACTACCCCACAAGAAGGCGCCGGTGATCCGCAGAGCACCCAAGCAGCGACCTCCCTCACTCCACGGTTGACGCCATCCCCATCTAAGCCCACTGCGAGCCCTTCCCTGACACCACTCCACAACGTGTGCTCCGCAACACAGCCACCTGAAAGGCATACACGACTAGTGCAGTGCGCAACCGACGAGACTCCCATCGACGCACCAGCCACCTGCCGTCGTGACTTTACGTGTTCCGTCTTTGTGGATGCGCAGGAGCAGCGTGACTCCTCCAAGGAAGCACCTGGGCTAGTTGGCTCACAACAAGGAAAGATGGGCACCCTCCAACTACCTGTGACTTAAACGATGACGGGGCAGTGAGACCAGAACAAAGAAGACCGCAGTCGGCCTCCGAACCACCCACCACGGCCACTCTTGCCTATTGTTTCGCTTCCAGAAGCCGCGTCTTCTGATTCGAGCCGTCAACGCCGCATTAGACCACACAAACATCAAGCACCTTGTGACCGACTTGTCGCTCCCCGTCAACTCACTCCTTTTATGACAGTGCGGGAGTCAGAAGATCAGCGGAGACAACTTTTTGCCCACCCCCTTCTACAGCAACGCGTTCGAGTTCCCAGAGCATTCACCACCTTTCTGGGTGCCTCATTGGCCTTTGCACATAAGCAACGTCGCTTCGAGCTATCACGATGGTCAATAGCCCATGGTTCACTCATCCGTAGAAGAACACCGCGGCGACTGCGTCACTCCCTCCGCACATGCTGCCGTGTTGTGTGGAACAACAGAGCTGGCAGCAGAACGGAGCCGCCCTACACCCGCAAGGCATCTGCACCCGTTTGTATCGACCACCTTGTGGCCCGGGGAGTGCACTCGAGCTTTGTGGGACATCACTCGCTCCTCTGGGCGCTGCTAGCAGCTTCCGCCCCGCAGGACGCTCGTTTCTGCCTACGGCCTCCCCGCCACTCCCAGGCAAGGCCCCAGGATGGAAATGCACACACCGGACGCTACCTTGCCGACGACCGGGACCGCGCCGTTAGTCAACCCCAGTCACTTGACCACGCACTGCCCACGGACTCTCCCTAACAACGAACAAATTGTACATACGTGTACATAGTGCATAGTGCATTTTCGTGCATTGTCATTTACAGTTGTCAGTTTATCGCGCTTCACGCTAGGGGGGGAGCCCTGTAGCGCCACCATCGTAATCTTCTTAAGCGCCACCATCATCATCAACAGATTGGTCGACTGGCTCGGAGGAACACACGACACTCGGCACCCGGCACACCTCGCCTACCCTGTTAGCCGCTCTTCCTGTACACAGACGAAATAAGAGCCTATTGCAAAATCCCGCATAGCCTTCTCTTGCAAATTCCTGCATAGTGCGCACTTTCATTCTACAAATTCCTGTATTTGTAGTGCAAATATTGTGATCAACAATTTTTTTTTCTCCAAAACTTTCTTTCCTAAATCTGGCACCTTTGCCCCAATATATCTCCCGATCCTGGCCGATCCCCCAAGTGGGTACGCGCCACAATAAGAAAGGAACAACCACAACAACAACAACAACCTCGGGAACGGCACCCTCCTGTCTACTCGCTTCGTTCCGACCATGGCGCACCCAGCGCAACCGTAATAAACGTGGGCTCGGCCGCACCGCCTCATCGGCCGCGTACTGTATCATTAATGAAGGATGGAAAGCTCAGGGAATGTGGCGAAAGAGAAAGTCGCATAGCGCGAGAGGTTCTCGGTGACGGTACCAATGCCAGAAACAACAAGCTACCTGGCTTTGTTATTTTTATGAATCTTAGGGAGAAGGTACAATCTACCAGCTACTGGGCTTAAGGAGATAAGAGAACGAGCAGTTGTGTCCCCGGATCCCAACCATTAGGCAGAGATAATTAGAAGCATCAGAGTAGGGTGGAGTGCATACGGCAGACATTCTCAGATAATGAATCGCAGCCTACCACTGTCCCTGAAGAAGAAAGTGTGAAGAAGAAAGTGTATCTACGGGGTAGAAACGTAGAGTTTTGCTAAGAGGGTTCAACCTAAATTGAGAATGACTCAGCGTCGAAATGACTAAAAATGACAAAATTCGTGCGATGGTACTCACCACGCAATTGAACGGAAGCGCCCAACCAGTCAAGGTGCAATGGAACGAAAGATCATAGGTTTAACATTAGGCGATAAGAGGAGAGTGGAGTGAGTCAGGGAAGAATGGGGTGTTAAGGACACGTTTGCAGAAATTAAGAAGAAGAAAAAATCCCCCCACCTCCCCGAAGGGGATCGTGCGGAAATGCGAATGCATTGGCTGCACCGATGAGTGCGCTGCAAGTAATTATTATCAATGGCGTACTTAATGAAGAGAGACGAGAGTGTGAACGTAACCATTTATTCCTAGGGGTACGCGGAAACACGCCAGCCCGCGCGCTCTCTCTCTCTCTCCGCCCGAGCTCCGCGATGCGAGCGCCCTCACACGCCGAGCGCGCCCCTCCCCTCCCCTTGCCCTCCGCTACTCCCGCCCGAGCTACCACCTGCTCCGGTTGCTAGGCGCGCCACAGCTGCTGCTAGGGCGCGGAGAGATAACTCCTGTGGGGCGCACGCCGGCCAACGCACGACAACCCCCGACTAAGAAATGCATTCCCCCGCGCGCGAGCTCTCTCCGCCGAGCTCCGCGATGCCAGCGCCCTCACACGCCCGAGCGCGCTGCTCCTCTCCACTCACTCTCCGCTACTCCGCCCTAGCTCCACGATGCGAGCGCCCTCACACGCCGAGCGCGCTCCTCATCTCCCCTTGCCCTCCGCTACTCACGCCCGAGCTACCACGCACTCCGGTTGCTTGGCGCGCCACAGCTGTTGCTAGGCGCACGCCGGCCAACGCACGACAACCCCCGACTAAGAAATGCATTCGCATTTAAAAGGACGTGGCCAGGGCATGTAATCTGAAGGCAAGATAACGATTGGTCATTAAGGGTAACAGAGAGGATCCCTAGAGAAGGCAAACGTTGGAGGGTGCGGTAGAAGTTAGATAGGCCGATGAGATCAGGAAAGTCGCTGTCATAAATTGTCGCAGTTAGCACATGGCAGGGGTAATTGGAGAATAATGGGAGAGGCCTTTGTGCTGCAGTGGGCGTAGATAGGCTAATGATGATGTAAAGGATACTTACTAGTTTGCTTTTCGAATTAAGACATACATTACATGTAACTCTAATGGTCCTGTACCAAGGACGCCGAATTCTTTTCAGGCAACGCATTGCATTGCAAATACGCCACACTTCTCTTCAAGCTACGCATCGCATTAGAGTGAAATTTTGCTTCGCTGAGAACTAAAAGATTACACAAGCGGTGAAGAAACAGTTAACAAGGTCACATGCACAGGCTGGTAGCTGTGATTCGATTACCACTGATTCGCCGTCGATGAACATTGGTGTCCGCGCAATTTTGTTCTGAAACCACCTTGGTAGCCCAAGAACACTGTCAATAAACACACATAATTGTCTCTTGAAGAAAGGGCAATGGCATTCTATAGAAAATGAGTACAAAGGTGCTCGCCAGTGCACTTTAAAAGCAAAAAATTAAACAAAGCCGGGTCCATTGTTCATGAAGTCACGCCTGTCTAAGTGTACATTGTTTGAATGCTTAATTAACATGTTAGTCATCAAAACAAAATGTCTCTGTTCTGGCTTAGCATTGCCTCAAACAAACCGCTTGGACAACTTCAGACCGCCTGCGTCCTCGTGATGTGCCTGAGTTACCGGCTGTCACATCATCGCGTATACCGTATCGAACACGTTGTAAATGTTGTATCGACCAATACACCGTAGCAGCTACTGCCCGATGACACATCCTCGAATTGGGGAGAAAACTCATAGAAGAAAAGAAGAAAACTCATTGGGGAGAAAACTCACTGGGTCAGTCTCTGAGTGTCGTCGTCGAAGTTTGTAGCATCAGGCATTCACGAGCTCATGGTATGTTGTGGGCAGTTGAGCATGCTGGTGAACCTCCACCGCCCGTTGTAGGTAACCACCATAGACGTGGTTATTGAGGTTTCCGTTTTCTTCTTTCGGCAGCATGGCGTAGACAGATACTTTCGGCGGCATTTAGAGACAAGTTGGAATGGTGAAATCTGCGTAAAATTCTACGTAGCTGCGTTGCACACAAACTTTTTATCAGTTAAAAATTAGTCCTACGTCTTAGGTTCGTAATTGATGTACATAGGTAGTGTATCTGTTATGATCTTGTTCGCGTTATTTGTCAGTCCGGTCATTTGGACGGTGAACGGCGTAGGTTTTTGTCATGCGTTTTGCTCACGGCTCTTTGCAATAGCGTTTCAGTGCGAACCGTTATAACCTGCTTTTTTCTGGAGCAAAACTTCGGTGGATAAAAACTAAGATTGTTTTTGTGCAGCGCTCTTAAGACAACCGCCATTGTCTGCATTGCGCGTCACGTTGCCGCTGCCTACTGCAATACAGCTAGTAGAAAAAGATAGTAAAATTTTTTTTATCAGCATTTGGATCAGCAGCACGTTGTTTGGAGCTTGGAGGCGGCGTCGTGGCGTTATACTCGATAAAACGTAACACCTACTCATGCAAATCAATAGCAACATGAGCCTTAAAAACGGGGGTTACAAATATAACGTCGCCTGAAGCGTTGGAGAGAATGACCAACGCAACCACGTATGCTTTACCGATATGTGGCGTCGCGAGATGTTCTCCAGCTGCGCTGATAAAGTTACGGTTTCATGTTCGGGCAACTACAGTTTTTTTTTCAAGTGAATCTGTTATGACTCAGTAGTTGACACCCGTGGTTATAAGAGATATTAAAGCAAAGTAGTCGAAGGACAGCTGTACTTCACACGATGTTTTCCTAGATTTTCATGTTCATAGAGGTCTTGTTTAAAGAAAGGTACATGCGGACGGTGGATTCTGTTGTGCCGTAGATCTGATGTTCTTGGATACTTGACAACGTAATTTTTCGTTGATACGGGGACTTTTCTTCCCATTCGGGCTTCGGGTGTTTGCACCTAAACACGTAGATATATAAAACAGTTTTCTCGCGCAGTGCCAGCTACAGGTATTGCTGCTTGTGGCGACGGGATCCTTATTTGTCATTTTGTTCTAGTTGTGTTGACATTTGACCTTATTCTTTAGCGTGGCGTTTCCCACTCGTCCATAAAGGCTCTATGCCTTACAAGCCTCTCCGGATTGTTGTGTTTGCTGCATATGATCCACCTTCGTTACAGCCCCCAAAAAAACTACCACTGTAGTACGAGTGAGTGTTAACCAGAACGGCGAAATACGGATGCACGGAGATGAAGTAGTGAACACTAAACTAAAGCCAGGCTTTTACATTTTAATTCCTGTGTTTATATACTTCCTAAATTTGAACGAAAGAACCGAAGAATGAAAAAATATTTTGAAACGGTACCCACTTTTAGTCCTTTATCATTTTATCATCAGCAGCTTTAAAGATTAAATTTAAACATTTCTACTTTAGCACAGCGTTCAATCCTATATAGCAAACTTTTTTCGAACAAGTTGGGGCCTGCTCAATGTCTGCCAATGATAAACAAACGTAACCGTGAACCCGGAACAAGACTGATTGCAAACTTTTAAATGGGGGAAACCTATCCCGAATAGCGTGTATTACAAACCTCATCAACCCACCTATGCAACAAAAAAAATTCTGCTGCATGCAGAACAATTGAGTGGTTCAAGAAAGACATAATGTGTTCTATTTGATTTCGTCAGCATCTTCTTTGCTTCGTTATTCTTCCATCTGCCAGTCATGTTTGTTGCGTAAGTAACACTCCAGCAGTGCACAAGAAGACGTGCATCGTCTCCCCTTGACTTTACATATTGCATTTGCTGCATTTCTTGAGATAGATTTGTAACAAATGTGACCCGTTTAGCTACTGCTTCAGGCCAATGTTATCTCATTCTCCGCCTTGCACTACCTTGTAGGAATTGCGCCGCAGGTGTCCTTGTGTGGCCTCGATAACTCTACACTTGATGCAAACTTGAATATTACAAATATTAAGCCTTCTAAAAATCAGGGTATAATAGTTGCAGTAGTAGCCAAAGTGAGCGGAGTTGATTTATTCTCATCAGGATTGTAACCAACGCCCAGGCGCCAAACTCACGTGGCCCTCGTTTGCTTATCGACCGTAAAGGCCAGTGAACGAGCATAGGCAAAACGGACCGAATTTTAATAAAAGCCTGCTTAACAAGTGGTCACAATTAAATTCAAATCTCGCCAATTACAAAGTATTGGCCACCGGAAGTTTGACATAAACGTAGTTACAATTTAAGGGAAAGCTTATGCTTCCCATTTATTCGTGCAGTGCAGAATTGCACTGTTGGACATCACTGCTCAAAATCTATACTTCATGATGGCACCCTCAAAAAGCGCAACATCACAAACTTAAGACTACCAGTTTAAGCGAACCGGCAAACAGGATGACTTTGCCAGTGCATCACTTGTTTGAAGACTTTATGATGCATAATACCAACTAGCACAGCTCGGCCTTCTCTACTGCAAGATGTGTACTTCCGTGGCGATGGCCCGGTCGTACACTTGTTTGTTTTGGTTTTGCTATATTTGTTGGCATGTCTTCATCCTGATTGTATTCTCAGTACAACGGGTAGAATTTCCGCAAAAAAGTGTTTACGCAGTTTTGCAAGTTAATGCTACAGTTACCGGTATGTTGTATTAAAAGGTCTTCCAAGCTAACGATCACTGGTATCTTCCATTTGCAGTGATAGTTTATATTTTGTAGTAGTAGTAGTGTCATTGCAGGAACTATTATTAATTATAAATGTTTGTTGAAGCAGGGGTGCATATATCCACAACTAAGGGGTGCATAATGCCCTGCAGCGTTCTCGAACTGCCGTAGGTGCAAATCCAAGCGTCCAATTCCAGTAGCCCAACTTGTTCTGGTTCTCAAGTCTGACATCCGGGGGTCCGAGGTACCTGGGGTCTGTTCTTAGAGCAAAGCTTGGTGTTCATTTTCTTCGGATTACGTTGCTTTTTTTTCGCATAGGTCCTCGGGTTCCCATTTCTTGAGATTGGCCTTTACTGGTTGTGGTGGGGTGTGTCTCGTTCTTCGGTTGCTCCGAGGATGCTTCTCGTTCTTTGGTGGGTTACTCCTGGCTTTCATACTCGTTACGTCGCGTTGCCGAAAAGGATGACATTGAAAAGATGATCAGGTAGATAAGGATAAATGAGGCAGTAGGACCAATTCGAACCATCATAGGAATGAACTGTTATGACTACCATTTGTTTAACTAAGCATTTCGCCGCTCTTTAAATGCGTTTTCAGCACTTCATATGAGTGCGGAAGCATACAAAAGAAAGCTGCGCAGTTAAACCAAAGGTGTGCAAGTATAGACCTTCTGGTTTAAGAAACACGGTGGTCAGAAAATGCAACTCCAGTAGAAAAAATGTAGATATAGGTCCCAGTGTCACCCCGGAATAGAGGAGAGGTTGTGGCGTCGCTACATATGTACGAGAGTGATTTTGGCACGAGTTAATCCCTGAATTTGCATTTGTTGATCAAAATTAGAATGCCTTGCTGTGAATTTCAACTGTGTCACAATTGCTGCCGTGTAAAGGCCACCATGTGGCAGCACAGCACAGTTCTTTGCATTTGTTGGAAATATGCTGCCTACCTTCAGTACCGGAAACGCGTTCGTACTGATGGGTGATACGAATATAGACATGCTTGCAGACAATCCCTAAAGTAAAAAACTAGACACACTTATCTAATCGGATCAGCTACATGGCTTACACCACAAGGTGCAACACTTCTTGACTTGTGTATTGCAAAAGGGTCATCCCCGAATGTATCAGCTGGGTTGATAAGTGCCACTATCAGCATGCACCTCCGAATTTTTTGTTTCGTGGCGACAAGTAACTTGAAGTAAAAAATTCACCCACGCCCTCTTGCCATAAAATAAGGACAGTCACGCTTGGGTGCTTTCGTTTTCTTATCTTTTCTTCGAATGGGATAACTCTTTATTCTGAACCTGACCCCAAAAGGACTAGCTTTCTTTTTTGCCCACAGGCAGAGCTTCCTGTGATGAAGCCTTTCCACAAAAACTAAGAGTAGAAAACGTGAGAGGAAGATGCGGAAGCCGTAGGTCCATCGCTTTTGGTCCAAGAAATTAAAGCGAAAAGACCGGTGTATCACTCTTTTTTGTGAAAACAAGAGCTATTACTAAAAATAGAGCTTTTAAAAACAGAGAAATCAAATTACACCAGAACCTAAGCAAAAGAAATTAGTTTTTGTGAATCCATATTTTCACGCATATTTTCAAATTTGGCAAGAAGTAAGTCATTTACCTGGCATAATACCACAAACCGCTTATGTAAAAATTCCAACATTCCAAGACACGATGTGTGAGATGGACATGGTAGCAGCCCTTATTATGCGATGCAAAGGCGAGAATATACTTTGCCATCTCCCCCTGTGGACGGCACACTGTTCTTGCTAATGGAAATATGGGAAATTCCTTTTTACTCTTTTATACAAGCCTGAAGAAATTGCTGGTATAATAAACCACCTCAAAAGCAATACTTGAGAGATTTGACAAGATAAAGGTTGCCCCTAAATATACTTCAGTGAACTATTCAGGAAAGTTATTTTCAATTTTGGTAATAAGATAATCGACACCGGAATACTTTCCTATGAACAAAAAAAACGCAAGGGTCCTGCCAATTTTAAAGAAGGAAAGGATTGTACTGCGAATAATTATGGGCTGTCGGCTGCCATTTACTCTCCTCTCCGCCAGAGTTACAACCTAAACTCTCTGTAAAATATTCAGAGAGTCCTGTCGCGGACGCCATTTTTGTGATGCAGGTTGTTTTTTGTGAAAGAGGAGGTTAAAATTTACGGGCCGGCAAAGAGTAGAGACGATTTGGCTACGGACAAGGACCAAAATATATTGATGGGACAAATTACAAAATAACGTGCACAAATGAACATCCAGCTAATCTAATGAAAACAGTCCTATGATAACAAAGTCCCCTGCGAGAAGTCCCACTCCAAACTGTTCGCGCTCACGTGTAGGTCGCAGTCGGTGTGTTGACTCAGTGCGTCAGGGCTCGGTGCGCTGGGCTCCGGTGCCCATTGTCGATGCCGGTGCTGTGCCGGTGCCGGGTCAGTGCCGGGCCATCAAACACTCGCGTTATATCGGCTCGGTTGTTCCATGGACAGTATCGGGACTGGAAGATACCCAGGTTGTTTGCGCGCTGTGAAGATACTCCTGAGCGTTTGGACGCCCAGCTGAGCGCTTCCAGCAGCAATGTGCGGCTACCGTGACGAGACCACCTAGGACGTCTCGCCCTGCCGAGAGCTTCTGGAACCACCGTCTTCCTGCCTCCAGCCGCTACCGCCACCTCTCCTTCCTCCTGCTCCATGTCTCTCGCGCCCTTCTTCGGCCTTCGGCACCACACCTCGCCTTCCTCGCTTCGCACCTGCCGACCCATATCTGGTGAGCAAGCGCCTCCTCACATGGGCCAATATTCGTGCCACCTGTGCTTTCCAAATTATTGTAAAAATGTTTTGATGGCCAGATTTAGTGAGGACACGGTGCTGAATGTCGATTTCCACCGGCACTTACAATACAAAGTCTTCATCCGCAGAAAACGGCACTACTTTGATTTCAACTTTGTTGATTCAGGAATATTGTTCCATCTCGGATATCTGTTTCTAAGAGCCTCATCTTCAGCCATCAGGCTTATTTGAGGCTACCAACTCGGCTTGTTGGGTACTTGTATGCTCGACAATGTCGTTAGGCAAGCTCAAGCCATCATTCATATCAGTGACTTTGTTACTAAGGGTACTGCAGTACCGTCCTAATTCCTGCTCCTGCCGTTTCACGTCCTCAACAAGTTTCTCGGCAAGTTTGTTCAAGCGTTCATCAAACTGCGCCTAGAGGTCATCGAGCCGCTTGCCAATTCGACATTAGTCGGCATAATGAGAGAGAACAGCAAACTTGCAAAACTACAAAGTAAGCAATGAAAAAATCACAGCACCAGGAGCAGCGGTGGTCACAAACATTGTTATCCTCTTTTCATAAACAAAATAGCCGCTAACCTGTGGAACGTAGAATAACGGCTTGGAAAAGCGCGCACTTCGACCGCGTCCGTTGCTGCTTTGATGATGCTCGCCAGCCGAGGGAAGCATTTATAGCCGCGATGGTCGGGTGCAGGCGGTCTCAATGGGTTCTGCAGGCGCGCAGTGCACCCATGACACACCCGGAGGAGCGGCAATCAGTCACACGTGCGGCATGGCTCAGCAAACCGCCTCATCGGCAGATGACGGCCCAGGGCCGCAGTTTTCGTGGGAACCGTAGCATAACTGCTTAGAAAAGCGCGCACCTAAACCGCAACCACCGCCGCTTAAGCCGTGATGAGCAGTGGTACATAAGATTGACTGGTTCATGGACATTCTTAGAGTGGTGAGTAGAATATTTTATTAGTGTTGCGCACTGAAGAACCCCGCACGGGGCACCGTGAGCAATCTTGGTGACGGTACTGGCGATACCGTGGACCCCGAGCCCCATACATAAGCTGGATCCAACCGTGGCGATGTGTTTATAGGTGGAGGGTTAGAAACCACGAACGGTGGCCGTCGGAGCCCAGGTCAAGCTCCGGCGGATGGGCTCCCTGTCTGTTCACCAGGCAGGGAGCTCCGGGACCTCTTTGACCATCAGGGTAAAGTCAAAGAAGAACGTACCCCCGTCCCCTGCTTCTATATTATGATATATGGCATTTTCTAACCCCCTCCAGACGTGATCGGCCCCCGAAAAGGGGCCGCACCGAAGTTTTATTCCCACCTCTGTCAACAACTGTCCTTTCAACAAACATGAATAACTATTCTCGTTTTCTTGTGATCGAGTCAGCTGACCCAACGAGACCCGTCGCTTCACTGTCGGTATTCCTTGTCTCGAAATTTCTGCAAAGCACATTAGGTGAAAAGTATGAAGCCAAAAAGCTCAGGACAGAAGAAATCCTTGTCGAACTCAACAATGAAAAACAATCCCACACACTTCTTGCCCAAACTCGCATCCATGATCTGGACATCAGGATCACGCCCCACCGGAGCCTGAACAGCTCCCAGGGTGTGATTTCAGAGTCTGATCTCCTTACAGAAACAGATTCCGACCTTCTTGAAGGGTTAAAGGACCAGGGTGTCACAGCTGTGCGCCGCATCACGATGCGCAGGGACGACAAGATAATCCCCACGAAACACATTATCCTGACCTTCGACCGTTCGACACTTCCGCAATATATAAATGCAGGCTACATCCGATGCTCTATTCGCCTTTACATACCGAACCCGCGCCGCTGCTTTAAGTGCCAGCGGTTCGGGCACAGCACAACCTCTGTGCGAAATGTGCAGCGCAGGACCACCCCACTGACAATTGCAATTCTGACAACCTCACATGTGCAAACTGCAGGGGCCCTCATGCGGCCTACTCCAGGAAGTGTGAGAAATTCCAAGTGGAAAAGAAAATATTCCATCTAAAAGTGACAGAACACAACACCTTCCCAGAGGCGCGGAAGAGGTTCGCCTCTTTCCCCCTGGGGAGGTACGCCGACGCGGTTCGCCGGGGGGCGGAGCGGCGTCTGGTTTCGGCGGGGACCCAGTACCGCGAGTCGGACTTGGTCCCGCGCCCGCCCCCCCCTGGGTTTCCTCTGGCAGCCCAACCCGCCTCCGCACCGCTCGCTGAGCCAGCAGCGGTTGTGGTGGCAACCTCTTCCGTCGGGACCGGTGCCCCTCCCGTCCCTGCCTCCCCGTCCTCCAGTGCGTTGGAGGCTGCCATGGACACCACGGGCCCCGCACCGGCTCCCACCGCCACCGCACCGCCTGTGCCACTTCGGTGCCCCCGACACCTGCGGCGGTGGCGGGTCAAACGAAGGGCCCCCGAAGGGGGGCCAAGTCCGGGGGGCCCGGTTCCACGGGCACACCCAGGACATCGGACGATGAGATGGACGTCGGGCCGTTCTTTCCTGCGGTGCACCGCAAGGAACGCGTCCCGACGCCAAAGCCTCCCGACAAGCCAAAAAAGGCGAGAGTCACAGCCCCGAAAGACGACACATAAACAAACACACACACTCCAGTAGCTCTCACCGTAAATAATCGGAAGAGAAAACATAATTCAATAGAGCTGTAGAGGCCTTCTTAAAAATCTTGATTTATACGAAATACTGCATGCTAGTCAGCCAAGTGTAATGTGTGTTCAGGAAACACATTTGAATTCCAAGCACACAAATTTCTTGAATAGTTACATGGTCTTCAGAAAGGACAGGGATGGCTGCACACACTCTTCTGGCGGTGTGGCCATAATTGCCCAGAAATCCTTAGCCTGCCACCCTGTGACTCTGAACACTATCCTTGAGGCTGTAGCAATACGCTTGATAATATTTAATAGGTTGATAATGGTATGCTCCATATACATTCCTCCTGATGTTCCACTGTTAAGCTCTGACTTCGAGGCGCTGGTTGACTAGCTGCCCGAACCATACATCCTGACAGGCGACCTTAATGCTCACAACACTCTTTGGGGCTCTTCTCGCACGGATGCCCGAGGTCGCCTTATAGAGAAATTCCTTATATCTTCAGGAGCATGCCTTTTAAACAATAAACAGCCTACATACCATACCATAGGACACAACACATACTCATGTCTTGACTTGGCGATTGGCTCCGCAGTTCTCCTTCCTCTCTTCGAGTGGGGTGTGGGCACTGACCCATACGGTAGTGACCACTTCCCCACCTCACTCACATACATAGGTAAAGGCCCATGCAGTCCATCTTCCCATAATAGGTTCAATGAACCACGAGCTAACTGGAATACATTTACAGAGACATCCAAACTACACCACACATCCATAGGACACCTACACGTCGAAGAAGCTACCCAACTCCTCACGGCGCACATCCTCGACGCCGCCGAAAAGTTCATTCCCCACGCCTCTGGTGTCCCGCGCAACCAGCGGAGGCCGTGGTGGAATGAGGACTGTAGGCGGGCGCGAGAGGCCCAGAACAAGGCGTGGGGTATCCTGCGCCGGTACCCCACGTCGAGAAACCTTTTATTGTTCAAAAGGGCTAAGGCGATGGGAAAACGTGTGCGCCGTGAGGCAAAACGAGAGAGTTGGCGCTCATTTGTAACATCCATAAACTCTTACACTGACTCCCGCAAAGTCTGGACACGAATACACAAACTAAAAGGACAACAGACACACAGCCTTCCCCTGGTTAGTACAACAGGGGACAAACTGGATGACCAGGCTAACACACTCGCACAACACTTCCAACACGTGTCCAGTTCAGCACACTACACTAGCACTTTCATTAAAGAAAACAATTGGCTGAAAAGAAGTCTTTACTTGATAATGATAAGGCAACCTCCTCTTATAACTCGGAGTTTTCACTTCATGAGCTGAGGACCGCTTTGAGCACTTGTAAACCCTCAGCTCCAGGCCCAGACAACATCACATATACAAGGATACAGCACCTTCACTCAGACACTCTTCTAACACTCCTCCACCTATATAACAAGATTTGGCTTTTGGGGCACATTCCTCGCTCTTGGAGGGAGGCCATAGTAGTGGCTTTCCTAAAAGAAGGGAAGGACTCTTCCTCTCCTTCCAGTTACCGGCCCATTGCTTTGACAAGCTGCCTGTGCAAGCTCCTCGAGATGATGATAAACCGTAGGCTCGTGTACGTTCTTGAGTAAAATGGTCTTCTCGAGAGCTGCCAGGCAGGCTTCCGGGCAGGGCGATCCACAAACGATCAATTAGTTGCACTGGAATCTTACATTGGATGCCTTTATACACAGACAGTACTGCATGACCGTATTTTTTGATATCGAGAAAGCTTATGATATGGCATGGCGTTATGGCATTCTTGCAGACCTAAAATCCTATGGTGTGACAGGTAACATGCTTAACACTCTTTCAAGTTACCTGTCTGAACGAACATTTCGTGTCAGGGTCGGTTCGGCACTTTCAAATGTTCACATGCAGCAGACTGACGTGCCTCAAGGTGGCGTATTGCGCTGCACCTTGTTTATAGTTAAGATGAACTCTCTCCGAAAGGCACTGCCGCCAACCATATCCTGCTTGATGTATGTAGATGACGTTCAAATATCTTTCAAATCATGTAACATATCCATTTGTGAACGTCAGGCCCAGCTTGGGGTAAATAAACTTTCTCGCTGGGCAGATGAAAATGGATTTAAGCTTAATCCTTCTAAAAGTACCTGCGTTGTATTCTCAAAAAGGCGGGGCATCCTGCCCGATCCTGACGTAAAACTTTTTGGTGACTCGATTCCAGTAAAAAGAGAACACAAGTTTTTGGGTGTGGTGTTTGACGAGAAACTCTCATTCATACCCCACATAAAACGACCTAAACAAAAATGCCTAAAAACAATGAATATTCTAGAAGTCCTGTCTCACCAATCGTACGGTGGAGTCAAACAACTCCTGCTTCGACTTTATGGCGCGTTGGTAGGGTCACGGTTGGACTTCGGAAGCATTGTGTATGGGTCAGCCACAAAAACAGCACTTAAAATGCTCGACCCAGTGCTTCACTTAGGGCTTCGCCTGTCTTGTGGGGCGTCCCGTACCAGTCCTGTCCACAGTCTTTATGCAGAGTACGACAAATGGTGCTTAGCGTACCAGCGAACTTATGTTGACCTCCTATATGCCTCCAAAATCTCATCAATGAATAAGCATCCCTTTAAACCGGTTTTTAATGATACGTCACAACTAAACTCTTTTTAAACCGCCCATCCATTCCTGTTCTTTTCTCGCAGAGAGTGAGGGAACGAGGTGACTATTCATGACGTCTCCCTCTTAGCCACATTCAAATCATCTCGCACTGATCTCGTAGCACCATGGCATCTTCGTCCTGTGGCATGTGACTTGTCTTTCGTACAATACAATAAGAACAGGACACCAAGAAGTGGGATTTTGCAGCATTTCATGCATCTGCAGAAGTAAATACAGGGCGCAGAGTTTTTCAGCGATGCATCTAAAACGTCCACTGCGGTGTCGTGCTGCGCATGGGCCCAGTTTTGAAGCATGTAGAACAATGAATGTTAATACAAGTATTTTTACGGCAGAGACATATGGCATATTTCTGGTTGTAAGTCACATACTTGAACATCATATTCCTACATCCGTCATTTATACAGATTCGATGAGCGTCGTTCGTGCATTATTATCCGGAAAGTCATCAAAAAGCCATGTCATTAATCTTGTCTTTAAAACGATTATGGTAGCTTATTCTTCAAACCTTGGGGTGACTGTGTGTTGGGTGCCAGGCCACTCTGGCATTGCCGGTAATGAAGTGGCGGATGAAATGGCCGTCAATGCTGCACTCCGAAACACAGTCGACATGGCAACACTACCTTACACAGACCTCAAACCACACATTAGACAACAACTCCGTAAAACTTGGCAAGCAGACTGGAGCGAACAGACAGACAACAAACTACACGCAATAAAACCACACTTGGGACAATACACTACTGACTCACACAACAGGCACATTGAAGTTACCTTAGCTAGGTTACGGATAGGCCATACGCATGTAACGCACTCGCACCTGCTCACGGGATCTCCAAGACCCCTTTGTAGCAGGTGTGGGGAGGGCCTATCTGTACTCCACATACTCATAAAATGCAAGGCACTTGACACAACACGACACAAACACTTCAGAAAACTCTACAGACAACATATTCCCCTACACCCATCGCTGTTTCTAGGTGACGATGCCATGGTTTCTGTGAAACGCGTTTTTAAATATTTGTAAGATGTTAAGTTTTTAAACCTCATTTCCTATTATGCGTAATCACATCTGGCCCTATACACCAGCCATCACCATCATCTTTATTGATCTTACTATGTCCAGTTTACACATTTTATACCTACCTTTTGTGGTAATCACTTGTTTTCATTTAATAACTTCTCTGGCGCTCTTTGCCCTCGTCGGTCTTGAGCCATTAAACACCAACCATCATCATCATCGCACTCAAGAATTAAGTTATATGTGCCGCATTTAGTAGCTGGGTTGCGACTCAGCAAACGGCACATAGTGTTTGCAGGATAGCTTTGATGCGCACAGAAATGCGTTTCCCAGAGGGAAGGGCATTTCTTTGCTGCTATCACAAGTTCAGCTGATGAGTGCCAAATGGGAACAAATGTGGACTGTTGAGGGTGGCTGAAGCTCAGAAGCTGGTTCATGGCATATGGTAGTCGCTTGAGTAATAAAGGTGTCACCGTACCAGTTCCTCTGCGGCTGATCGATTGTTTATATGTGTGGTATTTTTGAATTAGCCTGATTTTGGGATTGTGTAAATTACTAGGCATTCGTCCGCATTAAAATGCTGATAGTGTTATTAAGACTAAAGCATCAGTTTTAATAAACAGATAGCCGGAATTAACCACACTAAATTGTATTGTTAACACCCAACATTTTTTTTCATTAGGAGTGTTTATGTTTATTGTGCCCAGCAGATGATCGACTACAGAGTATGTTCCATCATTTCATACACTAATCTGTTCAAGGTGCGGGGACTGCCCTTGCAATGTAGCAGGAGCTAAACAGGAAAAAGAGGCGGTTCTTCGAAAACTTTAAAACGTATAAGGATATAGCACATCTTTGTTTTTACCTAGCGTCTGCAGTCTTCGCCTATGGTAAACGAAATTGATGGCTTGATAGAAAACACAACAAGCAGGAATTGACTTGATGCATCATTCAGTAAGAGACAAAAATACACATGGCCTTTTCACGCTTAGGCACTAAAGAATTTGGCATCTACTGTGACTACTTTGCATAACTGTAAGCTATCTTAGTTTTAAAATTCTGAATACGGCAACCATGCAAGTCTAAATGCTCGCTGAATATTTCTCCTGAGATCACCTATAAAACATGTTTAACTGTTTATTACGAATTACGAATTGGCTGAACTGGAGACACGTGCACAAAGTGTGTGGGCATGTAAGCGGGAATGAGGGGAACATTTTAACTCTACAGCACAGAACTGGCATGCATATCTTGCAGTTTTTTAGTGTGCAACCATTATAGGAAAGGTCTCTGTGACATTTTTTGCGCAGACGTTGCAGACCGGAACCTTCTCCGTGTGTGACTACTGAGAAATACACAAAATTAGGAAAACGTGTTGTTGATATTTTGTAGCTACTTCTTATTTATCTCGCGTTTTACATAAAAATAGTATTCCATTATGAATACTAGAATGTGCTATATAAAATATTTATTCAGCAAATTTAATCTTTATATATAGTGGTTCCATTTTGGTGAGCCTTTTTTAAAAGCTTCTCCGTTTTCCCTTATTGGACGAGAAGCTTCCCAATGTATTCTCGAAGAAACGCTCAAGGCGGTTTTCCAAGATTCTAATAAATATGTAGTACTTTCTCCTCGGCCGTAACTATATGCGGGTAAAAAGGCAGTTCAAAATTGTAACTATACAGGTGCCGGTATTTTATTGTAAAGATCTAGATAAACTGGCCTACTGCCGCGGTTCAATCGCAATACAGGACAATTCTGGCCTGAGAATTTACTAATAGACACTAGTTTTATAGTTTTTTAAAAGTTTAAAGAACAGTTTCTACCTTCTCTTCAGCCATCGATAACGGGTCAGTGAATATTTTTATTTTCCTATTAAACAGGTTATTGCGGGTCATCGGGTCACGGCGCGTCTCATATCAGTTTTTTTGGCGGGTCATGCTTTGGCTTGTCAAACCTTTGTCTTGTCATATACCATGTGCCATATTGTACGCAGCTGATTGAACTGACTACTTATAGTATTTAAATAAAAGTTTTGGGTCGGAGCGGCAGCTCGTGCAATGCAGATTGCGATTGTTCAAAAGAGGTTCTTGCCAAAAGAAACACATTTACGAAAGAGTAAGCGAAATATTTGAAGTACATATTATAAAAAGTTGTTAGGTATGTGGTATATCCTCACCCGTCTCCACTCTAAACACATCCAAAGGCTGCACTGTGGAGTTAATTTTATAATTTCTGTAATAGATACACGGCGAAACAAGCCAATTTATTTTTTGTTATTTTCCTTGCTATTATTTGGCGATTTTTTTTTGGTCGTGGAAGCGAACAATTGCTGCTGACCTTTGCAATGTTGCAGCGCCTTTTGGTTTTTAATGTCTCGTTTTTACACGTTATTGATGTATTTTTTTGCTTTGGATTAGGTAGCATAGACACTGTGCTCATTTGTACAATTATCCCGAATATACGCGTGCCAGAATGGAAGCATCTTTTGTGTGTTCCACCAAAAAGGTATGCTGAGTATACTTAAAAACAACTCTTGCTTACTCGTCGCTGAAAAAAAATGCGGCATTAAAGAGGTAAATGCCTCGGTTAAAACATATATACTCGCAATACAACCAATGAAAGGCATATGTAATACTTCATTAATTAATAGCAGTGTCACATGTTTGCCCGACTAACGGGAGTGCCACTGGTTGATGGGTGCTGGCCTGTGAGATCCACAATTCAGTCCTTTTCATCGGGCCAATATTTGTACTAGTCTTTCCGCTGTCTGTTACGGCTCACTTTTTTAAGGTCTTCAACTAGCTGTCAAAGCCATTGCACATTCATTCAAATATATTCAAAGGTATGTTGCAGAAACCCCAATGAACATCTGTTTTATTGTTAACGCATCATGTAGGTAATAAATACTAAAAAGACAGGCTTTGCTTCAGTTTTAACACCTACAACACAGCTGCTGACATAACATACTTGGCCAAATGTTGTATTTGTGTTTGTAATTCCTGGATCTTTGTCATCAACAATATTGCCTTCTGCAGACGAATGTTGCGGCATAAAAGAAGTCACAATAACTATACTTGTCACGAACGGTATTTTTTATTTATATCTAACAAGATTGCCGCGCGCATTCTGAAACGGGCCCCACAACAGTATAGGTTAAAAGAAATAAAAAATAAAAGTGACGTAAAATTTTCAAATACAATTAAACGTGGATGTACAAATGCCTATGTAAGGAATTCCTGGATATAACAGTTTCTCAATTCCACATTCCCAGCCCCACTGAAACGCATGTGTTTGGGACGGTTAACCTTGATGTAACGAATTCTCTAAGCTGATGAGGAATTTTTTTGTGCTCGTTTTCTGAAAATGGGCTGAGAAATGAACTAATTTAGTGGACTCATTTATTTATTAATTTCGTGAACTTGAGTGAATAATTTAGTCAACTCACCCCAAACTAGCGTGCGTTTCCAGCTCCAGAAGGGTGATGATTAGGCCTGCCTGTCGGCGTCTAGTCGCGATTCTCCAGGGTTATCTGTGCTGTCGGTCCATCGGTAAGAGAGAGAAAGAGAGAAAGACTTTATTACGTGATCCTGCGTGAGGAGGGATGAGAGGAAAACCCTCGTCGGGGTATTCTCCCCCCTCCTGCCTAGTCTAGGCCTCGATGGATGTTTGGCCAGTGGCCCAGCTCAAGCTACTAAGCTTCCTCCACCCGCGCCGCCCTCCCCGGCACCCTCGGAGTGCGGGGGAAGGCGCGACGGCAGCGGAGTTCTCCGCCCGCTCATGCCGGGCCAGGGCTTCCTCGAGCCGCTGGATGGCTTGTCTCTGGGATTCACAGTCCGACGCTGTAGTTATTGTCACTATGTCCGGCGGTAGATCGGACGGGGTAGCGTTCCCACATGGCGTAACATTCTCCCTCAAGGTGTCACTGCACTTGAACACGTGCACTGCACCACTGTTCACCTGCCCGCCACCAGATTTCCCGTGTTCCCACAAGATGTGGGAGCGGGTGGCGGGCGCTCGCGCACAAACACTGCACATGTAGTCTTTAAAGCGTCCTGGGCACACATAACGAGCCAGCGCGGGTGTGATCACCGATCTCGTCTGTAGCTGTCGGAGCAGTACCTGTTCGTGTCTGTTGAGTCCAGGATGCGGCGGGCGCTGTGTCTTTCGCTGTTCTCTGTAGTGTCTGAGTACGTCTCCATACTCTAGGATAGGCTCGTGTTCGTCTTCTTTTTCTTGCGCTTCCTGGTCGTCCCTTGCGGCCTGAGAGTTCGAGGGGCGGGGGGGGCGCCGCGCGGTGGGTAATCTCCATCGGTAATGAATTCTACTGCAAGGAAACCAAAAGTTTCGTCTTTTCAAGCAAGCTTGCAATTTTAAATGCCGTCTCTTCCGGCGAGCAAACTGAACGTCGCCGTCCGGCCTACAGTATCCACGGTAGCACCGTCTCCGCAATGTTGAGTGCGGAAAAAGCATTAGGTTAGCGAGAAGGCGTCTTTCAGCATACGTCTGAACCTGGAAACAGGTTAAGGCAACGAAAAGAGTAAAAATGCATAAGTGATATTTAGGTTACTTTTGTGAATACTGGGTAAGTTATCTTGCTTGCATAGAGTGTCATGTTATTATTAATTTTGATTACACCCGAGGTGCGTCGTGACCAACCAGTGGAACATGCGGTTATGCCTCTTTGTTTTGCTTTTACGAGATGGCCCTTCAACCGCTGAAGCGGCATTTGGCGCTTTTATTTGAAAGATGCAAAAGTGTTTTCAGCCTTTCTCGCGCGACTTTATGTGTAAATACATTGTCCTTGCCACAAGAAAACACAATAAATCAGTTTCTGCAATAAAAACACTTATTAGGTAGAGAAAATGAAATTTAGTAGGAATATTAACCATGTTGTTAAGTTTCTTTCCGCGGTGGAGCGCTTTTTTTGCGCCCGTAAATGTCATGAGGCACCATTAGGCATGCTGAAAACTTTTAAAGCAGTAGAAAAAACGCATACATTTCCTCCAACTTTACGTATTTCACAATCGCAAGCAACCCAATAGAGGAACGTACCACCAGTCGGCTCCATAGAAACAATCTCGCCAACTCACGTCCAATGCAATACACAATATATATTCGCTGCAATTTTAAACTTCTGACGGCCGCACAAGCTGAAGAGCTGTCGCGCGTGGGTCACTGGTGAGTCACGCCACACAGAGCAAAAAAAAAAACATTTTTATTGACTGCACCGTGGGTTACCGGTGGCTCATAGCCTTTAACATCAGAAAAGTACTCCTCTGGGTGTGTGTATCCTCATGGAGCAATTATCATTCCTCTGCGTTGAATGTTCATACAGTTATCGCAGCCGCAAAGAGATAAATGCACGTTACTTTGCAGCCGCACAGGGGAAACACAGGCCGTGACCCACCGGTGACCCATGATGCACTGAACGTGTTAAAGGCAGGCGTCTCACCGGCTGTATGAACACTCGCACGCACACGCGCACATACATTTTGGTTGTGGTTGGGGTTCCGAATACTTAAGATTGTTCAGCCTAATTGATTGATTGATCAGCCTAAGCGATGTTTTAAATGAAATATTTTCTATATCCAATTCAAGTCACTACACAAAAACTCTTTGTTCGATGGCTGTTTCACATTGAATTGGTGCTTTAGTAGAAGCACGAGAAGATTGATAGATAGTGATCTCCCAAAGCCGCCAGCAAACTTACAGCTCTTTGTGTATGGTTCCGCGTGTAAGATGGTGTTTACTATAACTACCAACCCAGCGAGCGTCACTTTGCTCCCATTGCGACTTCATAGAGACGAGGCCAAAAATACAGACAATATACCAATCAATTCCTACCGTGCTGATGAGTAGCTGTATTAACAGTGAACACGTATATATCTGTGTATATATATATATATATATATATATATATATATATATATATATATATATATATATATCTAATATATATATATATCTATATATATATATATATATGTATCTGTGTACACCTATATATTTGATCAGTGAACACGCATATACAATCTGCTTCCGTCCGAACCAGATTCTCGGAAATAGAAAATCCAAGCTACACAAACAAAATGGCTCTGGTCTGTGCTAGTTGGTACATCTTCGGTGAAATCAGCTTGAATAAAACGAACACAAAAGGAAGAGGGGGTAACACGACACACTGCTGACTATCAACTGGAATTTTACTGAAGGAAACACAGATATATACATACGAAAAAACACGAAAAATATAAAAAGCTTGTTCACGTCAGTCAGTTAATGATTAGCGAAGATTACTGCGCAGAAACTCTTTTTCGGTACAAGACAGTGCCACAGACGGCACACTGACGCAGCTATCTCCAGCTTCGTCTATCGCCAATGCTTCAACTATCTCTCGTCCGATTCTACTTCTCTTCCGTCCGATAACTGCGATTTTGTTCACGTAGGCTTCGCAGGGGCAGTCCCGAACGTGGGTGGCAAGGTGGCCGGAAGGGGTTGCTTGGGGCGAAGCAGCATGCTCTCGGGCCCTGTCGTTCAGGCATCGGCCGGTTTGTCCGATGTAAACGGACCGGCACTCAGGGGAATTTTGTAGACGACATTTTTGCAGCAATCTGCGTACCTTGACTGGTGTTTTTTGTCACAAACTGGCAACGGTGCGCACCTGTTAACATGACGGCACATGCCGTAGGCCTTGTTGGGGGCGGAGAATGCGACCTTGATGCGATGTTTCTTTCCCACTTTTTTCATGGCCTGAGAAAACCTATGTACGTATGGCAGCACTGCCAACCGGCTTTTGTCCTCTTCAGTGGGTAGAGGAGGCCGTCTCTTCTCTTTAGCCTTTATCCTTTGCAGGAGCGTTTCGCAGACAGGTTTCAGCTAGCTTTTTGGGTATCCGGCGTTCTGTAGGCGACTGGCCTCTCTTTCGAAGCTGGTAGCCATCTGGTGCGGACAGGACAGTCTTGGAGTGGCCAGATGAGTCAAGACTGTCAAGAGAGCAGTGGCCACTACTGCCTTGCTATCGGCACTCAAGAAGTCCTGTCCGCACCAGATGGCTACCAGCTTCGAAAGACAGGCCAGTCGCCTACAGAACGCCGGATACCCAAAAGCTAGCTGAAACCTGTCTGCGAAACGCTCCTGCAAAGGATAAAGGCTAAAAAGAAGAGACGGCCTCCTCTACCCACTGAAGAGGACAGAAGCCGGTTGGCAGTGCTGCCATACGTACATGGGTTTTCTCATGCCATGAAAAAAGTGGGAAAGAAACATGGCATCAAGGTCGTAATCTCCACCCCCAACAAGGCCTACGGCATGTGCCGTCAGGTTAACAGGTGAGCACCGTTGCCAGTTTGTGACAAAAAACACCATACAAGGTACGCAGATTGCTGCAAAAATGTCGTCTACAAAATTCCCCTGAAGTGCCGGTCCGTTTACATCGGACAAACGGGCCGATGCCTGAACGACAGGGCCCGAGAGCATGCTGCTTAGCTCCAAGCAACCCCTTCCGGCCACCTTGCCACCCACGTTCGGGACTGCCCCTGCGAAGCCTACGCGAACAAAATCGCAGTTATCGGACTGAAGAGAAGTAGAATCGGACGAGAGATAGGTGAAGCATTGGCGATAGACGAAGCTGGAGATAGCTGCGTCAGTGTGCCGTCTGTGGCACTGTCTCGTACCGAAAAAGAGTTTCTGCGCAGTAATCTTCGCTAATCATTAACTGACTGACGTGAACAAGCTTTTTATATCTTTCTTGTTTTTTCGTATGTATATATCTGTGTTTCCTTCAGTAAAATTCCAGTTGATAGTCAGCAGTGTGTCGTGTTACCCCCTCTTTCTTTTGTGTTCGTTTTATTCAAGCTGATTCCCGCCGAAGATACACAACCAAACCCCACTTCAGTTACATCTGCTTCTCCGAACACCAATAATATTTTGAGCCGAGCAATTCATTGAAAATTTCAGAGCGTAGCAGACTTCGATTTTACGCTTGATTGCATGCTTTAGGCGTGAAACGTGTGTTCGCGGTTCCCAATTGGACAGAACATGCGTGCGCATTTCTAAAGCACCTCCTAATGCGAGAAAATTTTGGCATCCCTCTTCTGTTATTGTTTTCCCCAAAACGATATAGTTCACTGTGAATTTTCAGATAAATAATAAACGAAGACGTCTACTGGGAAAGGCATCTGTTTTCATTCCCCGTGAAAAGCTTCTAGCATGTCTCTCTTCTGTGCTGGCAAGCCCAACAAATGCCAGAGGTGGGTATTTGAGTTAACTAGGACACGGGCATGCGAGCGAACAGTATTTTTATTGTGTATTCTTTAACCACCGCAAAAGCTTAAAAGTGCCAGGACTCATACCAGAAGAAATTCATTTGGCATGGGTCTGCTGGCCTGGCTCAGCTGCAGGCAAAATTATCATGCCACGTACTATAATGCGCTCACTAAACGTAGGCGGCAAAACTTTACACAGAATTGTTAACCTATATGAGATGACTGTGCGCAAGCTCAGCCTTTTGTTTTACCTAGATTGGGCGCGGAGAATTATGCAGATGTGGACGATAGCCTCCAAACTCTAGATCAGACACTTGGCAGCACGTGTCAAAAAATAGCTGCTAATTGTGCTGCAGCCCTTCCTCCAGTGAAGCTGAACGACAACATGCACGGCGGTCACTTCTTCAACGCGCGTGCGGTGCTTTGTAAAGATCTTTCGCATTCACGTGCAATCTTTTGTGCAGAAAGCTAATGGCAATTTAGGCCGCATCAAGTTGTCTTCCTGAATTATCTTTTTGATGCAGCGTGTAGAGCACAAAATAAACAAACTTCTCCACGTAAGCTGTCGTACGACCAACATGCCAAATCTGTTTTTTTTTACATTTCCTGCTATTCGGCATATACAGGCCAGAACAGCAATGTGAACCATCTTTAGTCAATAAGGAAGAAAACAGTGAAGATTGAATTGGCACACGCTAGCAACGAAAGGTAAACGTCGTTTCTGTACGATCAACATCACCACAGAAACCAATAAAACTACCGTGAACGTCCTATCCTTGAAGCCGCACGTACGCTCGTCTATTACAAACGTGCCCGATCGGTATTTGTTTTATAACGATATAGCGTAATTAAGATCATTTTTATTTTCCTCGCGGCTGCCAGGCGTCCGCTATACGCCGCACTCGTAAAGTATGCGCGGAATAATGCTTCGCTGCCACAAGGCTGCTACAACCGAGACGGGAAAATGCGAGGGCTTGACAAAATAACGATTATGGCCCAGTGGTCACTAAAGTGTGGAAAGGTACACAATGAAGCGACGGTGGTCACAAAAAAGGACATAAATGTTTAGCCTCGGCCGCGCCTGCGCAGTGAAGCAGGTTCAAAGCCTTCTCGGTGGTAGAATCCCGTGACTGCAGCTCATGCTATACTACCAAAGGGCATCTCCATTGGAAAGTAAAGAAAATCAATTTTTGTTACTTCACATGTGGAAAGTCCACCTGGGCGATGAACCGGGTGTCATGTCTCAGGGCACCCCAAGAGAGGGGATGCATGAAACCCCCCGAAAAATAGAAGAAAAGAACAAAGGGACAAGAATTTTTAAGTGCGCGCCAGGAGCGCCCCAATCAGCCAGCGCCAGCGCCGACACAACAAGGAATCCTGGGAAAACATGGCAGCACACTGGTCGGCCAATCAGGGAAGGCCACGCAAGTGACAAGTGGCGAGATGGCCATATAAGGACAGGAATGAAGCAAGAAGCCAACGGGAGTGCGCCACGGGAGAGCCCAGAGGGTATAAAAGCGGGGCGCACAAAGAGAAGGGGGAGACAAGAAACCGAAGAAACCAGGAGGCGGCCGGAGCACGTGCGCTTCAACGAACGAGCCAGGGGGACGCGGCCAGGCCATCGACAACGCCATCTGAGCCTGGGCGGGAATGGGCCGACTTCGCATCGGCACCGTCATCCTCCGTACACCACGAACCTGTCTACGTGGCCCCAGCGGCATCGGTCGGGCACCAGCGGTCAGCGTCCACGCTCCGTCAACGTTCGTCTCGACGGCCCCGAAAGGCGACGTTCGTGCCAAGCCTACCTGAGACCTCCAGCGGCAGCGGCTACCAGGGGGTATCCACCGAGGAAGCACACCGCCGACGGGATGACAGCGCGCATCGTACGCCGGCATCAAGGACATCCAGCGGGAGCGGCTACCAGGAAGTAGCAGCAGAGGAAACGTCAGGACGCGCGGAGCCCACGCCACCCACGTAGTGACCGCGCGCATCGAACGCCGGCACCGAAGCGAGAGGAGGACGGCTACCACCGGGTCGCTGCCACGCAACGGGTGCGACTCGTCAGCGCCGACGAGAGCGGGGTATTCCAGTCCAGTAGGGACGTAGTTGTAAGGGGCACAACTAGGGAGTTGTGGTTCCAGAGAGATTGACTAGAACTGTACGAGTGTATTTAGAGTGTATTAAGTGTAGGACGTTATTGTAGAAACTTTTGAGTTTTGATTTTAATGGTATATTGAGCAGTTAAGGTAGGGGTTTGTGTGTGAGTTGTATTTTGGGATTGTAGAGGTTTGAGTGGTTATCGTTTGTGTGTAGTTTAAATACTGAGTGCATTGCATGAGGGTTTTTTGTGTGTGCATTAAAGGTATGTTGTTAAACACGTCAACGGCCTCCCTGTGTCCATTGCTCCTAGCTGGTAAAGACCACCCCACCATCCGTTCACGTGACACCGGGCTGTAGTGAAGGGCTCCGGAGTAACTTTGACAACCTGTAGATCTTTGCTGAGCGCTGGAATGGCGACAGAAATGTTTATTTGTTTTCAAGTCCCATTAGAAAAATGGGACACTACCGGGAATTCAACCTGCGTCCCGCGGTTAGTCAAACAGCCACTAAGGGCGTGTTTACCACGAAAAATGACGCCGGTACCAGCATTTCCTCACCGAATATGAACTACAAGCAACGAAATACCGCTAGCTTGTGAAAAACAAGACATACTTTATGAGCAGAAACGTACTCACACAAAACACAGCATATTGCGTTTAATTGCATAAACTTGTGACTACTTCTGCGCGCTTGTGGTTCTGTTTCCGCCGCAGTTTGTTCGCTAAACGGCAAATGGCACCACGGGGTCAATTGAGTAGGTCCGTTTAAAGTAGTGCTAGAAATACTCCCAAAGTAGTTACACAAGTCCTCCCACTGGCCCTCATTCTGTCTGCAGTATTGTACGAATAATAGGGCTCGGCATGGCTCTGATCTCAAGGGGCAGAGCATATCTCATGAGCTAGAAGGAAAGATAATCATTAACTAGTCGTTCACAACGTAACATTCCTAACCAAGGGAATCAATCAATGGGAGAACTGATGAAACGGCTCATACGACCACTGATAATTACCCGGATATAGCCGAGCCTATCTTAGTTCAAACTTACTGCGCTGAATAATATGAAATGCACACCGCCGTCAGGGCAGCATATTGAACAGCCTTCCACCTCACAATCTTTACTCCAGAACAAAATGACAAACCGTGGACCACCTAGGTAACAAAATTGGCACCCAGAAATGGTGTAGTAGAAAGGGTATGGATTTGTAATGAAGGAGAGAAGAAAAGAGAAATTCCGTAGCCCAAGAATACCTTTGAGCAGCGCAGCACTGCATCAGGTGAATATCGATTTGCGGAGGAGTTCATCCTGCAGCGGACATAAATTGGCTGTTGGTGATTATTATAGATACCTCCACAAATTGTTTTTATACTTTTGAAAAAAAAATTAAGGAACGGTTGTCTTGGCAGTAACTGTTTGCCTCGGAAAAAATTGGGACGAGTATTGGTATAAAAGACAGGAACCTGCTTTTCGTCCAGAAAAGATTTGAATGCCCGCTATCACGAACATGTCATCGATCCAATGCACCAGCATAAAAAATCTCTACCACCAGATAAAACGTAAATCCAAACACCAAAAATGCGATATGGCAAGATCAAGTTTATTCCAGGAAGGTTGTATTATCACCAGTTCTCAGTATACACTGACCTCAGGATACACAAAAGTACGAGCAGAATTTTACTAGAGGACTCTGGCAATCCTTGTGACTACATTTTTCTCTTACATACCTTAACAAAAAAATCTCAGTTGGAGCTATACACTTTGCCATTCTACTAGCGGAAGTTTAAATAAGAAAAAGCTTAAACGCGAACACAGAACGTCGGCTTCTCTAAGATACTCCCATTCACAAAGAAGAAAGTACCAACATCACGTGGAGACTGGGATGAAGAAGGTAACAACATCACGTGGAGATTGGGACATAAAGACTCAAAAGAACAAGGCACGGACCAAGCAGAACAGGACGCCACCTGCCGTATGCCTTGCAGCCACAACTAGAGAAATGCGATCCCCTCTAATGCAATGAACGTCTACTAAGGCTACGCCTACCTACATGACATTTCGCCTGCTACAAGAGGATCTGTAATAAAAAAAACGCTAACTCTGGGGGCCATAAACCAACCAAAGCATCTACAAATGATTACGAATGGAGAGTTCTGGTTTTGACATCATACAATAAAAGATTCTTTCCCGAGATTTGATGAACATCGACTTTCTCCCCCGTATCCAAGCCATTTACGAGGGTTTGAACAAGGAAGAATGTCTCTAACATTGCACATTCTATTTCTCTTGAGACTTGAGACATATAGTTGACCATCTAATTACCTCGAGCTTAGTGCGACATGAAGGGTAGTGCGCGAGAAGAAGCCGCTTTCTCTCGGGCTCTAGAATTTAAGTTGTACATTTTAGCATCCTAACGTGAGCAATTTTTCCCAAAAGCAAATTTATTTCTTCGTTAACGAAGGCCCTCTAATTCCCTATTTTTTAGCAAAAAAAGAAGAAATGTTCAGTAGTCCAAAGACAATATATAAAACCCATTACAGCACTAGCACTGCCACCTTTTTTGCTGCCACCGACCAACACAGCGATTCGGCAACGTTTCAAGCTCACATCATAAGCCACAGAAGCACACAGGGCCTCTTGCGCTCCCGCGAACCGCGATTATGTGTCTTTGTTCTTACCTTGAAGGATCGTGAAACATCAATCGTAAATACAAAAATCACTCTCTAAATCCCTGCCCAGCAGAATGCTTTTCGCGACTTTCAAGGTCACCTGCTTCACCCGCATGTTTTAGCATGCCATCGACAAGTGTCCCAACACAGAAAAGCAAACCGACGCCAGTGACAAATTTGGCTGCTGTCCTCGTACAAATGCAGGACGGCTGCTCAAACGTAATCACATACGCCAGCCTTGGCTTATCAAAAGACCAGAAACACTGCTGGGCCTCTGAAACCAAACGGCTCGCCACATTACAGGCCATTTCCAAGTTCCGCACGTATATCTATGGCAGGCCATTCAAGTTTTCAACAGACGACCCTGCACATTGGTAGCTCGAATATTTCATGGTTTCTTCTTGTCGTTTTGGGCAATGGAGCCGGCGCCACCACGAATTGGATGTGGCCATCGTTCACAAATCGGTCACAAAAATTGTTACGCCGAATGTCTGCGACGCACCTGTGCCTATCCGCCGCTACAGGACTTCTGCAACGATGCCCAGTTCCTTGGCATTGTAACAAAAAGCGATCTAGCCGCTCAGCAACCAGCCGGGCATAAATGCACGACACCATTGACTACCTTAAGTACAAAAGTTGCCGTGCCAGGGACATTCAGAGCACGTTTCCGTAAAAAGTAACAGTGCTACAGTTACAGTTACTCATCCCAAAAAGGTAACTCTGTTACAGTTACAGCTACGAAGTTTCCATAAGTAACTAGTTACAGTTACAGTTACAGCCAAAAAGTAGCGTCGTTAATTTTTCTTTACTGTGTGAAACTAAATATTAGATAACAACATTTACCCTAATAAATAGAAACGTACGAAAGCATGAGGGCCTAGGCAGCGGTTGCACTTGCTCGCTGTCGACAGAAATGGCTGACAAACGTTTAGAAAATATACGAACGCGGAGGCCAAACTTATACTATACTGAGCTTCAGGACTAAACAGACTAAACAATCAATGCCAATTAAATTTATTTTCACCTACAGTCTTGCCGCTTGACCGCCTTGCATTGTGAGGGAAAAGGGGAAAAGGGGGATGGGGGGGTGAATCGCCGGACGGCCCTACGGAGGAAGAAGGAAACGGATGTAGGAGTACTTCGGTTGTCGCGGTGTTTTTGAAAGATACTAAGAAACGCGGCGTTATCGTTTTATTTCGTACTTGTCGTCGGAGACGGAGACCAATTTGAGCTATTGCCGAAGCGACGCTTGTCGGTAGGCCATCAGAGTCGTTCTCCCTCCCAACCCCCCGCCACCCCATCCCCGGAATGAGCCAAGGTCATTTCCGAAGGGAATAGAAACTGAACTGGACGCTATACTGTTTTTTTTTTCTGCGGCTTTTGTCCTCAAAAAGGCAATTTTTGTTGCCTTAACCGGGCAGCCACATCAACTATACCAGAGCCTGTTCCCTTCGTTTGCTTTGAGGGCTAGGCTGAATGAAGCTCGCCCAAGTATTCTTTGCGCCCAACATTTAGAACCAGATGTAGCTACAGTATTTGTTTCTGCCCAAGGCCAGGAAACGATGTCGCGAGGCTTTCCAAGAATATTTCCTTGTGCAGCGGCAGTGTGGTGAGACGACTGTCGCCCAAGATGCTGAGTTGTGCGTTGGGGTCGTCGTATGTGTGAAGGGCGTGGGATTCCTCACTTCCGCGACCTTATTCGGGCGCTGTTGACAGCTCGACGAAGCCTCTAGACCACGAATTCTAAACGCGTTGTCCCAAACACGGCGAGGGGTCTCAAAAGCGCACAATGACCAAAGGGAACTGCGACTTGTGAATCGAACAATCTACAGTGCGCAAAGTGCTGGACGAGCGAGGGGACGCCGAAAGACTCCCCGCAGCGTTTTTTATGACCCCACAAACGGGGCTGCACGTCGCTAATGAGAAAGCGACGGATTGACCGGAGTTTTCCAAACTTCAGCGAATGTACAAAGGATTCAGTACGTTACGAGGTGTTTGCGGATGATTTTTTCTTCATTGCCCTTGTGTCAAACACTTTTACTGTGCTCCAGATGTGGCGAAGATGGTGCAGCATCGTGCTCTGCGTTCTGGTGTCAACATGCGTCCACATGAGCTTAGTGAGTCATGTCGTATAGCGTTAATTATGGTCTCGGTGAGAGCGATATCACCCTGCTGAGGGAAATACTGGAGCTCACACTTAAAAATTTCGATCCCTTAGCATTTCTAGACATTTCTAGACCAGCTGTTTTTCATCAATGCGAAGAGAGTGAGCTGTAATAAATGAAGTAGCTAAGGCTCCGCCGAAGAAAGCCCTAAGAAGTGGAAAGCGCGAACTGTACATAGTCCGTTAACCAGTGTTGCTGTTGGATAGTGTTTTGTAGTAATGAAGTAACTGAAACGATATTTTTTCCTATAGATACTACATCAAAAGTAACAATGTTACAGTTACAAATTTCTCTAACTTAAAAGTAACTAGTTACAGTTACAAGTTACTGAAAAAAGTAAATAGTTAGTGGTAACAGTAGTGGTAAGTAAATAGTTAGTGGTAGGGCTGCGGGAAGCGACGTCGGGAGGGACGGGAACCGTGGAGAAGGTAATGAGCGTCAGGACTCAAAGACGAGCCGTCCGGGTGGGGTGAAGGCATAAGCTGGCCACCTAGCTAGCTGAAGCAGTTATCTCGTTACTAGGGGGCGTAGTCGCGTCCCTCGTTCAGCTGGGGACGTCGGAAAAAGCGGGAAATATTTTGTTTGTTTGTATATTATTGTATATTTTGTGCATTATACGCGTATCTCACACGGTACAATTCAATATTCATCTTCTTTCAAAGTGAATGGGGCAATAGGAGTTTGTGACGCCTGACGAGGTCTCGTATAATCTAGAATGCCACACTAGTAGCAGAAGTGGCGATTGCTAGTAGGGCGCGGTGCTCTCCATGTTGAATGAAAATTTGGAGCGGCCGAAGGAGTTGAAAGAGTGGTCAAGTGGTAATGTGGTGGCGGTGATACAATTGGCTCAAGGGGCACAGGCGATCGTATTAGAGCCTCAGAATAATACGGCCCGTGAAGAGGAGCGGAATCACATGGCGTCGGGAAAGGGTGTTAGAACCAAAAGCTCCTCTTTGAGCAGCCCACGCTAACCAGGTGCGCGGCCGTGGTTGTTCTGAAGGTAGAGTGTGTTGCGCAGGTAAAGCTCCTGACGAGTGATGTCAAGAATCAACGCACTGAGCTCCGCAAAACCAATGAGGCCGTTAGGTGTCTGGTCCTGATGATTGTGGATGGACTGCAGATGTTCGAGACTTGCCAAATCGTTCGCATGTTGGCAATGGTATTGGGGTTGTGAATCGTCATTGCATAAAAAAAAGAATTTCCTTTATAATCTGTCGCAACTTCTCCGTTCATATCATTGTCGACCTGGTGGCAAACCGCTAGGAATGTATGAAGCGTAGGTCTTCCCTGAGCTTTGCATGCGGGTACCAAGTTTTCTTTTCGCTGCATCCGAGCGAGCAGGAGACCTTCCTAAGATCTTACGTATATGTTCCTTGAAGTTTGCCAATCATAGAGTCAACCTTCATGATTAAGGAACCACTTATTTAAAATTTCGTTCACGTAGAAGGAAACGCTCGAAAGTTTGAACGAGTCATCGCACCCCTAGAACGTGCTCGCTCGCTCGCACTGGCCGAGCCATTTTACACGTCTTCACACCGAAGGCGAGCAAAAAGGGAGGTTCGCGCTAACGGCTGGTGAGCGTAATATTGCGTTGGTGCGGGAACTGCTGCGTTGCAGCCCGAATGGCTGTTCTCCCCTTCGTGGGGGCTATCGAGTGAAACAAAGCTAGCAGCATTCCTTTAGGATTTGTGCACCAGCGTCGAAAAATAACTCTCAAACCACTGCAGTATTCTTTTATTTAAAAAAATCGCATTGCATAAACTCGTTCATCACCGTGTCTGGCATATATTCAAACTGATCATCTACGAATCTTTTGTCTTTGCCTAGTTCTATAACCTCCTCACCCATCGAAAACAATATGTAGTCGTAAACAACAGTGGTTCCAGTTGTACCAAAGCGCCCTCTGGCGTACCACAAGGCACAGTACTCGAACCTTCTTATAATACATATATATCAGTTCCCTGAATTTGCGGGTTGCTTATAAAAATGGACTGTTTGCCGATGATTTGATATATACTAATATAAACTGGTGCACTGGTGCAAATAAAAACTGGTGCACAGAGTTGCAAATGTACCTAAATGCATTGAACCAATTTATTTACATATAATCCCTCCAAGATACGGTACTTATACCTACAAACCAATACAAATACTAACAAATGATGTGAAATGGGCCTTTCATTTTGGTTTTCTGCTCTCACTGTTCTCCAAACGAATTTAAACTCGCCCCTTAGATCAACGCTCCCCCATGATTGCCTCTCGCACTTTTTAGATAATCTGCCAGTCTTAAAACTGGTTTTAATCTTTGTTTTTGTGTCATAAGCTATTTTTTATTCTACTCTACTGCGCCATTCTACGCCATTCTACGCCACTATACTTTTTCAAATCAACTGCTTGTATTGTACTTTTTTATTGCTCACGTGGGTTTTTGCTAGTGAATTGTAAGTTGTTTCAATTATTTGTCCGTCCTTCCGCTTTTTGTTTTTTCTCTTCTGACCCGCACTCCCCATTACTTTTATAATGAAGTGCTTGTCAGCTTCGTTGTTCACATCCTGTGTGGTTTTAGCAGTGATTTTTTTTTGAAGCTTCAGTTTCGCTGGCCGAGGTTGAGCAGTTTCACGTGGCTCCTGGAGAGCCGTGCTGCGCAAGCGCGGCATAGGGCAGCCCTGTCCGCTTGACGATTAAACGAGGGTTGGCCGGATGTGGAGCCGATGTCTCGTTCGCCGCAGCAACACCGTGCAGCGCAAGCGCGGAAATTGGAGGACCGGTCCGCTTGATGATCATGCGAGGCGTGGCCATAAATGGAACCAATGACTGAGGCATCGCAGAAACAGCGGCTTGTGCCTGTGGAAGCCGCTTTGCTGTGGGGCGATTTCGGACGCTGCGCCGGAGCTACTTGATGCCACATGTTACATATTGCAAGTCCCATAATGCGGATACCGTATGTGTGACATTGAAGGAGCGGTATGCATGATAATAAAGTTAATCCTACACAACCGGGAAAGCTAATAATAACCAGCGGAACTAACGCAATGTATAACCAGTTATATCCTAGCTAAGGCACTGCTAATGTTTTAGGATTGGTTATATTAGGTTATAAAATAAATAAATGAATAAATACCAAGGCAGGGAAGATTCTTCCTGAGTTGCTTGTTATTTAGTTATTATACGGTTTGTGCGTTGGTGATAATCATGTATTGAATGAGGCATTGAGTTTTTATGGGCGACCGCAACAGTTCCATTGCCTTATTGCGAGTGATGGAGGAATAGCAGGTGATGTTCTGGGTTTGTTCTGGGTTCTGGGTTTGTTGGTTCTGCTCTGGCAATTGTGTGGCGCTTGTATGAAAGGAGCTACCCTGATAATGTTTAGAGGCGCGTTGGTGACTGTTGTTGCGTTTTCTCGAGAGGGGCGAGAGCCTGTTGAATATGGGAAGGGGCTATTTGCGCTAAAAAGCCTGAGAGTGTCTTTTGATAATTGGGATGCAAATGCTGTTCTATATCTGAGGACAGGGGGGTTGTGAACTTCCTGTTGTGTAAGTGTTCAACGTGTGTGTTAAATTTAACGTTGGTTAGCATGCTTAGTTTAACGTGTCAGTGTTAGGTGTAACGTGGAAGGCTTTAGAATGGGGACTTTAAGAATTTTTGAAAGTTGGGGCAGTTAGCGGTGCCGATTACCTTGTGAGCACTGCGCCCGATCTTGCTTGATTTGAGGCGGATCTTCTTGAGGTTAGCATGGCGGTTTCTTTTAACAATGCAGCGAGCCAGTTGGTAGTCCTCGATGTGAATATTTTTTTATTAAGCCCGCGCCTATGCGTTTGTGAATAAAACTTGCTGGATGTTCCGCGACAGCAGTTAGGGCTACGGCTTCGCTGTGCTAAGTGATTCCGGCTCTTGCTCAAATTGTGTAACTGGTACTGAAAATCAAAGCGGTGGCTTGTAAGGAGCGTTGGCCACTGGTGTTCGTCGTAACGTTTCGGTGGGGATTTTTGGAGACGTCGTTGGGTGGCATAAAAAAGCCAGTGCGTAGCTCTGGTAGATTTATTGCGTTCTTGACACTTTGCAGATAATTATGCTCGGTCCCCATTAAAATGTACGCATTGAGCCTCGCATTGATGGGGGAGAGTGACGGAGTCTACGTTTGGGTGAAACTGCTTGCCACATTTCGCGCATTGTACATTCTAGTTTTCGTTTAGGCAACCGTCGGTCCGAAGACCGATTGTGTGGCATCGGGGACACTGTTTGCCGTGGGGTTGTTGCGGGAAGATGCCGTAAACGCTGGAGAAAAACTTGGCATGACGTGCAGGCAAGTTGCGGCCATAATATAAGATTTATATGGTTAATAGGTGGTCGACCCTCGCCATTTCTCTCTCCTAATCGCTGCTTGGCTCTTTTCTCAAACAATGTCACTATTCTATTTATTGCTTACCACATGCCAGTTGGAATACCTTTCATTGGGTACGTATCCTCACTAAGCCACCTGCTCGACCTCTCGGCCCCTGGTTACTTCGCATGCCATGGAAGAGCCGAACGTCTCCCTCGGGGCAGTGCGTTCAAACTTTGATGCGTGCACGCATACTTTAGCTTCACACCACTTGCCGCTGCCTTGATTACCTGTTACTTTCTCAAGTCGTCTTGTTAACTTCGCATATCTCAGTCAGAGGACGCGGTCCTAGCTAGTTAGGCTGCCGGAAAAAGCGCTGCTCGCAGCTCCTCTCTCATTGCTCATCCCGCTCGTCGGCCCGCTGTGCGTCTGCCACCTTGACACGTTTGACCCAAGAATCGGCCCCCTCTTCGCAAGCGCCTTTTAGTCAGCGCTGAAGTGCTGAAAACCCTTTATTTTTTATTTCTTGCGTACGCGGCCTCATCGCTATCTGCGACTCGCGTACCGTCTCCCTCGCGAGCCTCGGTGCCATAATCTCTATTTTGCAATCTTTCGCGCCACAAAGACATTCTAAATTGGCAATATCACAATCGCAGTCTGCAATTCCTATCCTTGATTTTTTCCTTTGCCGCGAGCTCTATCTCGCGGTCTAGAGCATCGCTTTTTTCGCCAATCCTACAAAATTCGTCATCCTTCGCAAGCGCTCTTTCTTGGGAGGCGCTTTTGCCTCTTCGCGGGCAGCATTTTCGTCTTTCTCTAGCCATTCTCTGAGATCACTGCCAGGCAGACCTTGAGCTTTTCTCACTTCCACAAATTTGTTCAAGTTCATAACTGCCGCCAAGTTTTCACTTCGCCAGTATTATAAGCGCCAAAACTCTTGGTAAAGTTATAACAGTGATTTCGCGGACTCCATTTCGTAAACCTGGTTGCTTTATGCTGAGTAGGTCAAGGGCAAATTGTCGCAGAGAAATCGAAGCAAGTGATTCCAGACAGGGGCTGTACAATCGAGAAAAATGCATACTATCCAAGTCAACATCAAATCATTCAAATAAATTGAGTAAATATCGCATGAAAACTTTGCTATCGGAATCTTTTGCGCTCACGGCGTCATTGTGTGATGTCAGTGAGCTGGAACGGGGCGGGGCACAATCCCGTACGGCTGCTTCCAGGTGACGGGATGAGCTGGTTGCTGGAAGAGGGGGGACTTTATTAGCACTAGTCAAAACTACACAGGGTGTGCCCCCCATCAGTCCGCCAGAGTCTCGTAGGGTGCGGCGGCTTCTAGGGAGGGACGGATTATTTTCTCTGAGTTCTAGAAGCATGGCTGAGTATCAGGGCCTTCAAGGGTGCAACCTTTCTTCGAGGTTTTTTATAGTATCGATATGTACAGGCAATGTGGACAAAATTTGCTGAGCCCTTGCAATTTTTCGTTTGGAATCGAATACTTTAGGGTGCCATTTAAAAGTAAGATTTTGGAAGATCCCGTGTGTAACCATTTCCAGTATTTCTCACCGCTGCTACCAAGCTTCGTATGAGAAGAGTGTGGTACTTTGCTCGCTAGTCAATGGTGTATTTTTCGTGGAAGTTGCCTAGCCCGTCGTCTGCCCTCAGGATGGGGTCAACGTAGGGAAGAACCGAGTATCCATCGGTGGCGGGGGCAACCGTCCGGGCTGCGTATTCCCAAACCATATCCCGTAGGGGCCCAGGCCACCCACACCTCCAAAGCAGGGGCCCAGCCCATGAGGTTAAAAAAATCGTAATTTTTTAACCTCCTTGGACGCAGCACCGTGACGTCTCCCCGTATATGTGCGCGACTTCGTGCGAGGTGGATTTTTTTCTTTTTTCCCCTCCCCTGGTTTCGGCTGCTTTGCGGGCGGCCGATGGTTTCGCTCCGTGAGCGGGACTGGCCTGCGGCACTGGGGAAGCTGACGCACACGTGATAGAAGTTAACCTTTTGTACCTGAGCCCCTGATCTCTCCGCGCTCTTCTTGCGCGCCTGCAAATTGACGCTGACCTCCGATCGTGTTCCTAGATAAGCGCTCGGCTCGGTGCTCGAAGTGCGCGCGCGCAGATGGACGCTTTCACGTACATGTGGCAATTATACAAGTCCCGGAAAGCAAACACTCTCAATTAAATGAAGACAAAAATTTCTTTTGATCTTTTGTGATCGCGCTGCTTCGCGGCGGCCGATGGTTTCCTCCTAGCACAAGGCTGGCGTACGCGCTGGGAAGATGAAGCTCGCTCCCCGCGCTCTCTTGTGCGCCGTCAGTCGCTCGTCTGCCATGCTGTTCCTAGTTAAGCTAGCGCTCGGCGCGTTGCTCAAAGTTCGCGCGCGGATGGATGCTTTTGCACGTACATATCTAGTTATTGTTTACGTTCCGGAAGGCAAGCACTCCCAATAAAGTGAAGGCAAAATGTGTTTTTTTTTTTGGTCTTGGGTCGTTCTTTGGACTCCCTACCGAAGCGCAGAACGTTTGCTCTGATTCGGTCGAAAGCACACGCGTACGTCGGTCGCTCGTCTGCTGCGAACATCAGCGAGCGTGTTATTCGCCATACTCGTCTGTGCCTCGCACTCTCGCAGAACTGCCAATCACAGGGTCCGTTCTCATAATTGTGTGCGCCGCCCGCGTCCCCCTCGCATTCACGCGATGGTAGCGAAGCTTATAACTGTTGCTCCATGAATAAGCACGAGCAGCCGCTCGAGGTCCTCAGAGATGACTTCGCGTGAACAAATCATTTGTCTGTGTTCCGCGCGAACCTGTCTGACAAAGCAGCATTCAACGCCTTCATGGACACGTAGAGCGGGTGCACCAATACAACCTGGATTGTGCAAAAGGTCCACAAACGGGGCGAAAGCTATGTTTTTCGATACGAAGCGTTGTAGTGCGGGAGGCGGCGTTTTGCAACCTGTGTTGCACTATTTATAATTTTATTCCTGCTATTTCTTGTTTATACATTTGCATACTTTTTTGCGTGTGGGTGGCTTATAGTTGAGGCGCGAGCTGTGACACAATGCTGGCGAATTAAAAGGCCAGACACTACAGAAATATATATATGTGGTAGCTAAAAATGCGTCGCAGGAAACAGACACAAACTGCTCATCTATACCCATCAGTGTATCTCTAAAAGTGACAATTTTTTGCCGCTATTTAGACTCCGAGATCACTATCGCAATAATAGTGCGCCAAGGAATAACTTTTGTACTTATTTGTATCTCTGCTTCGACTACCGTGACTTCAAGCTCACGGGCAACTACTTAATAATTCCAGCGAAAAGAATATACGTATCTGAGTGAGTGTAACACTGTAATAAATGAGAGGCCATGGGGCCCTGGGGGAGCAAGGATGAGGAGAAAAGGGGAAGGTCACAACTCGCACAACGAACACAGTTGCAGTCTTGGGGTCCTAATCGCCAAATGAACACATTAAAGTCAGTCAGTGGCAGCAAAACGCACAGTTCACACTTAAATATACAGTTCACACTGTGGACAAAGCGGTTCACACTGAAAACAGTGCAGGCTGCAGACAGTTTTACATTGTATACCGAACGGAAAGTCGACCAGGCTGCTACACCAATTTGTAGAGTATGTTTTCATGGGGGTACTCGGTAATGGCTTCTAGTGCGGTGGGATCGTCACGCACCACACTAACATGTTCCTGTGCAGTCGCAGGGGCGGGACTAGAGGTAAAAGCTGGTGGCAATTACGGTCGAATAATGGACAGAGCCAAATTAAGTGGTAACGATTTGGTGTGCCTTCCCGATTACAGGGGAAGCATCAGCACCATTCGGATCCTGCTGGAGCTGTCTATTTAAAAATAAGGTATCTTATGCAGCGAAATCTCTGTGTGCATGAAGCACAAATTGTTAAAAATGACTAATCGACATTGGCAACAGTGTGAGTGGTAGCACGCGTGATTACTGATATCAAACTCGGCCTGATGGCTTTAGTGAAGAGACTGTGGTCAATAGCCCTGTACAGAAGACATATATCAAACTCCTCGAGTACTTCAGTTGCTGTACAATCGAACTATTACTTAGCCCTTGGTTGGTGTATATTTTCGATATTGTTTTCCTAATTAGTTATGACCAGCTGTGCAAATTATGCAGAATTCGTGACCGAGTGTAAAACTTGTACGTTTGAGCTGGTGTCTTTCTTATCAATGTATCACCCTTGCAAGAACGATTCAGACCTTCCATTGCTGTTAACAAATTGTCAATGTTTTCCTTAGCGGTACTGTTCCTGATAAAGAATAATGCAGTGAAGTTAATATTAAGGAAATTCAATGTAATAGTGATATGAAAGTGCCCAAATGTAGCAGCTCATGCAGCTGTAATATTTCGCAAGAGCAGGACAGTTTGTAAATGTAGTCATGAATAATTGGCTGCTTTTCTTGTGATCCTTGCCTTGAGCACCGATTCGTGTTTTGAGGTGTGTATATAGGAAAAGAGCACCCAACTGAATTGTATACCCTTCTGTGTGCTGTAGAATGAGCTTTCAATGAGGGTGTTTGCTTTCCGGAACGTGTATAATTGCCGCATGCGCGTGAAAGCGTCCATCCGCGCGCGCGCACTTCGAGCACCGAGTCGAGCGCTTATCTAGGAACACGATCGGGGGTCAGCGTCAACTTGCAGGTGCGCAAGAAGAGCGCGGAGAGATCAGGGGCTCAGGTACAAAGGGTTAGCTTCTACCACATGTGCGTCAGCTTCCCCAGCGCCGCAGGCCAGCCTCGCCCACGGAGCGAAACCATCAGCCGCTTGCCAAGCAGCCGAAACGAGGGTAGAGGGAAAAAAGAAAAAAATTCACCTCGCATGAAGTCGCGCCCATATAGGTAGAGACGTCACGGTGCTCCGGCCAAGGAGGTTAAAAAATTGCAAATTTTTAACCTCATTGGCTGCGCCCCTGCTAAGGGGGTGTGGTCGACTTGGGCCCCCACGGGATATGGTTTAGGAATACGCGTCCGCGCTGTAAGAACATGGGCGCTCGCATGTGCCTTTTCATTTCCTTTGAGACCCCTATGAGCACGTGCCCACACTAACGTTGCCTGCTCGATTACCGCTTTTGCGTCGGTGAGGATCCTCCGTGTGACTTTAGAGATCATTCGTCGATCAAAGATTGTTATGACGGATATCGAGTCTCTCGCTATCGTTTTCTTTCCTTATTTCGTCACCGCCAGAGTGCTGGCTGACTCTGTTACGTCTTTATCCCGAAGTACCATAATGGGACCCTGTTCTCGTTAACCGCCATTTCCATACGAACCCATTTCATTATGTTTTGCTGCGTCCATGTAGAGGCCGTCAGACCTGCTACCATACCTCTTTTGCAGGGCTGTGGCTCTATTTTACGTCTAACCTCGTGATGCAGCGAACTCAAGTTTCTGGTGAGGGGTGATACTGTACATTTTTCCCTGAGATGCTTGGGTATTTCAAAAGTGTATTTGAACAGCTGTTTGCTTTGAATCCCATACATTCAAGTAATCTCCTACCCAGTGCCAGATTAGGAAACATTGATTCCCGGGCCTACGGCGTACTTGGGCCCCTAATGATGATGATGACGATTCCGCTTTATTGTGCTTACATGTTTGAAGCCCATGTCACGCTGTCTGATCAGCGATATCCTGTACGTAATTTTACGTTACGGTTACCAGCCACTAATTCCTTAGATTTATGTCTAGCAGTATATAGCGGATTTTTCAGGCATAGACGTTATTATCGTTTGATTGTCGGTTCATCGCAAATTCAAGAATATTTTGGTCTAAACCGCCTTAGAAACCTCGGCAAAACAATGAGTAGGACGAGGAATAACTAAATTGAAATGAACACGAAGATTGTCAAACATAACTCCCGAACACCCACCGCTCCTGGCCACCTGTCACGTGTTAGCCAGCTTCGGTGTGAAGGTGAAATTGAAGCTGCTGCATTCAATTTTCGGTGAGCAAGCACACTCAGGAATTCTTGTTTTCACTTGGTTGAGCGGGTCCCTCATGTCTGGGGGCCCAGGGCTGCAGCCCCCAGACATGCTCCGACCCTGCTCCAACCCGTCTTGCTATTGATTGCATTGGCCGCCTGAATGATTTGGTCGAGAGTTTTTGATGCATCCATAGTAAGTTTTTGCCATGGAGGTGTTTAGGGTAAGACCCAGAGAAAATTTCATACAATTTCTATTTATGTTGTCAGGCATAGTTTTTCTGCCTTCGGCAAGGAGGCAACGAAAGGTACCCTGTTAATGCCAAAGGCTTCAAAGAGCCTGAGTAGATTAGTCTGTTTAATCCCACCGCGCTTCGGGGATATACGCTTAACATTCTGCTACTTTGCACGGTGGCATCGTCCATTCGGCCGAATGTCTCAGAATTTCTACATAATTTTGAACGTATAGTCAGAAGGCTCTTACCTTGTCCCTTGTCAGTATAGGTTAGGCCCAGGCATTGAGACATATGTCGTAGTCATTTCCTCCCGTCATGCTGTTGTTCTCGGGAAAATGGAAAAGTGTCTCGGAATTTTCAACCGAACATTTCGGACCTTGCGACTCTACGTAGTGTTCGATCTCGTATTGGCATTCTGAAGAACGTTCTCGATATGTCCATAGCTGTCACGATTTACCCACAGCGTTATATCGTCCGCATATACGGTTTATCATAGACATTCTATCCTTTAAAATCTTTACTCCAGTCCTATCATAGCCACAATTAAGAAGGGGGGAGGGGATAATACCAAACCTTGTGCGTTCCCCTGTTGGGACGTTTGATGTTTTCGAGCGACAAAACGCACACCTGTTTTTTTTAGTATGACTTGAAAGAAAGTTTCGCAGTTCGTAGTACCTTTTTGCGCCTAAATTTATTTTGCTAAAGTTGTCCTGGATAACGGTGTGTCTGATGTTGCTGGAGGCATTGCTGATGTTGAGACCGATGATAGCACTAATATCCTTACTCATGTGTTCTATGATGCCTTTGGTTAGCATCGTTACGTCGCATACTGAAACTTATTCCTGGATCCTATCATAAAGTGCGGTCACAGTTCCTTGGCCAGAAAATATCTGCGAAGTGTGGTCTGGAATGAGCGCTCCATTAGCTTGCCGACACTTGATGTAAAGGAGATCGGTTGGAAATTTACTATGCTTAGGGACTTTCCAAGTTAGAAAATGAGAGCCACGTTGACACTTTTGATTTCTGAGGAACAATCCTGCTGTCCAACACTTTTGCAATCAGGCGGCTAAGTCACAGCTAAAGCTGTCGGTGAGCATTTGTAGCATTTTTGTGGTAACCCTGCATGGACCAGTTTCAGTTCCGTCTCTAAGGGGATTTATATCTGCTCTAACTTCACCTACTCTAAGCTTGGCATCCAGGCCCTCCGGTGCGGGTCGGGCTCATTTTACAAGAGTTTAGCGGGTGACAGCCACAGGTATGGGTTACGAACCTCGTCAAGTGAGTCTTGCCTGGTTTCCTCAAACTTGTAGACCAGGGTTTGGACTTGGTGGTGCGCCTCCGATCTGCTATTTTAGATATCGAGTAGGCGTTTCGCGTTTTAACATTTTCTCGTTTCCGATCTCATCGTTCATCTGATTGCATTTGTTTACCCAGCTTAGTCTGGTCAGCTCTAAAGCGTAGTCCCGTATATCCCTATTGAATTCTGCAAACCTCTTAACTACGTTTAAATCTCCTGTCTTAAATCTCGTGGGTGTTCACGCCCGACCGAGAGCTTCCAGGAGGAAGGTGCGGCTCGGTATCGGAGTTCCCTGTACGTCCTCGCCCCGTCGGTGACTCACAGAACCTACCGCTTCCACCCACCTCGAGCACTCGCCATGTCTGGTTTCCTTCTTATGCTTCATTTTCCACGTGGTATTCTCCAACGTCGGCATGCACTTCGACTTCGCTTCTTTCGTGCCGTCAAAAAGTACCTCCTCGCCATAGTAATAGTGTTCCCTAGTCTCGGGGTAGGTAATATCTTGCGGACGTGAGATTACGTCTGATAGTCCCACGGGCATCGCAGGAGTCATTTGCTACGTAAGACCAAACTCCAGGGCAATTGTCGTCGGGGAGGACTTCGCGCATTAAAATTATCTTTTGTTAAGCTATGATGGTGTCTGTGTAAATAGAGAAAAGGTTCTTTAAAGCTTGAACGGTGATAAAGGTGTCATTTGTTTCTAGTTTACACAACTCACAAGTTTGATTATGACGTGGCACACCTGAGCGAAATTGAGTACAGATAGAATGCGGTTATCCAGAAATTTCAGAACCGCATTTGTGCACTTACCGTGGCGTAGAACTTTGACCTTGATTAACCGAAAAAGGGGTTTGGTGCCAGTCTCCTTGTTAGCCGAGGCGACATTCATGTTGGTTGAATATTTAGGGACGGTAGAATAAATAAAGGCGGAGCGCGGGCGGCAAGAGCCGCTGCACTGGTGCTGCATGTGGATAATAGGCTTAGGCCGGTTCTCTTCCCTATAGGACTGAAGACGTCGGTTCAGTGATAAATACTGTTCGGTGGGTCGGGATTTAAAAATTCGGATCAGCAGAGCTTATTCATTTGAATGAATGAATGAATGATTGAATGAATGAATTGAGTTATGAATTTATTGTAAAGAAGGAAAGGAAAGACCACCAGCAGGCATCGTTTGTCTCACCTATGACTGGACACCGCAAAGCCTCCTGGTGGGGTTGGGTGTGGGGAATGGGGAACACAGTTGTACAGGAAAGAGGGTATAGAGAGAAGGAAGGGATACATATATTCATATATACAGGTCTAACAGGACATATATTAACAAATATAGATGCTAAACTCCAAAACGCGAAGGCACACACACCCACAAAACGGCCAGAGTTTAGTTTAGCTGGGGAGAAAGCGACGAGCCAAGGAATAGCCCTGAGGTGTCGAGGAAGAACCCCAGGCCTCGTGGACTCCGTCCAGCTCTCTGGCCCTGCCTGGCGGCCACAGAAGTTCTTCCAGGGGCCGAGACACTCCCCCGAAGGCGGCCAACAGTTTGGTCCTCCCTGCCACAAGCTGGGGGCACTGCAGGACCAGATGCGTAGGGTCTGGACAGCCGCCCGACAGTGCTAGCACAACAGCTCGTCGACGACCTCCAGGCGGTGTTTTCGCTCGGTCGTACACACACACCCCACGCGGAGGCGCTGGACAGCTGGGCGTTGCACTCGGGCATTCGTGTAGCCCGCACGGGTAGTGGGGTCTCTCTAGCGGCCAACCTCGGTCATGGTGCTGGGCCCGTACATGCAGCTGGATCAGCAGGCGGGTGTCACCCGAAGCTGCTTGGGCTCGTGGGCGTCAGCGTTCAGTTCGTCTGCACTCAAGGTTGCCATGCAGCCCAATGTGGCCTGGCACCTACTGCACCCGCATGCGAGCTCCCCGCTGAGCCAGCCGTGCCACCTTGAACCCCATGGCACACTAGGAGGGAACGCGAGTCACCCTCCCGGATCCGAAGTAAGACGACTCGAGAATCGCGCAGGGGGGCACTCTAGATCCAGTAGAAGGTCCAGGACAAGGCTTGCGCCACCGATTTCCGCCATGCCGGATGATGTGGCGTAGTGCAGCCGAGCCTTCCTTCCTGGTGGCGTCCCCCAGCACTGCCGCAGCTGCGCTCAAACCCTGCTGCTGCCGCGTGGAACAATCCGTGTATACCAGGCTGTGGCCCTCCAGCTCGCCCCACACGACGCCCCTGGCCGCTGTGCGACGTCCGCAGCTTTCTGAGCACTCGAGGACAGGAGGCGGCTGGAGGGGTGCCGGCTTCCACAGGGAGCACCACCTCCTCGTACAGGGCCAACATGCCCCATGCGCGAGTGGGGGTGTGTGCGCAGCCGCTGCAGCAGGGGGATGCCTCCCTCAGCCCGCTACCGCCGGTCAATGTGGCCCACGTCGCGATGGTCTGCCATCATTTGGAGCGTCCATGCCACCGCCTCAGGCAGCGTCTTGGCACACTGGGAGTCTCGAGGCAGGCCAAGGCGGGTGTGGACGCCCCTGCGGTTGTCGCCCTCCAGTTGCCGCCACCTGGGCTTGCGCAGGGTTACCAGTGGTAGCCCGTACACGAGCAGTCATACAGCCGCAGAATTGCAGAGCCGCATGGACGTTCGCCGCGAGCAGCCGCGATCCCGGGCGGCCATTGTTCGCAGGGGGTATTCTGAGGCTAGCCAGTTGCTCTCGCAGTGCCTGCAGCGGCTCGCGGGCGGCCGCTCCGGCCTGTTGCAGCTTGCTGCCGTTCCGCGCGGGTACCGCTACAGGTGGGGCCCTCCTGCTGGTATGCTCGCGCTTGGAGGACCTGCCAACGTCGTCTGCTGCCGTTTCGCTGGTACGAGGGAGTTTGTCTCCTCCCATACCTGGCCTCCACTGTCGCTGGGGAATTCGATGTCGGTGGCTGCACCGGGATAGCGTGCATGCTCTGTCGAATTCCTTTGGAATACTGTGCGCTCGGTCGAATTCGCGTACGGAATGCTTGAGCTCATTGCCTGCCTTGCAAGAGCCCCGATGGGGCTGAAAAATAATGGGCTGCAGCGAGGGCAAATAATAACTAACAGAGCTTAGGGGTTGGGAGCTCTGCGGAGGCACGTCCTACCTGTTCGGGTGCTGTAGATAGAGTCCGATCACTTGCGTCTGTGAAGAATTCGGCAGTGGTGTGTTGTAAAAAAACCGGGCGTTGAGCAGTTTGGAACAAAAGCTTGATGAAAGCATGGCCGCTGTTACCGGCGTCTTCTTCGGTTGGGAGGGGTTGGAGGGCGCTGTAATAAACGTTTGGGGGCAGGAGCACACAGGTAAGCCTTCGTGGGCCACAGTTTCTATTTAGCTATGAAGTACTTCGAGCGCAATTTTAAGGTTATTACGCTGGTAGCGACCAGTCCTTCGTGCCCCGGTCTTGTTCGTTCTGTTGGAAGCCACGAGAATAAAATATTTTAATTCTTTGCGCTCTCATTGTTGGTTGTATGCGCCAAAAATGACACACGACCAACTTGCCCCCTGCCACTTTCCTCGCTCCAAAAGCCGATGCTAGAGCGTGCCGCCGCCGCGCCTACGCTGTCATAACCTTCAAATTGCCCTCGTCTGTACTTGCGAACCTTTCCTATAATATGGCAGTGAAAAAAGGGAGCCTGCATCTTCTTCAATGAATGGCGTTTTGCTGGCTTTCTGAAAAACGTAATTTCATAAGGGCCGGCAATCGACACCATTATTGCACGGCTGCTGCTTTTATACGTGACACGTTCCTAAGATTCATTCCGTTTTCAACGTTTTATTGAAGACACATAGTTTCAGTAAAGTAGGTGTTAGGGAACTACAAAATATTGACTTAAATCAAGACTGTGGCAAAGGGATCAATAGAATTGCGCCAAAACACGACGACTTTGACCAAAACATTTGATTACATCCGAAGCGCTGATACCAATGCCTCTGTGCGAATGCAAACATATATGCGCTGTCAGAGGTTATTCTGACATTGCCGAGCGTAGTAGTGTTTTCATTAGTCCAAGGCACGAAAACCTCATTTCTGCTGAGGGGGTCAGATTTGCGAGTGCTACCAATTCCTGAATGAGCCAATGAAATTTGGGATCAATTTTTTAACACTATGAAATGTCGTCGGGTTCTGTGTTAGGGCACATGTTTGGTTAGCTGCACTCGTAGTTCGACCAATAGAGACTTAGTTCTCCAAATACAACCCTTCCATATTCCTCATGACTAAAGTCCTGGAGGACCTTTGCGCGCTGTCCTCTGGGTGTATTGAGCTTTGAAAATCAATATAAGTAATTGTAAATATTGGGCCGGGGACCACGCGACGGAACAGGAATTGATGCTCGCTGTGCAGTCTAGGAGATAATGTATTTACAGAGTAATATATTACAGATTTGAACCAAAAACGAAAGGCATCAAAGTAGCGACCTAAGAGGAAAATTGTGATACAGGAAAAACCCCAAGCGGTCCGCTACAATGCATTCAGGTCGGCGACTGTCCCCCCAAGTCACCCTCGTAGCGATGATAGTGTTGACGGCGCCGACGCGTTAACACTTGCGACGCTGGAGTGAAGCTCATCCGCGTCAGTCGAAGGGTTCGGCTCTGCCTCGCACCCATTTACGCACCGTTGGCCCCACCGGAGCCCGGTAGCTCAGCCGACTCTGTGCTGCAAGGACTCCCCGAGCTTAAGCGACCACGCCCGCACAATGGCGGTGAATGGGGAAGATGTTGCCTCACTGTGGGACGTAGACCGAGAGTCTTAAGCGGATTCCCACAGTGCCGTGCTTCATTATATCCGCCTTTCATCTCGCCCTATCCTCGGTGACGCTATCTTCATGTGCCTCCTGCCGCACCTATTTCTCTTCCCCAGCCGCACAACTCCTTTTCGTTTAATATAATTAATAAGAACACATTTCTGGGTATGGGAATTTAAAAAAGGGGAAAAAGAAAAACAAAATGAACACTCGTAACAGCAGAATCAAGTGGCCGACTTCCACTGGGGAAAATATGCATCCATATGCAAAAGATATGCAAAATATGCAAATAATAAAAATATGCAAAATATCGGTATGAAGTAATATGCATCTGGTTCTGTAGAGAGAAATAATTATGTTTGAAGGGCAACGCACATGCTATGAAAACCTATCACAAACTATTGAAGGTTAATTTCTGCAGGCTAATAAAACAAAAACAACTTTCAGATATTTGAGAAAAGGTACGCAGTTGTTTTGCGGAGGATTTTCCGGTATGGTGTTTTTGCTGCTGCATATTTTGAATAATTATTTGAAGTAATAATTTAATATGTTTCATAGTAGGCATATCGGAATAAATTACTCAATGTTTCTATTCGTTGTTGTTTTTTTTCTTTCTAGGCCCACATGTCCGGCATGACACCTTTGGTCGAAAGAAATCATAGAGCTTTTTTTATTTATTATTTCAAAGTACCACTAAAGGCCCTCATTAAAGGGTAATGCATAAAGATGGGCATAGAGACACTGAAAATACACATGTTGAAAGATGTAATATAAAAAAAGGGGAAAAGATATAGTGAAGAACGAAACAAGAAAACTTCGGTGTAATAAACAAGAAGACAAATAGATAGGAACGAAAAAAAAATTGAAGTGCTACAAAATACGGCAGGAATGCAGTGTTTTTTAGGAATAATTATTAACAAATAAACTTATTGCGCTTGCGCTAAAAGGCATTTAAATATGACAAGTAAATTAGTCTAGGGAACTATCTAATTATAGTGAGATACACGTTGAAGGGCAAAGAAGAAAAAACCGGTGGATCCACAATATTACATTTCAACGGACGATAAAAATCAAATTATCGCAATTGGCGAAGCAATTCTTAAAATTTAGTTATGTAAGTCTGAGTTGCTATATGTGAGGGTAAGTCGTTCCAGTCTGATATGGTGTGGGATAGGAATAAGTTTGCGTACAAGGACGAGAGACATAGTGGGCGCTTAACTTTGTTGGGATGATCCGTGCATGAAAAAATGGCTGATGGAGGCTCAAAGAAATTGCTGTGAAGGGTTGGGTGGAAGTAGATTTTATGAAAAAGAGACAGGCGAGCATATGCACGACGAACACATAATTTATCTAGTTGAGCACGCTGTTTTAATGCCATGACGCTTGAAAATGTAGAATAATCCGAAAAGATGAAGGGAACAGCATGGGTCTGCAATGAATCGCGGTAACTTGTGAGATATGCTTGATGATTATCCCAGATTGCAGAGGCACAATCTATTTTTGGACGAATAAGGGTGACCTATACAAGTCTTTTGGATGAGATGAGGCTTGTTTCAGATTACGCCTGAGCAGTCCTAAATAGCGGTTTGCTAAGGCAAGGATGATGTAAATATGGTTTTGCCACGTTAAAATATTTCTCAAATGAAGCGAAGATATTCGTAAGTGTTCGTTACCTCTATTGCATTATGACTTATAGTATAAGAAGGTGTAAAAAGAGGGGTTCCTCTTGAAAACGACATTTGCTTTGTTTTAGATAAAATAAGGCGCATCAACCACCATAAGCGCCAAGCGTTATTAGTATCTTGGTCATTGGAGACTGCAATGGTCGGTATCTAAAAAAAATGGTACGGAAAATTACAAGGTCATCGGCAAATAGGAGAACATGGGTTGATACACAAGAGGGACGGTCGTGAATGTACACAACAAAAAGTAATGGGCCTAATACGCTACCTTGAGGGACCGCTAAAGTTACTTGAGCGAAAGCAGATACGTGATTGTTGAAAAATTTAAACTGAAGTCTAGAACTGATGAAATCTTTATTCCAAGACAGAACGTCGGGATGTAGGTTACATTGATATAGCTTGAGGAGTAGTTTCTGGTAAGGAACAGGATCGAAGGCTTTGGAGAAATCAAGGATGACTGCATCGACATGCAACCCGGAGTCTACTCAAGGTTTATTACCGTTAACCCCTGCACAGCAAAAGTGAGGCGGCAATATTAGGTTCTCGGATAGATAAAAATATAAAGCGGATTGAGGGACCCCTGATGCTAGTTGAGCGAAAGCAGATGCGTGAAGGTTGACAAATCTAAACTGAAGTCTAGAACTGAGAAAATCTTTTATCCAAGCTAGCACGTCGGGATGTAGGTTATATTGAGATAGCTTGAGGGGTAGTTTATATTGATGAACGGGATCGAAGGCTCTAGAGAAATGAAGGAAGACTGCATTGACTTGCAATCCGGAGTGTACTGAAGGTTTATTACCGTTAACACATGAACATGAAAAGTCGGGCAAAAATATTTAGTTCCGGGATATATAAAAATATAAAGAGGATAAATAAAAATATTTCCATGCCCTCTCCTCGAACTAACAAATTTCGTACTGCGTTTATATATTTTCCACCTTCATGCTGCACGTGTTATTTGTATTTTCCTTAGCTTGTTAGTGTATCTTGCATAGGAGACTATGATTTTATAAAAGAAAATATAGAAACAAAATCGCCTTCAGTGGCCGGCCGACATTTATTTTTATAGATTTATTACGGCGATAAAAACCTATAAAATATTTGATGTAGCTAAGTAGAGCCTTGGGAGACGGTTATAACTGCATTTATAGCGGTTAAAACTGCATTTGGTGGCGCTCGTTGTGTAAAAATTTAATGCACACTTAAGTGTAGTTTCCTGAAGCTAACTGCCCTGCTAACGAGCCTCCTAGCCATCCCGCAATAAGGTGCTCGTACATCACACGAGATGCAGCGATGGCGTAGAGGTAGAACACCCTCCTCGCGTGCAGAAGGACCGTGGTTCGAATCCCGGTGCCGGACAATTCCCACTGGATTAAAAAAAAAAAAATCCGCGTATTGATGGAATTGCACAAAGGGGCTTGGGGTGCGGCCTGACCCCGGCGACCATTGCCGGTAATGCACTCCCTCACCAGAGCAGGATTGGCCACCCTGGTGTAGTTCCGGCCACAACCTCCCATGAATACGCCAACTAACCCTCGGCCCTCAGTCCCCAGCGGCTGCGAAGCAACTGACCACGGCGGCGGTCAGACCTGTGACGCAGCAGAGGGTGCTAAGAATCACTGGATCCGGACAGGCCGCCAATGGAATCTGAACCTGGCAACGTTTAACGTGCGAACCTTATCTAGCGAAGCAAGTCTCGAGGTGTTGTTCGAGGAATTAGAGGGCATTAAATGGGATTGTAATAGGGCCTTAGCGAGGTTAGGAGGCAGGCGAAGCCTTTACGGTGCTGAAAAATGGACCACGTCTTATGTTACCGTGGCTAGAGGACAGAAGAGAACTGGGAGTGGGATTTCTAGTCAATAAAAGCATAGCTGGCAACATAGACGAATACTACAGCATTAACGAAAGGGTAGTAGCTCTTTGTAATTAGGCTCAATAAGAGGTACAAGCTCAAGGTGGTGCAGGGCTACGCGCCCACATCCAGCCCGACGACCAAGTAGTGGAACGCTTCTATGAAGATGTGGAATCGGCAATGGGCTAAGTAAAAACGCAGTTATACTGCTAGTTATGGGGGACTTCAATGCTAAAGTAGGCAAGAATCAGGCGGAGACAAGGCAGTTGGGAACTATGGTCTGGGCTGTAGAAATAGCAGGGGGGACCTACTAGTTGAGTTTGCAGAACGGAATAACCTACGCATAATGAATACCTTCTTCTGTAAACGGGGAGAGTCGGAAGTGGACCTGGAGGAGCCCCGAATGGGAGCACAAAAATGAAATAGACCTCATATTATGCGATAACCCTGGCGTCGTGCAGGAAGTGCTCGGAAGGGTAAGGTGTAGTGACCACCGTATGGTAAGATCTCGAATTAGGCTAGAGTTGAGGAGGGACCGCAACAAGCTAGTACGAAAGAAGCGGATAAATGAGCAAACAGTAAGACGTAAAGTAGAAGAATTTCAGGATCGCGCTGCAGAAACCGATATTCCGCCCTTAACGAGGAAGCCGAGCTTACGACACAGGAAGCCAGCGACAACCTTACACGCATTCTCACGGAGTGTGCAGTAGAAGTCGGGGGCACCATGGCTAGACAGGATACTGGTACACTTTCACAGGAGACGAAAGATCTAATCAGGAAACGGCAAACCATGAGAATCTCTACCGCAGCTGACAGAATAGAACTAGCAGAGCCCTCGAAGTTAATCAATAAGCGCAAGACAGCTGACATACGGAAGTATAATATGGAGAGGATCGAATACGCTGTAAAGAACGGAGGTAGCCTGAAAGCAGTGAAGAGACGTCTTGGCGTGGGGAAAAATCAGATGTATGCACTTAAGGATAAGCAAGGGAATGTCATCACAAATAGGGATAAAATAGTCACAGTGGCCGAGGAGTTCTATAGGGATCTGTACAGTAGCCGGGACATACAGGATAATGCCGAACGAGACAGTAGTTCAGAGGAGATAGACATCCCACCAGTAACGACCGAAGAAGTAAGGAAGACTTTGAAAGAAATGAAAGGGGGCAAAGCACCTGGTGAGGATCAGATAACAGCAGACCTCTTGAAGGATGGCGGAGAAATTGTACTTGAAAAACTGGCAAACCTGTATACGCAATGCCTAATGACCGCCAATGGTACCGGAATCTTGAAGAACGCGAACATCATCCTAATCCATAAGAAAGGCGACATGAAGGACTTGAAAAACTACAGGCCGATCAGCTTACTGTCAGTCGTTGTACAAGGTATTTACCAAGGTAATCGCTAACCGAATCTCTGCAACCTTAGATTTCAGTCAACCTAAAGAACAAGCAGGGTTCCGTAAAGGTTATTCAACAATGGACCATATTCACACGATCAATCGAGGTGATAGAGAAGTGCGCTGAGTATACTCAACCCCTATATATAGCCTTCATAGATTATGAGAAAGCATTTGACTCGGTCGAAACCCTAGCAGTCATTCAGGCATTACGGAACCAGGGGGTAGATGAGCATTATGTAAGAATACTAGAGGATATATATAATGGGTCTACAGCTACCATCATCCTCCATAAGGAGAGCAGGTAAAATACCTATAAGGAAGGGTGTCAGACAAGGAGACACAATCTCTCCAATGTTATTCACAGCATGCTTACAAGAAGTATTCAGAACGTTGGATTGGGAACAGGTGGGAAGTAAGGGTTAATGGAGAATACCTCAGTAACCTCAGATTTGCTGATGACGTTGCCTTGCTAAGTAACTCGGGGGACGAATTGCAAAGCATGCTTTCCGCACTGGGCGAACAGAGTAGAACCGTGGGCCTGAAAATTAATATGCAGAAAACTAAAGTAATGATCAATAACCTCGGGACAGCACAGCAGTTTGAGATAGATGGCGAGGCAGTGGAAGTGGTAAGCGAATATATATACTTAGGCCAAGTTGTGACCCCCAGAGCCCAACAATGAGGCAGAGATAATTAGAAGGATCAGAATGGGTTGGGGTGCATATGGCAGACATTATCATATAATGAATAGCAGCCTACCATTGTCGTTGAAGAAGAAAGTGTATGACAGCTGCATCTTACCGGTACTCACCTACGGGGCAGAAACTTGGAGGCTCACTAAGAGGGTTCAACTTAAATTGAGAACGACTCAGCGGGCAATGGAGCGGAAAATGATAGGTGTAACATTAAGGGACAAGAAGAGAGCGGAGTGGGTCAGGGAGCAAACTGGTGTTAAAGACATATTAGTAGAAATTAAGAAGAAGAAATGGACTTGGGCAGGGCATGTAATGCGAAGGCAAGATAAGCGCTGGTCATTAAGGATAACAGAGTGGATCCCTAGAGAAGGCAACCGCTGCAGGGGGCGGCAGAAAGTTAGATGGGCAGATGAGATCAAGAAGTTTGCGGGGATAAATTGGTCACAGTTGGCACAGGACCGAGGTAATTGGAGAATAATGGGAGAGGCCTTTGCCCTGCAGTGGGCGTAGACAGGCTGGTGATGATGATGATGATGACATCACACCAGCATGTAATCCGGTCACTTCCTGCGGGTTTTTGAAGAGGCAGTAATTATGGCTCCGTATCTGCAAATGAACGAAAGATGTTCTCACAAACCTGTAAGACTTGAAGGTAGCGAAGCTTGTGGCCACGATGGGCTCTGGCGGGCCGTGTGGGATACAGGGTGTTTCCCACGCCCGAAAATAACCTATTCAAAATGCCACATGGGAGTTTTGTGTCATCCACGAGGGACACGTCGCGACGGGTTTCACTCACCGACAAAGGCTACGACCGGCTCCAAAAGGCCAGGACGAACCAGGGCGTTCATTGGCCGAGTGCTACAGTGCATAATACACGCCAAGGCAGGGTTAAGAACTACACTGTACCGACGCGCGTCCTAAGGCCCCGCCTTAACGGGCTGGCATGGCCAAAGTTTCACGTGGGCCGCTCGAAATATACAAGTAGGCCTACCCTGCGGGTCGGAGCAGGGCAAAAAGCAGGCCCGGCCGAACGGCACGGCGGGGAGGAGACGAGCCACCCTGGGACGAGCAGCGGCCCGGTTATCCAGCTCCGATCTCTTACATAGCCTATCTTCCCTATCCGTGGGGCAAGAGCAAGAGAGTAAGAGAGAGGCCCGCAGAATTTGCGCGCCGCCCTTAGTAGGCGTGGGGAAGGCGAGGCTGCTTCCCGGGTAAGGATGAGCGTAAAGCGGCGGCGTGGCAGTCGGTACCAGGGAGTGCGACAGCCGGCAAAGTGACGTCACATGCGGCAGAAAGAGCGCTCCTTCAAAGGCCACGCTCGCGGGAAGAGAAAGTGGGCATCAACCGAATCCCGACAAGCTGGACGCCACGGTAGCACGTTTCCTCTTTTGCGTCTCACGGCATTGTTTAGGCGGCGCAGCTGACGAGCGAACACAGCTTGATGTTCGTCCTAATTCATCGCACACGGCTTTGCGCGGGCATGGCCTCCCTTCGTCGCGCCCACTTATGGCTAGCGCGGCGGCGTCCTCGCCTTTGCCAGGTGGCGGCACGGGTGCCGCGGGCTTCTCTGTTCCCCCAAGGCCCATCTCTCCCCGCCATCGGGCGCTGCTAGAATCCTCGCGATTGCGGAAGGGTGTGGTTTGACCTATAGCTCTCAAGATCAAAACTGGTCACCCGAGAAGACTGCCCGCGGTAGCGTGCTGTAGCTCTCGCTACAAAACAAAACAGAGAAAAAACAATCCTTGGAAGAATGCAAAGCCTTGAACAGAATCTTCCGAGCTCTGTCAACCTATATGGCTCGAGAGCAAGATGACAGCTGTGTCAACCTGCTGTCAGCAGCAAGGTGTCGAAATTCTATCAGCGCCCCATTTCATTTGATTGCTTTGCTGTACGACATAACATTCACTCATGACCTCGCTGCACAATGTAGAAGATATGCAAGCAAATACTATTACGGCACAAGTTTTCGCAAAGGTGCGTTAACGGACGCTGAATGCGGTCGGCGCGTCATTAGTGACCCCGAGGTGCGAGTGTCTGCCGCGGCTGGCGCTGATGCCCCGCAAACTTCGCTGCCCGCAGCCTATACAACAACAATGAGTAGAATGATGCAAACACACAAGGATATATAGCAAGAAAAGCATTTGTGATACTAGGGTTTAAATCTTGCACCCACACACCGTTCAAAGTTTACAAAGCCGCGAAGCAGTTCCTACTCTTAATGCAGCAAAGGGAAATTCATGTGGACACTTAATTTTAATACTACAAATCCTCACTCTACAGCATTTGAAAACACTACTAGACTGAATAAAGTAGTTTTTAAACATACGTGAAGCGCGTACATCCAAACAAAGGTGTGCCTGGCCGCATCACAATAACGAGAACGCATCAAGTAAGCGTGACCAGTCCAGAGAACCTTCAAGCCCGATTGACCAGGAAACAAAAAACTCACTTTACAACACTGAAACAGATGTGAATGTAGCAACTTCTTCAACAGTTTTCTTAGGCTTCGCCACTGCGGTCGGGCAAATACAAATATCGGTACCACTCGAAGGGCCACTTTTATATCAAGTCATATCCTAAAAAATACACGTCTCAAACATCCTGCAGCGGCGTTTTGGGCTATGCGTGCTGGAGATTTCTACTGTTTGAAAAGCAATGCTTCGGTGCACTCACATCTGCAGGAGTCCTGCTAGCTGTTAATCTGTGATCGTCCATTATGTGAAAGCGTCAGTTTGACGCAACACAGAGTACCTGCTCTCCTCCGCAATGCTTGTACACGGTATTGTCCCGCCAATTTAAAATAGGGGCTTAATCATTGGAAACACATCTTCGTATGCGTAGTTGATCAAACTGCTTATATTGTTATGTTTATCAGTAAAATATTATGTCCAAAATTAGTAATATTTCTTTCCGCTCCGACTTGCTAAGATGTGCGATGGCAAATGTACATTCTAAAATAGTAACTGCAATGTCATATTTCCCAAGTAGGCTGAGTCCATGCCCAAAACCAATAGCAGGAGCAGCGCTACGCCGCTTTGTCTCTTTTTTACTGAATCAGTATTTATGGGTTGGGTCACCCAATTGAGAACCAAACTAAAAGCATTACGCCTATATTAGGCGATGTTTTTAAACCACGAGTTTCTGCATACCAGGAACTCGTGGTTTTGTGAACGAGCTTGCTGGGGGAGTTAGCAAGCTCTTCGGCCACCTGAAACCAGCTGCCGAACACAATGTCATATTGTTCTTACACAGATTCTGGCGGCCATGTTGCGTCGATGATAATGTGGGCCTGCACGATGTCTCTATCTTGTTTTTGAAGGTTAGTTACAAATTGTCGAATAAAATCTAACACTTTGCAGAGGCTTATGAAAGTCGCCAACATTTTGGACGTTTGCAAACGGGAAGAAAGCTGCGAAGGTATGAAAAATAAGCTAGTGACGAACTGACAGAAGTCTCCGTCGAAGCCATGAACATCTGGTGTTGCTATCGCATCAACGTAGTACACAAGGGGGACAAAAAACGCATGAAAGGCTTCTAGATCCGCGCGTCTTTCTACATATCATGTTTTGCAAAGCCTCTGGACTGGCTTCTTTGTTACATTATTTTCCCGAAGGAAATGGGTGAAGATGGTGAGGTTCAACCAATCGTCGAAACAAACGAACACACTGTTGGTAGTGTCAAGGGTAGTGCTGACTGGTAGCGACAATTCAATGTATGTTATGTCACATAGACTTTAATGCAGTTAATACTGCAAAGATGCAAACTTCGCCGTGCCAAATTTCAACTTAAAGAAAATGATGCCTAGTACAAAACAATTCCAGCGTATATTTTGGGGAGACATAAAAAGAGAAGAGAACCATGGTTGCGGGCTTCTATTTTTGGTAGCATTAGAATAAAAAATCAACTTTTTTCGGAATTTCTACATTGGAAAACATTGAAGTTTTTTAAGATTTAAAATGCTTCACAATGAAGAAAATGATGTAACAAGGATTCCTACTACAGACAAAGATTTGAAAACACTGATCAAAAATACAAATTTTGGATTTTCTTTAATGAGCTGAACAACGCACAAAGTAATACAATACCTACGGAAACTAAATGTGAATGATTTTTCGCTTTCTGGTACACTGTTGTCTGACAATTTTTATGGTGTTGTCTCACCCAACAATGAGCAAGAGTGTCAGACGTGTTAGAAGTAAAAATATCACCGGTTCCTTTATTAATACGATTGCCGAAGGCCCACAAGAATCAAGACTGAACATTAGAAGCCATACCTTTTCTTACTGACACACAATTCAGTCATGTATGCAGTTGTATACTTCGCGATGGATTGTTTCGACATAAACTGAGGGATGCCCGTTTTACCATTGGTCACAAGGAGGGTCGAAAAGATTATTTAAATAACTATTCGCATATTTTGATTATTGCCGGTTTTTACTAAAATATACCACGAGTAATGCTCAGACGAATAAAGGAATACATGAAAACTTCGCAAGGTATAGTTCCTCAACAATTCGGTTAACAAAAGAAAAAGCCGACTGACTCAGGGTTATTAAATTTACGAAAAGCTGATACAAGATATTTAGAAAAACTTTATATGGTGGCACTTTATCTTGATATCAGGAAGGCGTTCGACTCTGTGAAACGCGATATTTTATTTAACAAGATACGTCTATACAGAACAAGAGGAGTTGCACAAAAACTAACGAAAAGGTTTCTGACTGATCGTAAACAGTTTGTATTGTTAGGTGGTTCGTCGTCGTATTTTCTTTCAATATCAGGGGAAGGACCCCACCGGTCGATGCTCGGTCCTCTCCTTTTCTTGGTTTATAATACCAACATTCGTAATATCCCTGGCGCAAGAAATAATTTTGCACGCAGAGGACACAAATGTTTTCTTTTCCGGTGGTTACTTTTTTGTTAGGTGATCTCTCTCTCTGACAGTCCGCTAATTATTGGCAGTTGAGTATAAACAAAACTAAGTCAAGTATGTTCATAGCCCTAAATAAACACAGGACAGACAATTTTCAACTTTACTTGTACAATAACATACTACAATCTACAAACAGTAATAATTTTAGTACCTGTTATTTTTACTTACTACTATTACTATGACAAATACTTATCCTCGAGTGAGGATACGTATCATTTCCATCCAAACTTTTACTAATAATGCGCGCGTGTTGGAATCTTAGGTAGCAAATTGATGCAAGTTTTAGAGCTATAATATATTCTGCCATTGTTCAGTCTCATTTGCAGTACTTGCTTCTACTCTGGGAACCTACAAGAAATTGCGATTTGCGCGCCTTCTATAAGCTGCAAAAAAATCTCCTAGAGCATTAGAAATGTTAACCAATATTGATAGTGTTGCACATGTTTGCGCCAAGTATGGTCTGATCGATGAATTTCTGGTTTATAAGCGCAAGCATGCACTTTACATACATACACAAGGAAATAAAACTCAAGAGGATTCGAACAAGCATACCTATCAAGAAATCAGTGTTTCGAGTTTAGAAATAATAGCTACTAAACGCCGAATGTGCGAACAAAAAATGGCTTTGAAAATGTACAGTACCTAATGCCAAGCCTCTTCAACAAAAAACAAGGGCTCATTCAACACAATTAATATGTGCGGATCTCCTAGTTGTTTCAACAAAGCATTGAACTCGTTTGTATTTTCTGTGTGATGCTGGCTGCTTATAAATTTTTATTTGGCTGCATAAACGCATTTTCGTACTTCATATTCGTTTTTATAATCCCTAGTACCTATATTTACTATGTTTACGTTATCTGTATGTTTATATTCTAATTTAGGTAATTTCTGTTTCTGCGAGGGACCCACACAGGTGCTTGTTGGCACTTTGTGTTCCCGGTCCTTTACTTCGCTCTAACAAAGCGATGCATCAAAGTCAACTTGCTCCGGAAAACATAAGTTAGTGATTTGACGATGAGCGTAGAGTGCTGAAACGAACTTCGTTGAAATGCGTTCACAAAAGCAGAATCCTGCTTAGGAGATGGATGATGCTCGATTGAACGATTGTCCGTGAACTGATGTAACAACTGTGTGGATAGTTTTAGTTAGATTTCGTAAAGCTGACCTCGAGAATATTTTATCATAATATTACCCCTCTATGAGCTACACTCTGCCATCGTGGGGTTTGAAAAGACATTCTTTCCCAGACCTTTGGAAGTTTTGGAAGGCCGTCTAACCCAATATATCTGGGGTTTAAACCACAGGTAGACACAGAAGCCATGTGTCTATAGGGGAAAAAGAGTGCACAGCTTGCATAGTTGCCCACCTAGTGTACATATAAAATTACAATTACGCATCTTTTCTCTTCCCTTCACAAAACTATGCATCAAGCCTTTGAACAGAAACACTGCGAATTCAAAAAAAAAACCAAATACCAAAGGTGAGGCAAAAGTTCATTCCCGTGAAAAAGGACAAAAATACACCGTTGGAGGAAGTTGCATGTTGAATTGTTATACCGGAGTAAATATTTCCATAGGAAAATTTCAGAAATCCAAAAACAACACATTGTAAAAATCAACACGTACGATTTATATGTCACATATCGGGTCATTGTCTTGGTAGAAAATTGTGAAATTTGTTATGGGTCGCAATATTCGCACCCCTTCTGGATGAGCAATGGGCCAGAATAGCTGGAAACAAGCCGTTTAGCTGATGCATGCATCACCAGTTTATTGCCCTGCTTACGAAAGAGTAACATGTTGAAGGATACATTTTGTCGTAATATATTCTTGTAGTTCTTGCGGCTGCAATCTGTATAGTTAGTCTTGTACTCAAAAAAATGCTTGGGTTTTAAATTTGCAAGCGTTGGTGTTACCTGTTGAAATTGCATTCTTTTTTGTGGCACTAAGGTCCTAGAACAGGTGTTTATTAGGTTCAAGTCAAAGCTGCCAGAAAACATCTCAATTCTTCTTAGTTTGTGCAAATACCTACAACCCTCTTGTGCTAACATTGTATTTCATTGTTCTGCTGACTTGTTGCTGTCGCGAGTCACGCAGGCCAGTCTTGGATATTGCCACCAACTTTTGATATTGGCATGCCCAGTGGTTTTATCCAGTGCGCTCGACCACGACCAGTTCCCACGCTCGGAAATATACTTTAAGCTGTGTGGAAACTGAATAAGATATATTAGGAGAACGGTCGGCCGTTTAAATGAGTAATCCAGAAGCATATTCCTGTCAATTGTAATCACAGCTCATAGAATATCTTAGTCTTTCTTGTGTGAACAGAACAAGCATGTAGCGCGTGTTAGTGACAAAGTCTTAAGAAAACGTAGATAACAAATTTCTCATGACATTGTTGAAACCTCTCATCAAATTCTTGAAGTCGCTTGTAAATACGTTGTATAGGTATCTACCAGCAGAACGGCAACGACAAAGCTTCGCCACTTTCGAAATTCGCGCGTAAAAAGTTGTTTCCCGCTAAAAGCACGCCTCGCTTTCACTAAGCCCCCCATGTGGTGCAATGTGCCAAGTCATTTCTGAAGAGGCAGGCGGGAAAATTGGCTTTCAACGGCACGAGAAATCAAATTCGTGTAGAGGGGAAGCAAGACCCAGAGTAAAAAACTGGTACTATCAAATTCAATTATTTCATTTGCTTTTTGCTATTGTAATTTTTTTCATTTACTTTGAGGGATAATGAACCGAATAAATGGGTTTTAGAAAAGTTTCTGTATGTGCGCATTCTTTGGAATGAAGAGGATAAGAAGTGTAGACGTCTTGCAAGGACTCAATTTGACGAATATCAGCGTCCCGTAAACACTGCTGAAATACTGTTTCAGCGCGGCTTGCATAAATCATTTCATAACTGAGACGTGTCAAACAATTTTGAATTGTCCTGTAAAGATGACTTTAATATTTTTCGTAGCACTTTGTGTGTTTGCTAAAAGCCTGAAAGAATATCCTGTAGGTGTGCTGTCGCCGCTTTTGGAAAATAGGCTCCCATTTATGACATGCGTGCTTTCCCCATCAACACCCCAAAACAAACGACACGAAAGAAGTTACAATAATGAATTGAACTAAAAAAATGGAGAATGGCATTTCATTCCGTCTCTTGGTGGCAAGTAATGACTGCGGCAGCAAGTACTGACAGATGCAGGTGCACAACAGTTAGTTTCAAAAGTGTTAAACAAGTGCACGTATTTGAGAAACCCTGCTACTGCTTGGTGTGTTCAATAAATTTCCCATAAATAAACAAATCGTATAAATACACTGATCTTCTGATATTACACACGTCTGTGGTGATTATTTCTTTAAACGCAACGTATTCTCTTGAATGAGACAGTTCTAATTGAGAATCACAAAACGTATTGTTTATACGTCAGTTATTAGCTTTAAAACAAACACAACAGCTAGTAATCTTCAGGCCGTAGGAAGAGCCGGCCGGGAAGACTGCTTACAAGTAAGACGGCAGTCTTTACTGGCGTTCTTAAGCATGTACAACTCAGCAGTCTGTTTTAACCCTACCCGAAAAATTTAATCAGCTTATGGAGCTTCAAGAGTAATAATACAATTAATAAAGATCCTCGATGGTCAGTGAGTGAAGCTGGTTTTCTTTTGGGTTCAAATTAGGCCAACTCCTTGCATCTAATTCGGTGGCGAGTTACATGATGTGACAACGCGACTCATATATTATGGCAAATAAACCACTACTTTCAGAGGGCTGCTCCCAATTTAAAGATTGCTATAGTTATGGTCACATTCCTCTCCGCTACCCTTTCTACGACGTAAACGAAGAAACATGAAGTGAAACAACTAAATTCTCAACATCTACACGCTTACACCCTAAGAAAGGCGAAAAATATTATAAACAATGCTCATGACCTTATTAATTTGCATGCTGCAGGAATCAGAAAATCCAATGCCTTTTGCCGGTGTTTGATTTTGTAGCTTCCCCCTGGGTACCCTAAATGTACAAAAAGGCTACTTGAACTTCCACTTTTGTGGTCAAAAAACAAAGATTTCAATGCTCCATTGTTATGCCACACGTTCTGCATCAAGACAGCATAGCCATTGTCGTTGTCTTGTGGAGAGCTCCCCTCGATGATACTTCAAGCGGTTTCGGTAATTCTACCGGCAAGCTCAGTAGAGTCGACGTGAATAAAATCTCCGAATTTACTCATGGCTTCTTCATCGTTAAAGATATTTAACTCATAAGCTTCACGTACAGAAACACAGTCTGTATCGGACACCAAGTGACATTACCTTGTTTTGCGGGTGTTACCTTTTCAGCGAATTCACATGACCCCCGCGCACATTGCGTAAAGCCAGCAGTTGACTTGCCTTTTTAATTACACGCAAGTGGCTTTATATAGCGTCATCAGTGAGCACCAATGAATAGCAGGGATGTGACTTTTTGCCAGCTTGATAACTATAATCTGCAAAGAAATGTTGTATTTGGTTGTGTGTCAGAGGCTCCCCTTCTGGATTTCGAGGTGGAAAAATTTTATCACGAAATTGAACGCTGACTACCTGCTGTTTATTTGCCAATGATTAAATAAAATGCGAACCACTTTCAATGTTTGAGGCTGTTATTTAGTTTGCAACCTACATGTTGGAGCGCGCCGATACGTAAGTAAATGTCGTCGGTGTTGGTCTTTTCCCCTTATATTGTTCTTACCTATATATATATTGCAACGTAGACGACGTGAAGTGTTTACAGTCTTGGAACAAGATCAATCTATGCGCCAAGAGTTACCGCTGAATGCGCATAGTGTAAAGCCGAGGAATTCAATGTACCTCGTGAGTATGCATCTTTCTTTTCGCTTCAGCTTGCCTTGCGTGACCCACTGATCACAGATGCGGCACGAACCCGTAGATGAAGCGTCCGCAGGGTCGTCCAACAGGTGATCCAGTTCATTTCCACGAGAAATGTTAAGCCTTGTGGAACAATATATATATATATATATATTATATATAATATATATGGGCTATATAGAGTACTATATTGTATGTCGCACTTGAAGATGGTAGAGAACACAAGAGAAGAAAAACTTCGAACAAGGTAAAAGCACGATTGTGGCCTATGTTTCAGCAAAGAGAAACTTGCCCTGAGGAAGCAAGTTCTCTTTGCTGACAACATAGGCCACAATCGTGCTTTTACCTTGTTCGAAGTTTTCTTCTCTTATATATATATATATATATATATTATATATATAATATACCGAAAGAAATGCCGGCAGTCTACAACGCAAAGAAGGCATAGGGAAGTGGTTAGACTATTTTTTTACCGTTAGTGACGTTACAATTATTATTAATTTTTATTAATTACGTGAGAAAGAAAGAAAGAAAAACACGCGCCAAGAGTGGGGACCGAACCCACGCCTTTCGATAAGATCTCGAATGCCTTACCAATTCGGCTATATGGGCGACTGTGTTCCGCTTCACTTTCTGGGGTATTTATATTTACTACAACTGTATCTGACGCTTGAGGGTGGTAGCCAGCGCCACTCAGACTACACGGGGAGAAGGGGACCTTTTTTCAACCCCCGGGGCGTGACGTGAACGTCTACAGCCTGTCATGAGCGGTCAACTGGCGGTAAACCCTCTTATGCTACCTTGGCATCAAGGCTGCCAGAACCGAGGCCCTCGCTAAGCTTTCGCACGATAATAGGGTTTTGGAAAATGGGGGGGCTCGTTAGGAAATACAGAAAGAAAGGCCGGCAGTCTACAACACCAAGGTAGGCATAGGGGAGTGGTTAGACTATTTTTTACCGTTAGTGACGTTACATTATTATTAATTTTTATTAATTACGTGAGAAAGAAAGAAAGAAAAACACGCGCCCAGAGTGGGGACCGAACCCACGCGTGGGTTCGGTCCCCACTTTGGGACGAAGAATTGGGACGTTATCCTTCCCTTCGTGACCTACGCCTACAATACCACCGTTCAAAGTATCACCGGATTTTCACCTTTCCTTGCCCGTTCTCTACAACAGACAACGCACTGGATCATTTTGTTTCCCGACTTGACCATTGTCGGAACCTCGCACGATTGAGCACTGAGCCCTGCCAGAACGACCGAAAATCTCGCTATGACGCAGCTCACCGAGATGTCTCCTTTCGTAGCGGAGATGAAGTGCTGCTTTCGACGCCTCTCCGTGCGCCAGGACTGTGCGAAAAGTTTATGCCCCACTTTATTGGCCCCTACAATATTCACGTGTCCAGTGAACCATTTAGTAGCGCCTACATGTGCGGTCACCGACCGCCGGTGCCGCGGCGTGGAGATTGTGCACGTGTCACGTATGAAGCCGTTCGTCTACCGATCTCCATCCCCTTGACTTCCGGCAGGTGGCCACCTCGCCGCCCGGGGGGAAATAGTGTGAGCACAGTCAGTCTTTTCGGATATCGTGTCCAGCAGTGGTCAATCTAACCACAACCTGCACCATCCAGGAACACTTCCATCACCATCATCACCTCGCCGACGGGCGCGTTCGTTTCGTGCTCCAGCTTGGCTGGTCTCACACCAAAGCCGGTTGCACCGTTGCCTTGCAATAAACGCTTCACCAGGACCCCTGGTCGACGTCTCTCAATTTATAAATATATATATGTATAATAGATACTTATATATACACACACACACAAATATATATATATATATATATAGTTAAGTAAGGTCGGATACACAGCAAGAACAATAACAAACAATGTTTACTTACGTAGCGGCAACGGGACTTGCCTTCATCAGAGTAAAGTTACATGATTTTGCTGTCAACCGACCGACCGCCTTGTTTACCTTGTTTAACTTTACTCTGATGAAGTCAAGTCCCGTTGCCGCTACGTAAGTAAACATTGTTTGTTTTGTTCTTGCTGTGTATCCGACTCTTTACTTATACTATTTCTGCGCGCTTTGTGAGTTTATCTTTTTCTAGATTACATATATATATATATATATATATATATATATATATATATATATATATATATATATATATTGTAGTGCAAAAGATTTGCCCACTTAGAGTATGCTATCAGGCACTGCGAAGGACGCACTATGCCTCGTGTGGGTATGCTCTCGTATGGTGGCCATGGGCAATAATGGGTACGTAGTGAATGGGGACTGTGAAGACGACGAGGAGGTAGCACCGGCCTCGGAGAGAACGCGCCACGATCTCTGATAGCTCGCTGCAACGTGATCATCGCTCCGGCTAGTCTCAGTGGCTACCTGAACACCGTCACCTGGGACGCTACCATTCCCTGCCAATAAACACCTCTTCAATTGGTGGAGTGTGCGGGTTCCCGTCCTCACCGCAGCCTGGAGTTACGAAGCAGAAGTCTCCGTCGTGTCCTGTCCACTGACGACCCTCGGGAAATGACGTCTCCCTCGCCACCCCCGATAGTCTGTTCCGGTGCAATCCGTGGAGCGAGACCCACCCATGTTTTATGGCGATGACGACCAGGACGTCGAGGATTGGCTGGCATCGTATGAAAGGGTGAGCGCACATAACAGATGGGATGACAGGATGAAGCTCAACAATGTCCCATTCTCCTTCAAGCGACTCGCTGAGACGTGGTACCTGATCCACGGAGCCGACTTGCAGTCTTGCTCAGCTTTCAAGACCGATTTTATGAAAGTGTTTGGCCACCCAGCCGAGCGGAAACTTCTCGCCGAACAACTTTTGCGAGAGCGGGCGCAGTACAAAGGCGAAACATTCACGAGTTACATAGAAGACGTTATCGGCCTGTGCAAGCGGGCGGACCCTTCTATGATCGAGGCTGACAAGATCAAGCATCTCCTTAAGGGGATAGACGACGACGCCTTTCAGATGTTGCTGAGTAAGGATCCACAGACTGCCGGGGACGTTATCAACTGGTGTCAGAGCTTCGACGAGCTCTGCAAAGAGCGGCTTCTCACGCGGCGCTCAGCGTCACAGCCGGGAGAGCCCCTTTCGGGATTGGTCGTCGGCAGCGAGGAGTCTTCCCTGATGCCCCGCATTCAAGATTTTATTCGCCAAGAAACCGCGCGTCAACTATCTCTTCTATCGTGCGCACCCGCTACGTTGTCAGCGCCCCCATTATCTTCAACACTTCAGCAAGCGATACGGGAACAAGTCTCCGATGCTCTCCCTTCGGCCTGCCCATCCGGGCCTGTGGTTGCTCTCATATCGTCGCCACTAACCTACACAGCAGCATTGTTACGACCTCGCCAGCAGGCACCGCTTTGCGCCCCACGATCGCTGCAGCTTCCGTCAGTGTCGCCGCCCCGACCAGCACCTCATGCGCCCAACGTTTGGCGAACGCCTGATAACCACCCTATCTGCTTCGTGTGTCGTGTCGCCGGCCATGTCGCCCGTTACTGTCGCCGCCAAGCCGTCTCATACGATCAGTCGTTTTATTCGCCGTCCTACGTCGTGTATAAGCCGCCACTTCGTCAGCAGTCCCCCTTGCCGCCGTCGAACTCGCCTCCTGCCGCCCGACCGACATTCAACAGCCGCAGGTTGTCCTCGGCCGCGTCGCCGATGCTATCTCGCCTATGCGTCCCCGCGTTGACCCAACACAGGAGGATAACTAGTCGCCCGCAGTTTCCTGAGGCAAGAGCTGCGTCCTCGTCGAAAACCTTAAGTACTCGATTTTCACCCCATAATGCCATTATGTTATTGTTGAAGGACTCGCCGTAATCGCCCTTGTCGATACCGGTACTGCCGTGTCAGTAGTCAGCGAAATGGTCTGCCGCAAATTACGCAAAGTGACGACGCCAGTGTCCGACCTCACACTCCGCACAGCCAGCGCACAACACATCCGGCCTGGTGCTGCGTGCACAGCACGGGTCACCATTGAACACATAACTTACCCCATTGAGTTTATCGTGCTCACTTCGTGCTCCCACGACGTCATTCTCGGTTGGGATTTTCTGTCGACCCACCACGCCGTCACCGATTGCGCCCGTGCTCAGCTGGAGTTATTTTCAGTTCAAAACGCCTCATCGGACGAACACCCTGCCTCTTTTCGCCTAGTTGTCGCCGAAGACACCGACGTTTCTCCTAGGTTGGCCATACTTGTACCCGTTCTGTGCGGCTCAGTTCCGGACGCCACAGTGCTGCTCAGCCCTTCCGAGCTGTTTTGCCTCCGACAATGCTTCCCGCTGCCGTTCGCAGTTTTAGAAATGCAGCATGGGTTCAGCTCCATGTTTATTTGCGCACCTCTATTCCTCTCCAGCTACACTTTTTCGTGGTGAGTGCCTGGGTCGTGTAGAAGAGATTGACACCCTCCTCGTCACCGACGTTCCCGATAACTCATCGGATGCTTCACTTGCTCTCCTCGACCCCACCGCTCCAGCCCCAGACACCTCCGTTTTCCTTCGCACAATCGACGAGCGTCTTCCTGCGCCTGAACGAAACCGACTTCTCGCCATGCTTAAAGAGTTCCTCTCGTCTTTTGACTGCCAGACATCCTCCTTGGGACGCTCATCTACAGTTACTCACCACATCGACAAAGGAACTCACCCGCCGTTACGACAACGGCCGTATCGCCTGCCAGCCAAAGAACGTGGCGTTATTGACAGTCATGTGGACGACATGCTTGAACGTGGCGTCATACAGCCTTCGAACAGCCCGTGGGCGTCACCGGTTGTTCTCGTCACAAAGAAGGACGGATCCATTCGCTTCTGTGTTGATTATCGCCGACTCAACCAAATAACACGCAAGGATGTCTACCCTCTCCCCAGAATCGACGACGCCCTCGACACTTTGCAAGGAGCCGATTTCTTTTCTTCCCTTGATTTAAGGTCTGGCTACTGGCAGATCCCCATGGCGGATGCTGATCGGGAGAAAACGGCCTTTGTAACACCAAATGGCTTGTACGAGTTTACCGTCATGCCTTTTGGCCTTAGCAACGCACCTGCAACGTTTGAACGCATGATGGACAATATTTTGCGCGGCCTAAAGTGGAAAACCTGCCTCTGTTACCTTGATCATATTGTCGACTTTTCTTCGGCTTTCGACACGCATTATATCCGCCTCCGTCAAGTCTTGAAATGCCTCACTGATGCAGGACTTCAGCTTAACCTCAAGAAGTGCCGCTTTGCTGCCCGCCAACTTACAATTTTAGGTCACGTTGTGTCCAAAGATGGCGTCAGTCCTGATCCTGACAAACTTCGTGCGGTCGCCGAGTTTCCTAAGCCCACCACCACCAGGCAGTTCCGAAGCTTTATCGGCCTCTGCTCGTACTTCCGACGATTCGTGAGGAACTTTGCGTCGATAACGGCACCTCTAACGAAGCTTCTGAACGTGCACAGGTCCAATGACATCGCTCATTGGTCTTCACACTGTGACGAGGCTTTCAAAAAGCTCCGTTCTGTGCATACGTGTACACCGATCCTCTGCCATTTCGACCCGTCGGCCTCCACTGAGTTTCATACTGACGCCAGTGGTGTTGGCCTGGGCGCTGTGCTCGCCCAACTTAAATCTGGCTTCGACGAATACGTCGTTGCTTATGCGAGCCGGACACTCACAAGAGCGGAGGAAAACTACTCTGTCACGGAGAAAGAGTGCCTGGATTTTGTGTGGGCCATAAGCAAATTTCGTCCCTACTTGTACGGCAGGCCCTTCGACGTAATCACCGACCACCACGCCCTATGCTGGCTATCTTCTTTGAAGGATCCGTCTCGTCGTCTTGGAAGGTGGGCCCTTCGCTTACAAGAGTACGGTATTCGAGTGCGCTTTCGATCTGGCCGCAAACACTCCGACACCGATGCGCTCTCACGCTCTCCTGTGACCGCCGACAGTGCCTTTTTGTCATCCATAGACGGAATTATGTCCTCTCTGTCACTTGACGACATGCCTCGCGAGCAGCGCAAGGATCCTTCGATCACTTCTCTTTTGGACTGTCTGACAAACCCCGCTTCGCCAAACGCCCTTCGAGCTGTACGGCGACAGGCCACTCACTTCGCTATTCGTAACGAGCTTCTGTACCGCCGAAATTATAACGCAGACTGCCGTAAGTGGCTCCTCGTTATTCCCCGCCATCTCCGTTCAGACATTTGCGCATGTTTTCACGCCGATGCGCAGTGTGGTCATGCTGGTGTACTGAAGAGGTACCAACGTCTCCGCATGCGGTATTATTGGCGTGGAATGTACACTTTTGTCACCAAGTTCGTCCGTTCCTGCGAGTCCAGTACGACCTTTCGACCGCGTAGGAATCGATTTGTATGGGCCGCTCCCCTACACAGCTTCTGGAAACCGCTGGGCCATCGTCGCGGTAGACCACTTAACAAGATACGCTAAAACCGCCGCACTACCAGCCGCTAACGCCCGCGAGGTCGCCTCATTTCTCCTACGCCGGTTCATTCTTCGTCACGGTGCACCTAGAGAGTTGCTCAGTGACCGAGGTCGTGTGTTTCTATCTCAAGTAATTGGAGCCCTGCTAGCAAAGTGAAACGTTATCCACCGCACCCATACTTCTTGCCATCCACAGACCAATGGGCTCAAGGAAAGATTTATTCGGACACTGGGCGATCTGTTGGCAACTTATGTTTCGGCAGACCACACCGACTGGGGCCAAGTTTTTCCGTACGTAACTTATGCGTACAACACCGCCACTCAAGCAACTACGGGATTTTCGCTTTTCTTTCTCCTCTACGGCCGCGAGCCGTCATGTCCGCTCGACACCATCCTGCCGTACCGGCCAGATGCATCTGAATGTACCCGCGTGTCACAGGCATCTCGACACGCCGAAGAGTGTCGCCAGCTCGCCCGGGCACTGACTTCTGAGGAGCAATCTCGCCAGAAGCAGCGTCACGACGATGGAACACCACCCCTGAGTTCGCTGCCGGTTCTCTTGTGTGGCTGTGGATACCCTCGACTGTTCCTGGTCTTGCTCAGATGTTGCTGTCCAAATATCATGGTCCTTACCGTGTAATCGAGCGCGCATCCCCGGTGAACTACGTAGTTGAGCCCCTCACGTTGTCTCTGGACCTTCGTTGTCGCGGTCGCGAAACTGTGCACGTTGACCGTCTCAAGGCTTACCAGGAACCGATGGTTTTATCTTGCCCTTAGGTCGCCAGGATGGCTTCTTATGTCCGCGGGGGGTAATTCCCTGCCAAAAAACACCTCTTCAGGATATATATATATATATATATATATATATATATATATATATATATATATATATATATATATATAATATATATAAAATATATATATATATAGAGATAGAGAGAGAGAGAGAGAGAACTGCGACAACCACGACACACGCAAGCCCTTTATTTGTCCTACGAATGTGATTGACGTTTTTATTGAAGGGGTCGCCACCTGTGCGTGCCGCAAGATACGAAAAGTGGCAACCACTGCTTCCGGTTTTCGCCTTCGCACAGCTAACGCTGAACAAGTTCAACCTCTCGCAGTATGCACCGCCCGGGTCATTGTACAGGATACCTTTTAGATCATTGAATTCTTGGTGCTTCATGCTCTCATGATATCATTTTAGGATGGGACTTTTGTCACGCCATCAAGCCATTATAGATTGCGTGCGCGCTGAGGTTGCGTTGCTGCGAGTGTGTGATGCCAAGTTCAACGATTTGCCTTTACCTTCGCACAAGCTCGCTGCTACAGAAGATACCGACATTCCTCCCAACTCTGCAGTGTTAGTACCAGTGTCCTGTGCTTCCCTCCTCAATTCGACCGTAATCTTCAACCCATCACAACTGTATTCCCGACGCAAGAAAATTCCTCTCCATTTCTCCGTCCTCTCAATTGAAAATACCTTTTCTGGTATGTACATCACTAACCCATCCACGTCGGTGTTCACTGTGCTTCGCGGGGAGTGCATTGGTTGTGTCGAGCGCCTCGACACCAACCTCCTAGCCGAAGTTCCCAACGATCCTTCATCGCTACCAGTTAGTGCGCTCACACCTTCCGCATCGGCGCCCAGTTTCGACGTTCTATTTTCCTCTGCCGACTCGTAACTTTCAGCTCCGCAGCGTGATCGCCTCCTCTGTCTACTTAACCGTTTCCGCAACTCCTTCGACTGTGAGCAGGCTTCTTTGGGCCGCTCTTCCACTGTTAGCCACAACATTGAAACGGGGTCCCAGTCACCATTACGGTAATGACGATACCGCCTGTCGGCCGATGAAAGTCGGGTTATAGAAGAACAAGTCGACGACATGCTTCATCGAGGTGTTATACGCCCTTCAAACAGCCAATTGGCGTCACCCGTTGTCCTGGTAAAGAAGAAAAATGGCTCCATGCGATTCTGTGTCGATTGCCGTCATTTGAACAAGATCACTCGCAAAGACGTATACCCTCTGCCACGCATTGATGGCACCCTCGACTCCTTGCAAGATGCTGAGTTTGTCTCTTCTTTGAATTGGCGATCTGGGTATTGGCAGGTCCCTATGGCAGACGCTGATCGCCCCAAGACCACCTTCGTCAACCCTGACGGTTTGTACGAATTTAACGTGGTGCCGTTTGTACTCTGCAACGCTCCCGCTATTATTAAGCGAATTATGGACACTATACTTCGAAGGACTCAAATGAAAAATTTGTCTATGCTACTTTTAACCACATCGTTGTGTTTTCCCCTGACTTTGACACACACCTCGAGCACCTCGAACAAGTATTGAAATGCCTGACCGATGCCGGCCTTCAACTCAATCTTAAGAAGTGCCATTTTGCTGCCCGGAATCTCACTATTTTGGGTCATGTTGTCTCAAAGGATGGCGTTCTGCCTGATCCAGCTAAACTTAAAGCTGTTGCTGCGTTTCCTAAACCAACATGCATGAAAGAACTACGAAGTTTTATTGGCCTATGTTCCTACTTTCGTCGATTTGGTTGATTGGTCCCTAACTTTGCTGCCGTCATATCACCAATAACCAAGCTTCTTAGCGGCGACAAAGACATTTCTGATTGGTCACCGACATGCGATTAGGCTTTTGCCACGTTACGCTGCCTTTTGACCTCGCCACCCATTCTCTGCCTCTTCGACACGCGTGCGCCGACGGAAACGCCAGTGGTGTCGGCTTAGGCGCTGTGCTTTCGCAGCGAGAAGCAGGGTTTGGCGAGTATGTCGTCGGTTACGTAAGCCGTACTCTTACTAAGCCACAATCCAACTACTCCGTCACAAGGAAAGTGCACCGAGCCATCGCATGGGCCGTCGAAAAATTTCGCCCATACCTATAAGGTCGTCAATCCGATGTCGTGACGCAGCATCATGCTCTTTGTTGGCTGTCTTTGTTGAAAGACCCATTCGGACGACTTCGGCGTTGGGCTCTTCGGTTCCACGAATACAATATCCGTGAGATATACCACTCTGGCCGCAAGCATGCCGACGCCGATGTGTTTTCACGCGGATGCGCAGTGTGCCCACTCTGGAGTGCTCAAGACACACCAGCGCCTCCGGCTGCGCTACTACTGGCGTGAAATGTACAAGTTTTTCCGCAAGTCCGTTCGCTCTTGTGCCGACTGCCAGCGCCAGAAGTTACGACCGGACCCAACGGCAGGTGCTTTGCAGCCGTTTCCATGACCAGCCCGACCTTTTGATCGTGTTGGTATTGACTCGTACGGGCCTTTACCGTTGACGGCTATTGGCAACCGCTGGAATGTAGTCCCCGTCGACCACCTCACCCGATACGCTGAAACAGCCGCATTGCCAGCAGGCACTGCGCGCGACGTCGCAATGTTCCTTTAACATCGTTTCGTGCTCCGACGCTGTGCGCCTCGTGAACTGCTCAGCGACAGGGGCCGTGTATTCCTCTCCGAGGTCATTGAAGCCTTACTCGCAGCATGCCGCGTTACCCACAGGACCGCTACAGCCTACCACCCACAGACCAATATCCTTACGGAGCGTTTCAACCGTACTCTGGGCGATATGCTAGCAATGTATGTCTCTTCGAACCACACCAATTGGGACCAGGTCCTCCAATTTATAACGTACACCTACAACACCACTCAGCAGGCCACTACAGGCTTTTCCCCAGTCTTTCGTCTTTACGGACGCGAACCGTCGTGTCTCCTAGACACCATACTTCCGTATCAGAATAGGCGCTGATTTATTTTCAAGACTACTTCGCACGACGAAGAGTGCGGACAGCTTGCCCGTGCAGTCACTACGGAAGAGCAGTCACAACAAAAACACCGTCGTGGTGACTGACAGCCATCCGCTAAATTTTTCTCCCGCCTCTCTTGTTTGGCTTTAGGTATATACCGTCTACTATTCCCGGCCTATCCAGCAAGCCTATTGCTAAGTACCACGGCCCATAACGTGTAGTGGAGCGTACCTCTCCCGTCAGCTATGTCGTGGACCCGCTGACGCCTTCGACGGATCTTCGCCGCCGTGGACACGAAATTGTCCACGTTAAGCGCCTCAAGCACTACTACGATCCTCTTATTTTGTCAGGTCCCTAAGTCGCCAGGTTGGCTCTTTTCGGCGCGGGGGTGATTGTAACGAGGAAGACTAGCCACCATCGACGTAACGCTACCAGCGCAGCTACACAGCGGTGAAGTTGGAAGAACAGCCAGCAGAACGTATTACATCATGCGACCTGCATCAGCATCATGGCAAGACTCAAGATCATCATCACCAGTCTGTTGCAGGAGAACGGAGCACGCACGGCCGAACCCCTTCGGACTCAGCTGAGCCTCGCTGTGTTTCAACGCCTTGCTGCCGTCCTGCCAATAAACCTCACCATATAATATATATATATAAAAATATATATATATATTATATATATATATATATATATTATATATAATTATATATATATATATATATATATATATATATATACATATATATATACAGAAAGAAATGCCGCAGTCTACAACGCCTAAGAAGGCATAAGGGAATGGTTAGACACTTTTTTAACCGTTAGTGACGTTACATTATTTTTTATATTATTACCTGAGAAAGAAAGAAAGAAAAAAAACACGGCCCAGAGTGGGGACCGAACCCACGCCTTTCGATTAGATCTCGAATGCCTTACCAATTCGGCTATCTGGTCGACTGTGTCCTCCTTCACTTTCTGGGGTATTGATATTTACTACAACTGTATCTGACGCTTGAGGGTGGTAGCCAAGCGCCACTCAGACTACACGGGGAGAAGGAGACCTTCTTTTCAACCCCGGGGCATGACGCAAAACGTCCTACAGCCTGTCCATAAGCGGCTAACAGCCAGAAACCCTCTAATGCTACCTTGGCATCAAGGCTGCCAGAACCGATGCACTCGCTAAGCTTTCGCGCGGTAATAGGGTTTGGAAATTAGGGGCTCGTTAGGAAATACAGAAAGAAATGCCGGCAGTCTACAACGCAAAAGAAGGCATAGGGGAATGGTTAGACTATTTTTTACCTTGACGTTACATTATGCTTAATAATATTACGTGATAAAGAAAAAAAGAAGTCGTATATATATATATATATATATATATATATATATAGGACAGAAAATAAGGGTTGGGCAGTCAAGCAAACCTCGGAAAAGCCAAGGGGAGGTTGTGAAGGGTCATACAAAGAGATAAAGAACTTTTTCAGTCGAAAATAAAGGGATGAAAAAATACCCGCAGGATGGGATCCGAACCCCTGACCTTCAGAATAGCGGTCTGGTGAGATAACCTACTACGCTACCGGCGGGGCTGTTTCCCCAGCACTTTCTCGGGTATTTATGTCAAGGTATTTTTGTTCCCCGGACGGGGCACCTTGAGTAATCTTGGTGACGGTACTGGCGATACCGCGGACCCCGAGCCCCCCAACATAAGCTGTGCCCTACCGTGGTGATGTGTTTTTAAGGTGAAGGGTAGAAACCTCTAACGGTGGCCGTCGGAGCCTTGGTCAAGCTCCGGCCGATGGGCTCCCTGCCTGGTAGACAGGCAGGGAGCTCCGGGACCTCTTTGACTACCAGGGTAAGGTCAAAAGAAAAAGTACCCCCGTCTCCCTGGTTTTATACTATGATATATGGCTTCCAAATTTTAGAAATCCAAAGATCGGCCCCCTGAAAGGGGCCGCACCGAAGTATCCTTTCCTCCGTTGCCAACGACGAGTTTCCCAAAGGCGGACAACTATGCTAGCTTTTATGTAATCGAATCTGTTGATGCGTCGAACCCCCTTGCCACAAAGTCTGTCTTCCTGATCTCCAAATTTCTTGAGGGCATTGTTGGTCAGTCCTACAAAGCCAAACAACTCAGAACAGGAGAAGTTCTTGTAGAAGTGAATAACAAGCAAAAAGCTACAAATCTCTTGACTCAAACTCGCATCGCAGATCTCGACATCAGGGTCACACCCCACCGCAGCCTTATAGCTCCCAGGGTGTGATCTCTGAGTCAGATCTAATGAATGAAACTGACACCGATCTGTTGAAGGCCTTAAGGACAAGGTGTGACAGCGGTGAGGTGTATCATGATTCGTAGAGATAACAAGGAAATCCTAACAAAACTTGTAATATTGACTTTTGACCATTCCACAGTTCCTGAATCAGTAAATGCAGGTTTCGTTCATTGCCCCGTCAGGCCATACATCCCCAACCCCCGCCGGTGTTTTAAATGTCAGCGGTTTGGGAATGGCACTACCGCCTGCCGTGGTCGACTAACATGCGCCAAGTGCGCACAACACGATCATCCATCAGACAACTGCCCATCGCAAACCCTCATGTGTGCTAACTGCCAGGGGCCCCACGGGGCCTACTCTAGAACTATGCGAGAAATTCAAACAGGAGAAGGAGATCATCAAGGTGAAAGTCACTGAGAACCTTACCTTCCCAGAGGCGCGAAAGAGGTTCGCCTCTTTACCCCTTGGGGAGGTACGCCGACGCAGCTCGCCGGGGGGCGGAGCGGCGTCTCGTTTCCACAGGGACTCAGTTCAGCGAGTCTGACCTGGTCCCTCCGCCGTCCCCCCCCCCTGCGTTGCCTCTGGCAGCCCAACCCGCCATCACGCCGCTTGCTGAGGCAGCAGCGGTTGTGGTGGCAACCTCTTCCGTCGGGACCGGTGCCGCTCCCGCCTCTGTCTCCCCATCCTCCAGTGAGTTGGAGGGTACCGAGGTGATGGACACCACGGGCCCCGCACCGGTTCCCACCGCCACCGCACCGCCCGTGCCACCACTGGCGCCCCGGAGCGCCCTCAGCGGTGGCGGCTGAAACGAAGGGCTCCCGAGGGGGGCCAAGTCCGGGGGGGCCCGGTCCGTCGGGCACCCTCGGACATCCGACGGCGACATGGATGTCGGGGGCCGTTCCTGCCTGCAACGCAGCGCAAGGAACGCGTCCCGACGCCAAAGCCTCCCGACAAGCCAAAAAGGCGAGAGTCACAGCCCCGAAAGACGACCATAAACAAACAAACACACCTCCAGTAGCTCTCACACTAAATAATGGTAAGAGAAAACATAATTCAATGGAACTGTAGAGGCCTTCTTAAAAATCTTGACGATGTATACGAACTACTGCATGCTAATCAGCCAAGTGTAATGGGTGTTCAGGAAAACACATTTGAATTCCAACACACAAATTTCTTGAATAGTTACATGGTCTTCAGAAATGACAGGGATGCTGCAGACACTCTTCTGGCGGTGTGGCCCATAATTGCCCGGAAATCCTTAGCCTTGCCACCCTGTCACTCTGAAGCACTGTCCTCGAGGCTGTAGCAATCCGTACGATAGTATTTAATAGGTTGATAACGGTATGCTCCATTTACATTCCTCCTGATTTTGCACTTCTGAGCTCTGATTTCGAGGCACTGGTTGACCATCTTGTGGAACAGCGCGAACTAACAGGGACACAAAACGAAAGAAGTGGACAGGACTAGCGCTGACTTTTCAACTCGCATTTATTAGAAAAGACGTAACTACTTATACATACACAGAATCCTCCTCCCCCACCACGCCACGTGCCCCCACCAGCCAATGACATACTATCAAGACCAAAACACACTCCACTGTTGACAACGCACATTCCTAACACAGGAACACTTTATCGCGACGACCGCTCCAAATAACCAAATTCTTTTTCGTGCAGGACAACTGATGTTTCACTGATACAGTCTCTCCCCCACTTTCTGATGTAGTATGATTCCATCAACTCTCCTAGTACGCCTGTCTTTATGCTTAAACAGAATATCAGTCTCGCGGAAAAGCGGATAGCATCGGTGCTCACACGTGCGGCAATGTTCGGCCAGACGTGCGTATCATCTTTTTAAGCTTGTTGCGATGCTCTAATAAATCGAACGTTTAGGCAAGCGACCTGTTTGACCAACATACACTTTTCCGCAAGATAAAGGAATCTTGTAAACAACAGCCACAGAGCAGGGTACAAAAGGGTGATACATGATTTACTACACACGCACTTTTCTTCTTTCCCATGCTCATCTTCAGCACGCCGCTGGACGGCCGGACAAACGCTATTTAATTTAACCGGGGAAGAAAAACACTACGTCCACCCCAAACCGTGCTGCTACCTTTTTCAGCCCGTGCGACATCCTATGTACGTAGGGCAAAACAGCAAACTTTTTGCTCCTTTCCTTCGAGGACCCAGCCTCTCCAGCACCTCCCTGCTTTTTTAGCAGCCTTACCAGTTTATCTGCCGTCATCCTGAGTGTGGTACCAGGAAAACCTGCCTCTTTAAGCCTAGAAACTTGACCATGAAAAGCCTCACAGACTGAATCAGAACAGGAACGTGTCAATGAGGCCCGTAAGCAGGATAAGGATTGACCATACTACCACAGAGTGACCTTAAGCCATAGATTCGACAATACCTTCGTAGGAAATGGCAAACACACTGGGATGAACAGACAGACAACAAACTACATGTAATAAAGCCACACTTGGGACGGTACACATCTGACTCACACAACAGACACACGGAAGTCGCCTTGGGTAGGCTGCGCATAGGGCACACCCATGCGACGCACTCGTATCTGCTGACGGGATCTTCTAGACCCCAGTGCAGCAGGTGCGGAGAGGCCCTATCCGTAGTGCACATACTAATCACATGCAAGGCACTTCACACAACACGACACAAACACTTCAGAGAACTCTACAGACAACATATTCCCCTACATCCATTGTTTCCGTGAAACGTGTGTTTGAGTATTTGTCAGAAGTCAAGTTTTTAAACCTCATTTCCTATCGCGCATCATAAAATCTGGCCCTATACACCAGCCATGCTCATTGTCGTTTTGTAATTTTACTTTTGTTTTTGCTGAATTTACCTTGTATTTCAGGTATCACCTCTCATATACGACTATTGTTTTGGCGTTCTTTTCCCCAGTTGGCCTTGCGCCATAAACATCAAACCATCATCATCAGGTATTTTTGTTTTCTGCACTTGGGGGTGGTGGCCAGCGCCACTCTGACTACTCTGGGTGAAGGGGACCTTCTTTTTAACCCCCGTGCCGTGACTAGAGTGTCTACGACATGTCGAGAGTGGTCGACCAGCGTTGAAACCTCTTAAACTCTCTTTGGCACCAAGACTGCCAAAACAGAGGCCCTCGCTAAGCATGTAGCGAATCAGAAAATGGGAAATGAGGGGCTCCGTGAAAATAAGACAGAAAAGAAGGGTTGGCACTCAAAAAAACCTCGGAAAGCAAAGGGGAGGTTGTGGTGGGTCATAGAAAAAGATGAAGAATTTTTTGAGTCGAAAAGAAAGTGGTGAAAAAAGAGTGGCGCTGGCTACCACCCCCAAGTGCAGGAAACAAAAATGCCTTGACATAAATACCTGAGAAAGTGCTGGCGAAACAGCCCCGCTGGTAGCGTAGTGGTTATCGCACCAGACCGGTACTCTGGGGGTCGTGGGTTCGGATCCCACCCGGCGGGCATTTTTTCACCACTTTCTTTGCGACTCAAAAAATTCTTCATCTCTTTCTCTGACCCACCACAACCTCCCGTTTGCTTTCCGAGGTTTTTTTGACTGCCAACCCTTATTTTCTGCCTTATAAATATGTATATATATATATATATATATAGATATATATATTGTACTGGAGATAGTATTCCCCAACACGACGACATACCTTCCCTATAGAGTGCCCCAATCACCCATGTGCAACCAACGGGGTAAGTGGCTGAGGAAGGACTGCTATGTGCCGCATCTATGTTGGCAGGCGGAAGGTGCTGGCCAGAGAATAGGAACAGTCAGCATCGCGAGTGGCTCGCTCTAAGAGAACTCCCCAAGACATCGGTCTGCGCTGCCTTGCCTGTCTCGGGCCTCTGCCTCTTTCCAAGCGTCTTGCTGGTCTCCAGCTATATGTAGTGAAGGGTAGTACAGTGTGGTGGCCAATCCGCCTAACCGTTAGTGTACCACTTGCCGAAGAGGATTGGCCAGGAAGAAGCAAAGAAATGAAGAAAAGGAAGGAGCTCGGAAGCGGGCGGAAAAGGCGACAGCAGCACGGCGCACTCGCGGTGTAAGCCCGAGGTCCGTCGCCGGCGCTTCCTTCCAGTTTCTGTCCGTCGTGGTGTTGGCCCGACGACAGCCCTACACGCCACCGGGAGATGCCAAGGTCCGTCCAAAGAGTGAGCGGTGTGCCGGTGACGCAGAGCATGGGCAGCGAGGCGTTGTTTCGGGCCCAATCTTTTCCTCCCGCCGCTCGTCATCGGCACCGCCACAATCTTCGCCGCGGGACATTACCCCTGGTTGAAACTTCTCGGTGCACACATCTCGTCGGCTCTGCGGACAGATTGCCACCCGGGCAGTCACAACCCGGTGTTATGTCCCGCTGTGAACTGCCATCGTGGCAATGACGGGCGCGGCCAAACGCCTCGTGGCCCCTACCCTAAACGCCAATACCACCCATGGAGCACGCTCCGACCCGGCTGCCGACGAATGCTCCGCCTGATAACCGCGACTTCGTGAGCCGGCGTTCTCTTTCCCCACGACGCCGCTCACTCTTCCGATTGCGCAGTCATTCTTCTAATGGTGACTTGGAAAATTAGACGCCGCAGTTTCGGAGGCACGAACGGCGTCAACGTCTAAATGCCAAAGTTCTCATTGTTCGCCGTCCAATGTAACCGAAGTGTGTACTGATGGTGTTGCTAACCTGGCGCTTATTGACATTGGAGCTGCGGTGTCGGTTATTGACGCGAAACATTGCCTGATGCTACGAAAAGTGACGACACCTATAGGTGGTGTTACTCTCCGAGCCGCTAGTGCACAACTGTTGGAGCCGCTGGCCGCATGCACTGCTAGGGTCACAATTCATGGGTGGTATATGTAGTCGTGCTCATCGTTTTGTCGTCGCACTCTCGCCACATGATTCGCGGATGGGAGTTTTTGTCGCGCCACCACGCCATCATTGACTGTGATCGCGCTGAAGTCGAGCTGTTTCCGGAGGTAGAAAACCCGCACGACGAGACAACCGACACGTTTGCGTGTCAACGACGATACGGACGTTCCTCCTGGCTCATCTGTGCTTGTGCCGTTGTCGTGCAATATCATTTCTGACGCCACAGTCGTCTTCGTGCCACCCGGTCTTATTTGTGCTCACAAAGGGCTGTCGCTGCTGTTCGCCGTTGTTGATATTGCAACTGCTGCCAGCACAATGGTTATTTCGAACCCGACATCGTTCCCTGTTACACTTTTCCGCGGCGAATACCTTGGCGTAGTAGAAGAAGTGCATGCCGATCTAGTTTTGAGTGTATTCGAGGAATCGACGCCCGTTGATATCACCGCCTTGGTCTTCAGTCTACACCTGATTACACCCTTTTGAGAAGCGCCATTGACGACGACCTTCCTTCGGTCGAACGTGACGAGCTACTTACTCTTTTACACCGCTTCCCTACATCGTTCGACTGCTACGACACCGCTTTGGGCCGCACGTCGACTGTGTGTCATGAGATCGACACCGGAATGGACGCGCCATTGCGAGAGCGACCCTATCGCGTGTCCTCCGCCGAACGGCGTGTCATTGATGAACAAGTCGCGAACATGCTCAAACGCAGCATCATTCGACCATCCGTGAGTCCTTGGGCTTCTCCTGTGGTTCGCGTAAAAAAAGACGGCTCTACTCGATTCTGTGTGGATTATCACCGCCTGAATAAAATCCCGCGCAAGGACGTTTACCCGCTGCCTCGCATAGACGATGCGCTCAACTGCCTGCACAGTGTTTTTCTCGTCATTAGATTTGAAATCCGGCTACTGGCAAGTGCCCACGGCCGACGCTGATCGTTCAAAAACGGCATTTACGACACCCGATGGCCTTTACGAGCGAAGTTCAAGAGCGGCTAACTAGAACGGGGTGCGTATATCCAGCATGTATGATGCCGCGAGAAACGGAGCTCGAGGTCAAGAAATTTCAAGCTACCGTCAGCGGGAACCTCAATCGTGAACTTCAAACCTTTACCTTTTGCCTTGAAGGCATCAAGAACAGCACATTGGATGGACTGAATGTGCTGTTTTAAATGTGTGTTCGATTTTTAAAAATCTTTCAGTTGATAGTAAGCACTGGTGTCGTTTTCCATTCTCCTCCCTGTGTCTGTTTGCGCTTAAGTTTGCTCATAGATGTCTTGTTCTTCTTTCTTACTTAACAACGGAAGACGCCCACGGATTCAGAGATGGCTGGATGAGGTCGTCTCGAAATATTTGTTCTATTTGGCTTCGGATGGCGTCGCGTTTTTTGGTACAAACACGATACGGTCGTGATTGAATAGGTTTCACGACGTCGCCCGTAAAGATGTTATGCTTCGCCAGTGGTGTTTGACAAATAGCAGACGACATAGAAAAGCAGCCTTTCATGTTTATGAGCAACTTACCAAGGGTTGTTGGTCGGCGTTCATTAAGCTCGAATAGACGTCAAGCATGGGTTCATGATTGCCTTCTCCAGGTTCTGTGTCTTCGAATACGAAACAGTGGTCATTGCCAGCGATTCCCTTCATCGTCGATAACCCGCAACGGCCCGCGGAGCACTGCATGTTCTGGGTGGCGATGGCTCGTGGTGAATTCATTAGAGCGCTCCACTACTCGATGATTGCACTGCGCTCACCAGAAATAAAGTGTTGGAGCACTCGGGGAGGACGACAAGACCTGCGACGAGGTCGGAGTCGGCAATACCAATCCTGATGATACATTCATTAACAGGCGTCATCAGGTGGCCACCAACCGACCTAATGTGCAGCCCGAACCCCGGTGTCTTCACTTCTCTTAGGCGATCAGCGAGTGTTTGGCTAACTACGGAGTAGTCTGCACCAGAGTCGACAAAAGTAGTCTTTTGGTGCCCGTCTATGCACAATAAAATGTCCGCGCTGCCAAATTTTCCGAAACCTATTCCATTCGCCGTGTGGTCAGATGGTGACCCCGCGGCTTCGGTCTGCGGAGTAGTGGGTACAATTGGCAAGGTTGTGTGTTCGAATAGGCACCTTGTGTGCTCGGTCCACGAGGTCGTGTGTGGTCTCGGCGCGGCCTTGCGTTTGGTCGCCGACGAAGTTTGTTCTCGAAGGCCTTGCAAAGATCTGCGGAGCTTCATATCTGTATGAAAGGCTCGAAAAACCATCGAAACCGAAGGCCTCGAAGATTTTTTTATGTTTTTAAGTTACAGCATAGCAGCTGGTCAGTGACCACCGGTAAGGTTTTTTTTGTAGACAGGAATGCCTTTGCTGATAGGGTTACTATTTCCAAGCATTCAAGCTCTATGATGGCGTCATTGACTTCATGCTTGATCATCGCGCCTGAGTGATACACAACGGGGTGCTTCCGGCCTTCATCATCGGCTTGCTGCAAGGCGTCTCCTATACGATTACTGGACACATACGAGTAGACCACACAAGGTGCTGAGACACCGTAGATGGCAAGAACCGGCTCCTCCATGAGATATTTCTTAACCTTACTGAAAGCTAGTTCAAAGTCACAGTTCTAGCTCAACATAGCATCTTTCTTTTCTGAGGAGGCATGTGGCTGGATGGCCAATTCCACTGAAGGTTGCAACGTACGGATGGTAAAAATTCCCGGTACCGAGAAAACGCTGTAGCTCTTTCGGGCTGGAGGGCATGGACAACCGGGAAATTGACTTCTTGTACTTTGCTTGGATGTGTGTGTGCCATTTTAATCCCCGTGTCCAAGGTCTAAAAGTGTGTTAGTGCGAACAGACATTTCTTCATTTTCACCCGGAATCTTGCACTTTTAAAGTGTTTACAATGTCGTCGAGATGCTTCAAATGGTCAGGAAACGTATTCGAATACACCACAACATCGTCGAAATGGTGCGCAACGTGTTGCTCAACACGGTGTTTTGGCATGGTGGACTCGACAGCCCGCTCAAAAGTGACTGGGGCGTTCCGGAGAACGAAATTCATGGCAAGCCATTCATAGTGACCGTTACGTGTCAATAAAGGCTGCTTTTGGAATTTTTACTGCGTGAACTTTGACATGCCAGTAACCCGACGTTATTTCGAACATTTAAATATACGTCGATTTCTGTAGAGAGTTTAGAAAGTCGTCAATTCGAGGGATGGGTTGGTAGTCGGGTACCCTTACTGCGTTCAGCCTGCGGTAATCTATTCAAAAATTGCCACAAGTGCCGGATCAGCATGCGGAGACGCAGACAGCTGTATTGTGCCTTGAGTGGTAACGGTGTTATCTTCTCTGTCCATTTCAAAGCTTTCGGCTTCTGAGAATCGACATGGAGCCCTGCAGGTAGAAATGTGGTCGGTGACGGGAATACGATGCATTTCGCTCCTGATACACCCAATGTCAGTGCTGAATGAGAAAATTATTCTTGTACTTGTATAGAAGTTTTATTGTGTGTTTTATTGTGTTTTATTCAGGTGCTCCAATTCTCAAAGTTTAGGTTGCTGCAAACAGGTGTTCTTCTCACCCTTGTGAAGGGCTGGTGTGCAGGGTAGAAGACGTCATTTCCTTGGTGTGATGGCAGGGTGCTCATGTCTAGAGACAAGTTGGAGACATGCACTGTACAAGTCAAAAATTAGATTTTTCTTCAGGCATCGTAGAACAGGTTCTTCAATTTCCTAGGTAATTTTCCCAAACTGTAGCTTTAGATTGATGCGACCTAAGGTTTTGTGGATGACGTAACTTGTTGAACGGTGTTGCACGAACCTCATCATCTTCATGCGAAGGGCTGCCAGCACTGCTCCGCTTAAAGAGGTAATTGTGCCTCCGGTATCGATATTAGCTCTGAATGGGTCCCCAATATAGAGTGCATATAACTGAATTAACATGGCTAAGCGTCTCCCTCCTGGTTTTTCTGGCTGCAAGCGAGAGGGGAAATGCTTGCGCATCGTGGGAATACTTTGGGCCAGTGCGTCTGCCATGGTAAGCCACACACGGGGCTGCTTTAGACTGGGCTGCTTTAGAGAAGGGCTGCTTTATGACATGCGCGCTCATACCAGCGTAATATGCGGATACTCATAAAATTGCTATTCGGTTCATTGATATGTTCGAGTCCGCCTCGTGGAACCCGCTGTACTAAGCTCGGTGCATATCAGCTTCTATTTTATGGGCTGATGAAAGCAACTTTTCTGGGGTAGATGGAGAAGGCTAGAGAAAGAGCCATTTCCATTTCAGCAGGGAGATCGTCGATGAGTCCTCGTATAAGCTGAGCGTTATTTCAATCAGCAAGGCGTCAAAGACACAGTATTTCATCGTAATACTCCTTGATGCTCTTGCCCTAATTTGATTCTGATGCCTTACAAATTGATTAATTTGGGTGACTTTGTTTACCTTCACATTGTGGGGTATTTTATGTAATACAACTGCATCTGCTACTTGAGGGCGATATGCAGCGCCACTATGACCAGACAGGAAAACAGGACTTCCTTTTAAACTCCCGTGTCGTGAGTCGAACGTCTACAGACTACCATAAGCGGTCAACTAAAGGGAAACCCTTTTATACTATATTGACATCAAACCTGCCAGAACCGAGGCCATCACGAGGCTTTCACCGAATACTATGACAAAATGAGCAGTTCATTGAATAAATACAGGAAGGCCGGCAGTCTGCCATTTCAAAGAGGCCATTGGGGAAAATATGTATTTTTACTACATTCAATGAAGTTACGCTTTATGTTTACGTAAGAAAGAACGGAAGAAACACACGCGTTCACAGTGGGGAACGAACCCACGCTTTTCGATTTGATCTGGGATGCCATACCATGTAAGAAATCTGGGCGACTGTGTTCTCTGTCACTATCTAGTGCATAATATTTACTACAACTCTGCAGTTCACAGCAGGGTGGTAGGCACCACCATTCTCACTACACAGGGAGAAAGCGACTGCCTTTTAACACACAGGACGAGCTCGAACGCGTACCGCCTGTCAATTTTTTTAGCGCGCGGGGGGGGACACTCCTGTCTTAACTTGACGGGAAAGCTGACAGAACGGTGGCCCTCACTAAGCTGTCAGAGAATATTGAGACGGGGTTGACGCGGTTAGAATTTGATGCATTTACGCTATTTAAAAAAGAGGAAAATCAGAGACACAGCAGATGACTCGCTCTAGCTCTTGCTGGGCGCAACACCGATCGTCGTCTTTCTCTTCCTGTACGATTGGCCTCATTGCATGCAGGACGATTTCTCTTCATAGCAGCGGCTTCACCAATTCGCTAAGGACGGCTACACCGTAACATAAACCCGGTGGCGGAAACGCCGTCCGGGTGTGTTCTATGAAGGAGCCGACAACGAAGAGGTGTTGGAGGTGTAGGGTTTGAGCCGAGCGCCATAGACAATGTCGGTCGTAGCGACGGAAGCGGAAGGCAGAATCGGGGTGATCTCATACGTCACGTTGGTAACCCGGCGTAACACCTTGTAAGGGCCGGTGTAGCGTGAAAGTAGTTTTGATGAGAGACCCACGTGGCGGCGAGGAGACCACAGAAGGACGAGGGGTCCTGGGGCATAGCCTGCGTGACTATGGCGTTTGTCGTAAGCAGCCTTTTGGTGACCTTGGGACTGGTGGAAGCGGGACAAGGAGTCGGCGTCCTGGTGTAAGCGTCCGGACTTATGCACAAGCAGTAAATTAGTATTCTTGAACCCGGAGAGCCCAGCGGCCGAGCGTTCCAGCGGGGCCCTTCAATGATGAGAGCCAGCAAAGGGCATGGTGGTCTGTGACCACAGAGAAGGGCCGTCCATAAAGATACGATCGAAACTTGGTGACGGCCCACACCAGTGCCGAGCACTCACGTCCAGTAACAGAATAGTTCCGTTAGGCTGGGGACACGAGACGGCTTGCAAAAGCGATCACCCGATCTTGGCCGTGTTGGCGTTGCGCCAGAACCGATCCAATCCCATGACCACTCTCATCGGTGCGAACTTCTGTAGAGCCGGAAGTATCGAAATGACCAAAGATGGGAGGGGTAGTTAGTGGATGTTTTAAGGTCGAAAAGGCACGTTCGTGATCAGGCCCCCAAGTAAAATGCACATACTTCCTAAAAAGCTGTGTCAAAGAGCGTGCGATTTCGGCAAAAGCTTGAATAAAGCGTCGAAAGTATGAGCATAACCCAAGAAGGCTGAGTACGTCTTTAGAACAAGAAGGAACAGGAAAGCTTTGAACTGCCTTGAGCTTTTCAGGGTCAGGTACGCCCCGCGCGTCGACACGATGCCGAGGATTGTAATTTCCTTGATTCGGTAGTGGCACTTGGAGGAGTTCAGCTGGAGACCGGCTTTGCAAAACACGGCAAGGATGGCCGATAGACGAGAAAGATAGGTAGCAAAAGTAGTGGAGAAAACGATCACATCGTCAAGGTAGCAAAGGCAGGTGGACGACTTCAAGCTGTAAAGGAGTGAGTCCATCATGCGCTCGAATGTCGCTGGCGCATTGCAAAGGCCGAAAGGCATGACTTTAAATTGGTAAGGTCCATCTGGTGTAATGCAAGTAGTTTTTTCTCTGTGCATGTCGTAGACGGCGATCTGCCAGTAGCCTGAGCGAAGGTCAATAGAGGATAAGTACTTGGCACCGTGGAGACAGTCGAGGGCATCGTCTATTCGGGGTAATGAATAAACGTCTTTCTTAGTAATGTTGTTGAGATGACGATAGTCGAAACATATTCTCCAGCTGTTGTCTTTCGTCTTGACCAGGACCGCCGGCGATGCCCAAGGGCTAGAGGAATGCTCGATAATGTCTTTTTGAAGCATCCTATCGACCTCCTTTTCAATGACCTGCGTTCAGCGGTGGTAACACGATATTGCTGACTATGGAGAGGGCTCGCGTCGCCAGTGTGTAATCGGTGTTTCACAAAGGTTTTTTGTCCTAAAGGGCAGTTGTCGAAGTCAAAAATGTCTGAAAGGAGCTCAAAAGGATACAAAGGTCGTTAATTTGCTCTGGTGTTATATTAAGGCCAATAATGTTAACAAAGTCATCACATTTGGCCTCGCGGTTCGGCGTATCATTACGAAAATCGGAATGCCCTTGAGTCGTTAAGGTCAGGTTGTGCCAGTGGCGAAGGGCACTCAAGTTCGCCAAGGACATTCCTTCGTAGACGACTTGTGGGGATGAACCAAAATTAAAAAGCGGAAGGGTGGCGTGATTGTTGGTGACTGTAATAAAAGAATGAGGAAGTGTCACCTGTCGTAAAAGCAGAACGTACGAACGTACAAAAAGAACGTACGAAAGATCGGGTACGGAAGAGTAGAAAAAAATTGACGTATGTGACAGATTTTGGCGGCAACCGGGTGAACTTCTGCGACCGAAGGCGACATTCTACTTCATCAGTGATATGGGGAGAAACTGGCAGTCCACGTCGAACTTCACCCGTGGAGCTGTCGATGAGTGCAGACGTTTCTGTGAGGAAGCCGAGTCTAAGGAAGATATCGTGAGGGCAGTGCCAGTAGGACATGAAGCAATGCAGGGATGTGGTGATTAGCGATGGTGACACGAGCGGTGAACGTTCCAATGGGTGGCGTGCCCCCATCGGCGACTCGCACTACATCGGAAAGGGAAGCAGTGCAAACTTTTTTGAGCCATCGGCAAAGGTTATTACTTATTACAGAAATTTGCGCACATGTATCCACTAGCGCCTGAACACATACACCATCAACAGTGATCTCCAGAAGGTTAGGACGGGGCGAAGTAGTCTAGTCAAAAGGGGATTTTCTTGGCGAGTCGTCAATGCAGCGTCTCCTCTAAGCGCTGCATCGTCTAGTTTTCCGGAATGGGGCGTACAGGATAGGGGGAGAAGAGAAACGGCGGTGCTGGGGCGACGGCGATAGGTGACGTCGGGGGGGCGGTGAGCGACTGTGGCGGCCAATAGGTTGTTCGACAGGCGAGCGGAAATCCGGGGCGTCCTGGGTTGGACGAAGGACAAAATGTCGAGTCGTCAATGGGCGTTGGTAGCTATAAAACATGGAACGTGGTCGTGGTGTCCAGCGGATTGGACAATATTGCCGCGAACCATACATTGGGTTTGTTTATTTGTGTTTTGCTTTTACCGCCCGGCTGCACCTGTCTGTGTTATCTCTACGCCAAGGGAAGCGCGTGTTCCATTCTTTCTTTCTGTGCCGCATGTGTTATCTGTCGTGATAGGGAGAGCATTCCGATCTAACGTGAACAGCCCAGAATAATCTTCTTGGATCTACTATGTTCTCGATGTGAATCGACGTTTCGAGAACCACGCGCGCAGAAAGATAAAAAGCCTGCAGTGCGGACGCCGGAGCATTCGATTCTGCGACGCTCGCCGACGCACGTACGTCACTTTGTTGACCGCTGCTTCGCCGCCTCTGTATTCTTTTCAGTTGTTAGGGGTGCACAAGTTCGCTCCAATAAACTTGTTTCTTTTCTAAACAACTGCGTCGTCCTTGGCTTCGTGACATCTGGTGGAGGTGCGGGGTACTAAGCCTTTATGCTCTCTACGACATCTCGAAGCCGCCAAGCCAGTCCAACCAGAGAAAGACACCGACTGCAAGGATTGCTACCCGAGTTCGGTCTTCTGCCAGAAGGGCCCAAGAGAAGGAACGCTGCAACCAATACCATGGTGCAAGAAACAACCGTCGCCAATCATCCTGCAGCAGCCCCGAGAACCGCAATCGTTCCGGGTAGCCCCAGCTGAAGACCCCGAAGAATGGTTGGAGAAGCTGGAGCGCGTCCGCGTCTTCAACAGGTGGGACGACAAAGAAACGTTCCGGCATGTCTTCTTTTACTTAGAAGATGCTGCTCGAACTTGGTTCGAGAATCATGAGAGCTCTTTGACCGACTGGACTCAATTCAAAAGGGAGTTCCTTAAGACCTTCACTACCGTGGTGAGAAAAGAGCGAGCTGCGCTTTTGCTTGAAACTCGAACGCAGCACCCCAACGAAGGAGTCGTGATTGTCGTTGAGGAGATGAAGCGGCTTTTTCGTCGTGCGGACCCTGAAATGACCGATGAAAAGAAGCTCAGGTTTCTAATGCGAGGAGTGAAGCAAGAGCTTTTTCCTTGTCTAGTACGTAACCCTCCGAAGACAGTGGCGGAATTCGCGTTTGAGGCGGCCGCGATGGAGAAGACGCTAGAAATTCGAACGAGGCAGTACGACCGCCCTGTCAACGCGCTGTTCTCGGAGACCATCGGTGCCGCAAATGGAAGCTCCGATGCATTGCGAGAGACCATCCGCGCAGCGGTCAGGGAGGAGCTTCGGAAGCTTTTTCCAACGACGTCGCAACCTCAAGTGGCTTGCCTGACCGACGCAATCCGAGAAGTCCAAAACGCACTGGGAACTTCTACGCCGTCGGAAGCACCCCGCGAACCACAAGCCATGACTTACTCCTCGGCTGTTCGTCAACCCCGCCCTGCTCCATCCCGTCGTCAAGAGGCCGAGCCATACCGCCGTTTAATGCCGCCCGCCCGAAGCCCTGTAGACCAATACCAGACGCCAAGGAAGACCGACGTGTGGCGAGCGCCCGATAATCGCCCGCTGTGCTACCATTGCGGAGATGCCGACCACATCTACCGTCGCTGTCCCTACAAGAGGCTCGGTTTGCGAGGGTTCTCCGTCGACGCCCCACGCCCCCGATACGGCCAGCGCCCTGCGGAGATCGAACAATACCTCTCCAACACCAACCGTGGACCAGCCCGCTTAAACCGTTCACCGTCGCCCTACCCGTATCAGTCACCGAACCGCCGCAGCACTGCTGACTTCTCACGTGGAAGGTGCCCCAGCCCACGCGGGGGAAACTAAAAGCAGCAACTTCGGGAGGTAAAGTTGCACAACGGCGGAAAAATGAAAACCCTCCAACGAAGCAGCGACTCGCTGAAGACCATCATTCACGACATGCCCTCATCCCGAGCACCCGACCTAGCCCTAACGAGACTCCTGAACACGACGACAGCTACACGGCGCGACGCGTACCCGGCCTGACCGAGACGTCCGTTGAGAAGACGAGGACAACGACGATGCACAGTGCCCGAGCGTCAACACGTACAAGCAGAGATACGACGCCCCGACGAACCCGGAACTCGAGGAAGACTGCATCTGACGTCAAGGTGTCCATCGACGGCTTCGACGTAGTCGCCGTCATAGACACGGGAGCTGACTATTCGGTAATGAGCGGACCATTTGCGTCTAAACTGAAGAAAGTTATGACCAGATGGGACGGTCCGCACATACGCACAGCAGGAGGCCACCTCGTGACGCCAAGTGGAACGTGCACATCGCGCGTCACCATAGACGGCACAACGTACCCTGCGGCGTTCGTCATTCTGCCTAACTACTCCCGCTGACGTAATTCTTGGAATGGACTTTTTGATGGACAACGGTGCAATAATCGATCTGCAGACTAAGTCAATAACTTTTTCCCCCAATCGCTCCATGACGCCGGAACCGAACCCCGAACGACGTGCTGGTGTAAGGATTGCCGATGATCATGTCACCCTGCCACCCCGCGCAAGCTTGATGGACGCAGTCTACTGTGAAGATGCTGCTCCTGACGTCGACGCTATCGTACACACTGATCAAAGGGTGCTTCTCGACCGTGGTGTGTCGGTCGCAAGAGGCATTGCGCGCTTCAAGGAACACCAGTGCCACATTTTGGTTACTAATTTCACCGAGGAGTACCAGCATTTCAGCAAGGGCGCGGCAATTGCATTCCTCGAAGAAGCGCAAGAAGCAAGTGACGTGATCGCGGTCGCCGACTTTGAACGCACACCCGTAGAAACCTTCAAGCTCCCGCAGCCCTTCGACGTGCATCCGGCGCTACCGCAAGAACAACGGAACAAATTATTGGCTTTGCTGCGTCGCTATAGCGAATGTTTTTCGTCGAGCGCAAAACTACGTCAGACCCCTATAGCGAAGCACCGAATAATAACTGAAGATGGAGCCCGACCTACCCGACAGTCACCGTACCGCGTCTCTTCACACGAACGGGAAGTCATCCGGACTCAAGACGATGACATGCTCAGCGACGACATTATACAGCCATCGAAAAGCCCCTGGGCAGCGCCCGTCGTACTCGTAAAGAAAAAAAGACGGCACATTAGTTTTTGTGTTGACTACCGGCGACTGAACAAAATCACGAAAAAGGACCTGTACCCCCTCCCCCGAATCGACGATGCCCTCGACCACCTCTGCCACGCGAAGTACTTCTCATCGATGGACGTGAAGACCGGCTACTGGCAAATTAAAGTAGACGAAAGAGACCGAGAGAAGACTGCATTTATAACCCCAGACGGCCTATACGAGTTCAAGGTGATGCCGTTTGGGCTGTGCACAGCACCAGCGACGTTTCAAAGAGTCATGGACACTGTGCTAGCTGGCCTTAAGTGGCACACCTGTCTCGTATACCTCGACGACGTAGTGGTATTCGCCCGGACTTTCGACGAACACCTTGCAAGGTTGGAGTCTGTACTCGAGGCCATTCGTACGTCGGGGTTGACGCTGAAGCCTGAAAAGTGCCGTTTCGCATACGGGGAACTCAAGTTCTTGGGCCACGTCGTCAACGCCGCGGGAGTCCTACCTGACCCGGCAGAAACTTCAGCCATTGCGAACTTCCCAAGGCCGAAAGACAAGAAGGGCGTGCGAAGATTTCTCGGGCTTTGCGCATACTACCGGCGCATCGTCGCAAACTTCGCACGTATTGCAGAGCCACTCACGCGCCTGACGAAAGATAGCACCCCTTTCAGCTGGGAAAACAACCAAGAAAAAGCATTCTGCGAGCTGCAAAAACGCCTTCAAAGCCCGCCCGTGCTCGCTCATTTCGACGAAAATGCCGAAACGGAAATGCACATGGACGCCAGTGATATAGGCTCGGGTGCCGTCCTTGTCCAAACGCAAAGCGGCTGCGAAAGGGTAATCGCCTATGCCAGCCGTGGCCTGTCGAAGGAGGAGAAAAACTATTCTGCCTCTGAGAAAGAGTGGCTGGCTATTATAGAGGCGATTTCAAAATTTCGCCCATACGTTTATGGAAGGACATTCAAGGTTGTAACAGAACACCATGCGCTGTGTTGGCTCGCCAATTTGAAGGACCCCTGTGGCCGTCTTGGGCGGGGGAGCTTGCGCCTGCAGGAGTTCGACGTTACAGTCATTTATAAATCCGGCAGGAAACACTCCGACGCCGACTGCCTGTCCCGCGCCCCCGTCGACCCACCACCACAAGACTCTGATGAAGGCAGCGCTTTCTTCGGGATCGTGACGGAGAGCGACCTAGCCGCCAGGCAGCGTGCCGACCCCGACTTACGCGTCATAATCGAGTACCTCGAGGGATGCAACGTTGCCGTACCTAGGACCTTCAAACGCAGCTTACCAGCATTCAACCTGAGAAACTCCGTCCTCGTGAAGAAGAATTTCAGACCCGGAACAAGAGCGAATTACCTTCTCGTCATCCCCGAGGACCTTCGAGACGAAATTTTGGAAGCGTGCCACGACGACCCGTCTTCCGGACATCTCGGCACAGCTCGCACTATTTGAAAAATCAAGGCGAGGTACTACTGGCCCGGCCTTACCTCTGACGTCACCCATTACGTCCGGAGCTGCCGTGACTGCCAGCGACGAAAAACGCCGCCGACAAGACCCACCGGACTTCTGCAACCGATCGCCGTCCCATCGAGACCATTTCAACAGATTGGAATGGACCTTTTTAGGCCCGTTCCCTACGTCACGATCACAGAACAAGTGGATTGTCGTAGCGACAGACTACATGACGCGCTACGCAGAGACCGCCGCTCTTCCGAGGGGGACTGCACAAGAAGTGGCAAAGTTCTTTATAAGCCAAGTTGTGCTGCGACATGGAGCCCCGGAAGTCCTAATCACCGACCGCGGAACGGCATTTACTGCGGAGCTGATGCAAGGAGTATTACGCTACAGCAACACGGATCACCGAAGAACGACGGCGTACCACCCCCAAACGAACGGACTAACAGAACGTCTGAACAAGACAATCGCAGATATGCTGTCAATGTACGTTGACGTTGAAAATAGAACTTGGGACGAAGTACTCCCGTATGTCACGTTTGCGTAAAACACGGCTATCCAGGAGACGACGCAGCTGACGCCGTTCGAGCTTGTCTACGGTAGAAGGCCGACTACGATGCTCGACGCCATGCTTCCGCACGTAGAAGACGACGACCTCAACGCCGACGTCCACGGATATCTTCAACGTGCAGAGGAGGCCCGCCGGCTCGCTCGAGTTCCTATAACGAACCAGCAGCTGGTGGATGCGTACCGCTAAAACCTCCGACGCCGAGACGCCGAGTGCCAACCAGGGGATCGTGTGTGGGTTTGGACTCCCATCCGACGACGCGGACTCAGTGAGAAGCTCCTGCGACGGTATTTCGGACCCTACCAGATTCTACGACTTGTCGGCCAACTTATCTACGAGGTGATCCCCGATGGTGATTCCGGAACATCACGACGACGCAAGCGGCCCGAAGTCGTCCACGTGGTTCGCTTAAAACCTTTCTATGGACGATAACGAATTTTTATTTTCGAACTGTCCCGTATGCTAGCATCGGGGCGATGCACTCTTAGAGGGGGTAATGCCGCGAACCATACATTGGGTTTGTTTATTTGTGGTTTTGCTTTTACCGCCCGGCTGCGCCGGTCTGTGTTATCTCTGCGCCAAGGGAAGCGCGTGTTCCATTCTTTCTTTCTGTGCCGCATGTGTTATCTGTCGTGATAGGGAGAGCATTCCGATCTAACGTGAACAGCCCAGAATAATCTTCTTGGATCTACTATGTTCTCGATGTGAATCGACGTTTCGAGAACCACGCGCGCCGAAAGATAAAAAGCCTGCAGTGCAGACGCCGGAGCATTCGATTCTGCGACGCTCGCCGACGCACGTACGTCACTTTGTTGACCGGTGCTTTGCCGCCTCTGTATTCTTTTCAGTTGTTAGGGGAGCACAAATTCGCTCCAATAAACGTGTTTTTTTTTTCTAAACCACTGCGTCGACCTAGGCTTCGTGACAATATCGAGAAACATGACCGACGCAGTGACAGGTGAAGCAAATTGGTTGGTCGTCACGAGTACGCCATTCATCAGGGTTGCGATAAGGTGGAGGCATGTACGGGGCACCGAGAGCAGTGGCGGGGGGAAGATCGTGGGTGCAAGGGTGACTTAGAGAGCACAACGAACCGAGGCCGTAATTATCAAGTTCCTGGAGTACTACTGTCTGGATAAGGGATAGCGTGGTTGTTAGGTGGTCTGGTTGGGAAATGAAAGTTGGTGGAGCCATTGCTTCCACCTCTCGGCGCACAATGCGTACCACAATTTCTGGCGAAGAAGAGTTGCCCGGAGGAGGTGGTGAGCTCTCACAGGACGACGTGGCCGCTTTGTTGGGGTGCGTAGTGCAGTTTTGCACAATGCTGCAGCATTTTGCTTCCTCGAAGCGTCGGCGTTCAGCAAGGACTTCATCCATGGTCGAGCAGTTCTTTATAACAAGTAGGCTGAAGGCGTCATCGGCAATGCCTTTCAAGATGTGGCCGATCTTGTCATACTCACACATTGTGGAGTCGACCTTGGCGCAAAGGGAAAGGACATCTTGAATGTGCGCTAAATACGGCTCCTCGGCCCTCTGAGCACGCATGGAATGTTCTTGCTTGGCAGCGAGCGGACGGCCGAGGGCTTTCCCAAGCACCCTCTTCAACCTCTTTTTGCAGATATCCCAGCTAGTGAGCTCATCTTCATAGGTATCATACCACGTGAGGGCCGTCCCCTTGAGATATAACACGGCGTTTGCCAACATGAACGTGGGATCCCAGTTGGTATGGCGACTTACACGCTCATACATGATGAGCCAGTCGTCGACGTCGGCGGTGCGTAGAAAGAATTACACTCATCTCGCCGAAGGGAACCATGAGTAGGATGCGGAACGTCATGGGGGTTCTGTTTGCGTTCCCGTGATGTTGGTTAGCCAAATTTGGTAGAAATGTACTAAACCCCGTAATGGTCATATATCCTAGTCATGCTTCCATTCCGGGAGATGTGTGTAATTTTCGTTATTGCATGTGTATATACGCAAGTATATACACATTCAAATTGGTTTGTCGTCACAGGTGAAGCAAATTGGTTGGTCGTCACGAGTACGCCATTCATCAGGGTTGCGATACGGTGGAGGCATGTACGGGGCTCCGAGAGCAGTGGCGGGGGGAAGATCGTGGGTGCAAGGGTGACTTAGAGAGCACAACGAACCGAGGCCGCAATTATCAAGTTCCTGGATTACTACTGTCTGGATAAGGGATAGCGTGGTTGTTAGGTGGTCTGGTTGGGAAATGAAAGTTGGTGGAACCATTGCTTCCACCTCTCGGCGCACAATGCGTACCACAATTTCTGGCGAAGAAGAGTTGCGCGGAGGAGGTGGTGAGCTCTCACAGGACGACGTGGCCGCTATGTTGGGGAGCCTAGTGCAGTTTTGCACAATGCTGCAGCTTTTTGCTTCCTCGAAGCGTCGGCGTTCAGCAAGGACTTCATCCATGGTAGAGCAGTTCTTTATAACAAGTAGGCTGAAGGCGTCATCGGCAATGCCCTTCAAGATGTGGCCGATCCTGTCATACTCACACATTGTGTGAGTCGGCCTTGGCGCAAAGGGAAATGACATCTTGAATGTGCTCTAAATACGGCTCCTCGGCCTTCTGAGCACGCATCGAATGTTCTTGCTTGGCAGCGAGCTGACGGCCGAGGGCTTGCCCAAACACCCTCTTCAGCCTCTTTTTGCAGATATCCCAGCTAGTGAGCTCATCTTCATAGGTATCATACCACGTGAAGGCAGTCACCTTGAGATATAACACGGCGTTTGCCAACATGAACGTGGGATCCCAGTTGGTATGGCTGGCGTCATACACGCTCATACATGGTGAGCCAGTCGTCGACGTCGGCGCTGCCGTAGAAAAAATTATACTCATCTCGCCAAAGGGAACCAAGAGTAGGATGCGGAACGTCATGGGGGTTCTGTTTGCGTTCCTGTGATGTTGGTTAGCCAAATTTGGTTGAAATGTAGTAAACCCCGTAATGGTCATATAACCTACTCATGTTTCCATTCGGGGAGATGGGTGTAATTTTTGTTATTGCATGTGCATGTACGCAAGTGAGACGAGATTGAAGTGGTATCTAAAGGTCTGATATTGTTTGCGCTGATGCTCTCACTTTATATCATCAGCACACTCACTGACGGCGCTGTTGCTTCCATCTACTTCATCTGAAGAAACACAGAGTCAAGCGAAAGCACAACTGGAGTCAAGCGAAGCATGCGGCCAATCGCTTAGCCAATCTCTAGGGGCATCCTGCCAAAATCATCATCAGAAGTGCTGCGGATGGGGTGACAGCAACGTACACGCCCTCCTCTTCGCAGCTTTGTCTTCTTCTTCTTCGTCTTCAGTGGTTCCCCTATGGGCAGATGACGATGGTGGTGCTTCCGCAGGATGTGTGCGGACGCCGGACCACCGCGGAGGCCGCGAGACATACCCCCGAGCATAAGATTGTCTTCTTCTCCATCTTCGTCTTCAGCGGTTCCCCTATCGGAAGATGACGACGGTGGCGCATGTGCAGGTGGTGTGCGGACGCCGGACCACCACCGACGTTCCTCACCTAAGACGCTCCTCAGCTAAAATCCAGGATCCCAGGCGTGGTCAACACAATCGACGGTGGCATGGTGGGTTGATGGCATGGTGGCATGGTAGGTTGACACCAAGCATGCCCAGAATTGGTATGCATGGTGTCGTGATGGAGCTGGCATCCGTTCCGAAGCTCCATCGTCTCACGGGATTGTTGTTGCACCTAAACCAATATGTGACGGGGTAGAAGCGGTTAGAATTAGATGTATTTACGCTATTTACAAAAGGGAAAAATGAGAGACACAGCAGATGACCGCTCTAGCTCTTGCTGGGCGCCACACCGATGGCCATCTTTCTCGTCCTCCACGATTGGCTTCATGGCGTGCAGGGGATTCCTCTCCATAGCAGTGGCTTTACCACTTCGCTAAGGAAGGCTACACCGTAACAATACGATTAAAAAATGAGGAGGTGTGTTAATAAATATAGAAATCCGGCTCTCTGCAACAACAAAGCAGGCATAGGGGAATGATTAGGTATTTTTTTAATTTACTACAGGCAGTGAACCTACCTCTTCTAGATTTACTTAAGAAGGATAGAAAGAAAAGCGCGCGTACAGAGTAGAGACGGAACCCACACTTCCCGGTTTCGTATCGTACGAGTCAGCAATTCGGCTATCTGGGTGTCTGGGTTCTTCGTTTTCTGGGGTGTTCATGTTAGCTATAACTGTGCCTGACGCTTGAGGGTGGTAGGTATTGTCAGTCTGTCAACACGGGTATAAGGGGGACCTTCTTTTTAACCCCCGGTGCGGGACGTGAACATCTACTGGCGGTTATTAATAATGAATTTGCGGGAAACCGGGTTATGCTCCCTCGATGTTAAGACTCACAGTACCGAACCCTCGATAGGAATTTGTAGATTATAATTTGGAAATGGGGAGTTTGTAATTAAATAGAGAAAAGTTGGCCGTCTAAAACATCAAAGCAGGCATAGGGGAATGATTAGCTATTTTTATTATTTTTACTGCAGTTAGAGAAGTTACCAATTTTAGAATTCATTAATTACGAAAGATAAGAAAAGCACGCGTACAGGGTGGGGACCGAACCCACTCTTCGCGATTTGATCTCAGGATGTTTTATCAATTCGGCTATCTGGAAAACTGTGTTCTCCTTCGTTTTCTAGGGTATTTATGTTAACTATAAGTGTGCCTGATGCTTGAGGGTGGTAGGTAGCGTCAGTATGACAACACGTGGTAGAAGGGGACCTTCTCTTCAATCCCCGTGGCGTGACTCGAACATGCACAGCCTGTCATGAGTGATGAATTGGCGGGAAACCATGGTAGGCTCCGTTGGGGTTACGACTCTTAGTACCGAACCCTCGCCAGGGTTTTGCAAAATATGATTATAAAATGAGGGGTTCGTTGACTATTTGCAAAAAGTCCGGCCGTCTACAATGGCGAGGGAGCCATAGGAAAATAATATGGTATTTTATTTTTTACTCGAGTATTCAAGTCAAGATTTTGTGTTCAGTAATAAAAAACACGTATCCAGAGTTGGAAGGAAACCCACTCCTTCGGATTTGTTCTAGGATGCCATATCAATTTCGGAAATCTAGCCGACTCCCAACTCCTTTTCTTTGTGGGGTATTTATATTTACTAACACTGTAACTAACGCTTGACTGTGTTAGGCAGTGTCACTCTGACTGAGTGGGGAGAAGAGGACCTACAGTTTTGACACCGGTTACGTAAATTGAGTGCCTACCGCCAGTCATTACTAGTTAAACAGCATGATTACTGGATACCAACGACGATTACGACGATTATGACGACGAAGATGACTGGAGAGGGCAATATCCCTTCCTTTATTGGGCTTCGCCACTAAAACCGTTTCTAAAGGGGGGCATATGTGAGCTCAACCAGCCGCCTCCTGCCCGTGGTCGACCGCCTGAAGCCAGTTGCCTCCTGCCTTCTTCATCGTGTAACCGGGCTGCATTCACAGAGCACACCGTTGTCTACGAGGACTGTGGTGCGTCTTCTTCGTCTACGTACTGAAAACACGCTACGCCGTCATTGCAGCCCTTCCACTTCAGCTCGCAGCGTCACCAGAGCCCACGATGGCCTGTGGATACCGCTTCGACACAGCGAACATTTGGCCGGGAATTTCAATATTACGTTTCTTTACGTTCGGTGTTCTTTAGGGCTGTTGAGATGAGTGTTCTTTAGGGGTGATGAGATGAGTGACCGCGTGAGAGATTGGCCACGCAATTAAGCCAGCAAGAAGGACAGCGACGACGACAATGTAGGGAGGGGCCGCGCGTGAGTGATCGTGAGGGATCGAACATCGACGGAAGGAAGGCAAGCGTCGGGACAGGGCGCGGTTACGTGGAATACCGACCCCGGCACTTGCGCGCCTATTGCTGAGGCTTCGTTCCGGCTCTTCAGGGCTGCCGTTCTGCTGTTGAGCAGCTAGAAACTCATCGCGACGGAATGTGAGCTCACTCGCAAACGGGCATTGCTCTCGGACCTACCAAACTGGCATATTGTATTGTGTACCCGCTAACTGTGTAGTGCCTTTTCAGATCGTGCTATTATGCTCCTGTCGTGTGCGTGTCCTTCATATTGTTGAATTTATCTTCAACGTGTTAACGAGCGTTCGTCTCTTCCTGCGTGGTCTCGGCCTATTCGAAAACAAATCGGCGAGCACGCCAGGATCCAAGCTTTGGCATCTGCGGGATGCCATTCAGTGCATTGAGAACACGTCATTGAAGACTGCACTATGGAGGAGGAGAAAAAGGTTGCGGTCGGGACGCAGCTGAGTCACCGCTGATGGAGACTTCGCCACTGTATCGACGGCAGCGGGCGAAGCAGCGTCCAGAGAGGGCAGATGAGAAAGACGCACTTCATGATGCCAGGGAACGTAAAAAATAAATAACAGGAAGGTGACAAGCTGCTGAGATAGCCAAGGAAGCTGCAGAACGGCAAAAGAAGAAACTGCGGGAAGCTACCAAAATAGACAAGTAAGCCGCTGAGAGCAAAATGAGAATAATGAAGTTGAGGTTCGTCATTGCGAAGGGTCGCAAAACACCACCACTTTTACGGCCGAGAAAAAAAGCAATCCAAATGCACCAGTTCTGAATCTGCAGAAAGTCCTACCCCTGCTTGAGGAGAGACGCGATGACTTACACGCGTACTTTCAGCGTTTTCAGATTGTGGCAACTGGACAAGGGTGGCATCCGAAAAAATGCTTCAACCACTCAACAGCCTACCACATGATACCGAAACCGTGTGTCAAACTTAAGCAGGAATACTAAGAGAAAAAAAGTCCGGAGGGAAGAGTACGGAGAGTTGGGGATGGAAAGAACATAGGATGTATGAAACCACTCACCATACTTAGAGCGAACTAGCAGCACAACAAAGCGACCTCGTATACGGAGGTCACGTTGAGGCGTGTACAGTATACAATGTTTATTTGCCCAAATATATATAAATACTACGTCTGTATAAAAAACACTAAAAGATCGAGCATTCTCGATAACTGAAAAACGTGTACATGCGAGTAAAGGGATACACCATACATTACAGACCTAAGAATTGATTTCAATATAGAGTTACTTTTGCTTTTCAGAAGGTGGTACAAAAGTAAAAACCACAAATGCCATACTGCAAGACGCTATAAGCAAGTGCATAGGATATTTGTTTGAGTTTGTATACCGGGCATATGCTTTTTTTGAAAATAGGAGACAAGCAACATTGCGGAGTTTAGTACAGACGTGCGTGGCATGGCTATTCTTAGACCTTTGCAAATGAAACAAGCTACGATGTATTTTACAGTAAATATTTGCGTGATAGTGTACATGCACAGCGGACACGATTACTAGTATGAAAATAAATTTGCTAGCTGTTTGCTGTTTGCTAGCGGTGTCGTTCACAGTAGAAGTTTGTGATCAAGTGAAATGGTTGTTGTGCTTGCCTTCCTGAATTGGTTCAGAATTAGTTCACGTCTTGAGTTTGTTGCTGTCAGGGGACTTGGAAACGAATACCGGGCCCAATAGGAAGGATGGTGCTTCTGACACCCTCACCTCTGTTTTCGAAACTGTGCGCCGATTGGAGCAGGGCAGCAGGCGATACTTCAATGAACTCAAAGGCTTAAAGGAAAAACAAGCAGCAAGCGATAATGAAGTTAAACGCCTCACTGGAAGGATTGATGCGCTCGAAGCCAGAATTGCCTCTCAAAACATTTCAGCAGAATGCACTCCTCTGAATGCTTTACAAACAATAACACATCAGTTACAGATAGTTACTACAAGGTGCGATGACGTTGAAATTAGACTAACACGTTCCAACCTACTGTTCTATGGGATTGACGATGACAAGAATGAAGATTGGGCTGCATCCGAAAAAAAAATTGTGAAAATTGGCACTGACAAACTTATCTGCTAGCACAAGCAGTCAATTCGAACAAATGCATAAACTTGGCAGTTATTCCCCCATTAAACAGACGCCAATAATTTCTACGTTCACCCTCTACAAAAATAACCATAATATTCTATCATCTGCCTTTAAACTCATTGGTAAATTATGTCCCTTGGCGGGGAGTTTTCACCATCTACAAGAGTAGCAAGGTGCAAACTGGTCGAGTTTGGGAAAACAAACGAAAAAAAAAAAATTAACCAGTCAGTTGACAAACTGTGCATGGATAAAAAAAACTTACGTGTACGATCCCAGCACTGATACTGTCAAGTTATCAACGAGAAGATAGCTAAAAAAAAGAACACGTTTGCACGTCACTAAGCCGCCTCGGACATGTTCTACTAATCTTTCTTTGAAATTATCATTCACTAACATCCGCTGCCTGCTGCCTAAACTAGATTATATAACTTCTTTTTATTGATGACAGCAACACCGATATTTTGGGGTTAACCGAGACGTGGTTACATGAACAAATGAGCAATAGTGCGGTCCTTCCTGATAGATATAATATATACCGACGGGGCCGCCACCAAAAAAGGGGTGGTGGCGTTCTTCTTCCTGTCAAAAAACACTTTCATCCTTCATCATCGAAACTGAGTCGCCTATCGAAATAATCTGGGCCTCTTGCATTGCCTCAACTAGCAAAATCCTAGTTGGAGTTTGCTATCGTCCCCCCGATGCTTCCCCTTCATTTATTGACGACTTGCATAAAAGTATTACTCGCTTTGAACCAATGATAGTACTTGAAGTTTACCTACTTGGAGAATTTAATTACCCGCAAATTGATTGGCCCTTGTCATCTACCTGCAGCAACTCAACCGATCTCCTAAATTTAATTCTGGACTTCACTTTTTTTCAAATTGGAGACCAACCAACCCGAGGCTCCAATGTTGTAGATGTATTTTTAACTCACTGCACCTGAAACCATTGGCCCGGTGTCATTTCTTAGTGGATTCAGTGACCACAAACTAATCAAATTCACCGTTGAAATTTCTTCTCCAGAAACAGGATTCAGACAATAAAAAAAATTCGCGATTACAGCACAGGCAATTACCACGGCATGAATTCTGACTTGGATGTATTTCTTAATAAAGTGTATTTGCCCACATTTATGTCCGCACTGTGGAATCCAACTGGCTCCTTTTTAAGAATACATTGGGAACGTTAGTTGATAAATACGTACCTTTCAGTTGTATTAGTAAGCATAAAACTAACCCATGGTTTTATAAAAATATTCGAACATTGAAAAATAACTAGAAATGATTGTACAAAACGCAAAAAAAGCACCTTCACATCCTCATGGAACAAATACACCGTATAAAAGTTTGACTTGGACAGGGCAAAATACAAGTACTTTACACAGGATCTCCAATCAATTTTGAACCACAACCCTAGAACATTTGGCGAACAATTTCACCTCGTGCTGATGACAATAAAATATTCTTGTTTTGACGACACAACATTCCCCTGTCTGATGAACAGTCCACATCCGCATTCAATTCGTTTTCCACATCTATTTGCACAACGAAGATCATTCCAATGTGCTCGTCGTACCCTTATATGGAAGAAATTGAAATCACCCCTGAAGGCATCGTTTCTCTCATTATATTCTAAAAGTATTCACCTCTAGTGGCATTGATAATATCAACATTAGCATTCTAAAAAAACACAGTACACGTCTCTAGTCAAATGTTATTCCATATTTTTCAGCAGTAGTATTTAATTTTAGGACAGATGCCAACGGATTGGATAATAGCTGAAGTCATTCACATATTCAAAGATGGTAAAAGATCCTCACGAGAGAACTATCGACCCATTTCATTATCATGCATTTGCTGCAAGTTACTTGAGCACATCATCGCATCCCATATCTTCAGGACACCTCGAGAAAAATACGCACTTTTACAAAAGTCAGCATGGGTTCAGAAAAGGTTTCTTTTGTGACAACCAGTTGCTTGAATTTTCCTCCGAGTTACATTTGAACCTAAATAATAACCAACAAATCGACAGCATATTCCTCGACTTTTAGGAGGCATTTGAACATGTACTTCATTGTCACCTCATTTCCAAATTATCAGCTCTCCGCATAGATTCTTTAACTTTATCATGGTTAAGCAACTTCTTGTCGCTTCGCCAACAGTTTACCATCGGTACTATTCTTCTTCAACAATAACTGACGTAACATCTTGTGTACCTCAAGGGAGTGTTCTTGGACCATTAATATTTTTAATTTATAATAACTACTTGCAAAATAGCATTTCATCATGCGTGCGGCTTTTCGCAGACGACTATGTCATTTTTCGCGTCATCAGCACAGCTGAGGATCACATTATGTTGCAAAAAGACGTTGACCAAAATTATTGCTGGTGCAGAACTTGGCAGATGACCTTAAATTCAACCAAATGGAAAATAATGTCTTTTTCGTGTAAGCATGCTCACTGACTGTATGTTTAAAACAACGCAGCAATATCTCGAGCCACTACCTAGAGATATCTAAGTGTCAATTTCACTTCCACTCTTTCTTGGTCTAGTCACATTACTTCAATCTGCGCAAAAGCAAGTAATACCTTAGTATACCGACGGCATAAACTGCGAATGGCACCAACAGCTAGGTAAATAGTCCTACTGCTCATTTGTACACCCGCAGCTAAAATTCGCATCATCGGTATGGTCACCTAATCAAAATTACTTAGCTAATCTGCTCGAATCCGTCGAAAAAAAAAAGCCGCTCGTTTTATTTCTCGCAACTATATTAGCAATTCAAGTATCACACAGATAAAACGTGACATTCCATTACAACATTACAAATTCGTCGCGTGTCGCTCTTTTTTGTCTGTTTTACAAATAAGTTCATAGTGATAACCGATCCTCAATCCCCCTCGAACCAACTTCCCGCATGTCGTCACGCTTACACAATCAATGCAGCTTCAAACGTATCTATGGAAACATACTTGCATCCAATTCGTCAGCTCTACCTCTTGCCATATCCCATTGGAATGACCTTCTTGACGCTATCGCTTCTATATCAAACCTTGACAGATTCTGTGAACCACTTAATGCGCACTTTTCCTAATATATTTGTTTCGTATTTGCGCCTCCAACATACTTGATAACAATGCCTTTGTATCTTTGTTTGTTTCTTCCTTATATTTCTTATTTCTGAATGCCTAAATTTTTTAGCGAATTTTTTGTAATGAATGTATAATGATGTTCTTATAGTCTTGTATATATTTCATTTTCCCCTGTGTTGGCTATATGAGCTAAAGGGCGTTTTCGTTGTGTAGCCCTCCTTACCTCATGCTGCTCCTGGAGCCTGTAAGGTTTTTTTAAATAAGTAAATAGATAAATAAATTTGAGCATGGTGAAACATTTTTTCAGCTGGGTTATGGAAACAGACCACTTGTAAGTTCTTGTTGTTTATTGTAATTAAATTATCACACAAACAGCGTGTTACTTTCATTCAGTCATCCTGCAGGTTCAGTCACATTGCTAGTTCATAGTTATATTGCCTGGATATAAGTACCGTGTAGTCCTTATATTGAAACAATCTGCAATGAGTGCAACATCTGCTGAGATTGAAACATACACGGTAAATAAAATAGAAACAAGGATAAACCGCTCATAGACACATGAGGTTAAATACTGTGCGTTCATTCTGATGTAACGCAGCACAACATTGAGAATAATTGGACAGGTAATGTTTATTTGTAGATAAAAACGGCCCTCTGAATCAATACTGGAACACATTCTGAGATAATATCAGGGAATAAAACAATAAATGCCGTTGAAGCATCCGAAAAGATTGCCAAGGGAAATTGGTTATGTTCTAAAGCATTGTTGAACAGATCAGAAATTTCATCTAGGGCTTTTTGTATTCTGTGCCCTAGGACATACCTAAATTATTTGGGTGAGAACATATTATGTGCCTCAAGAAAACTCAGCATGACTATTGCAATATGTTTTTCTAAAATGAGGGCAATAGTAGGAAGAATGGAAGTTCCCCAATAGTTAGTAGCGAAATTTTTCGGGCAATGTTTGCGCAATGGGGTCGCAAGCGGCTTTTTAAGCCCGAAGGTACAATTTTTCTGTAAAATTAATATTGTTGTTAATGGCGAGTAATACATCTTCAAGACCGCTCAAAATTTCAAGACGGACTGCAAACAGACATGTCGTCAATTTCTGCAACGCCATTCGTTTTTTTAACTGAATAGGATTGCAACGCAGACCATCTTTTCTACTGGAGGGTAAAAAATATCACTCATATATGGAGTGCTGCGTGTTCTTGGGGTGGCAGTGCGCATGCGTTGCTTGGCCAGGGGAGCAAAAAATTAGGAAATTGGTTTGCTGGCATGATTGATGCAGCAGTAAAGTTTCGGGCAATGGTAGTGCATGGGTGTCTGGATTTTCTACCGCGCAGTTCATTATTGGTGCCGCTCGTACATTGTGTTAAATTCTTGAGGTTTTCTAGTACTTGTCAAGGCCTTTTGCTCTATTACGAGTGGTACTGTGTAGCGGTCCTAAATCATCATGTTTTGGAGCATGCCCACATTGAGCTCAAACCAATGCCAGCTCCGCAATCGCAGGTAGCACAGAAGTAATAATTCAAGGACACTTAAGTTGTCTTTGTCTAATCTAAATTGATTTTTTCGATGAAATATAAATCAGCTGAAATGCATCTACAACCCTGTTGTAAAGTTTATTAACTGATGATATACCCAGGAGGGTATTCCAATTATGATGCTCAGAGGTAAAATCAAATTGCGTTCTGTCCATTATTTCTACTCTATCAGTGTGCAAGCAGCCTTGCCACATAGCAACGGTAGGAGAGAAAACACGACAGCCTGTAAAAAAAGGGTACCACATTTTCTGTCCGACAATCAATGCTTTGGGGTCACTATGATTCAGGCGGACAATAACGTGGTCAAGACAGGAAGAAACAAATTTTTCGCTCCAAAGTTCAATGTAAGTAAGAAGATTATTCCTAGCTTCGGCACCGACGTGCGTCAAAGTGTTTAAATATTCTACCACAGTATGCTCTTAATTTTTAAATGTCCACGCTTACGTCACAAGTCATGCAAATTTGCCCAGCAGGCCACTGGAAGTGTTTCATACCTTTGATAGAATGCATGCATTACGAATAGGCGGACGATAGAATGCGAGTATGCCAATATCAAAGAGTGGGTTCTGCAGCCCAGCAGCTAAAGATTATGTGTTTGAAAAGGAAGTATTTACGACAGAAGAAATACATTTATGCTTGACAAAATTGGAATGCCAAAGCCAAAGCTTCCATTTCAAGTAAAGTCATGGCTTTCGTAGCAAGCGATTAAAAACAGTTGGGTTGAGCATTCAGGAATATTTATTTTTGATCAAACAGTTGGGTTTAAGGATTCTTTTAATATATTGGTAATACAGCTTTGTTTGTCCCCGTGTTTTTGAATGCTACGTGAATGTTTACATGAATGAAGGTGAATGAGCCAACGGTTGTTGCAAGAAGCGAGTCTTCAAGCGCATCAAAATCTCTGAATATAGGGTGTCAGTGCTCATGAAAGCGCCAAGCGAAGAAGAAAAAGTGGCTAACTAATTCAGGCGTTTGAGGTCTGAGAGCTGCTAGATTCGAATGGCTGGATCACCCTCCTTCTTATGGCAAGAAGATGCGGCTGCTTTTACCCAGACAAATTGGACGTTTTGTTCTTTAGCCACTGTACGCGAAGAAAAGAAAGTTAGCACATTCCAGTGCTTCCCTCTGTATGTTCAATTTGTGTTATTTTATTTTGTTGGTAAGAAATTTTGCTCTTTGTAGGTGAGGAGTACTTTTATAATTTACAAGTAGCAAAGATATATATTGTTTTTGCGCACGTTTACTGATTTTACACCTGTGCTGTTTGCACAGCCCCGTTGTTAAGCTGCCGCTTTGGAGGTGTCGCGCCGGCTATCGCCATCGGCCTCGTTTAACCTGGAGAGCGAGGAGTACCAGGAAGACAGAGATGGAGAAAAAAGGAGAAAAAGGTATAGCAAACGTGTAGCTGTGTAATTGAGTAAAGCTCTGTAAATATAAATATTGCTCTGCCACGGCCACGCTTTACCAGGTAACGCCGCAGTAGTTTGCGTAACATAGGCTGCTCGATCTCGCCATCACTTTCTCGTGCGAAAAACGTGCTGCGGAAGGAACGGTTGAGCGCTGCTGACGCCAAAATGCACAGGTATATATGCCCCAAAAAGTAAACAGTGCACGGGCTGGGCATTTCGTGCTTATTTTTCCGCGATGCACCTAGCCACCAACCTATCCTGTGGCTTTTCAATGAAGTAGTTTTAAAATAAAATCGGTCTCCACTATTCTATTCATGCTGGCAGCCGCATAAACCAGAACGTATTCTGATATCACTGAGCCCTGCTCCGTTTATTTTTGGGGTACTTGTTCGTGGCCCTTTAGCAGCTATGCGCTGTCGCCAAGAAAACTGCAGTGCGCCCGATACAGAATTTTTTTTTATTGAGTACGGTAATCGTCATTCAACATCTGTACACATTTTAATAAAAAAAGCATTGCAGGAATATACGAAAAAATAACGCTTGCTTACAGAAAACTGTAAAAAAATCAACAATAGGTACATGAATCAGTAATCATAACACTAACGACCGTGTTCACATAATCAGTTCTTTAAGAAGTAAAGCTCGATGCAAATCGTTTTCAATCAATCAAGATGTACTATTAGCTGCAGCCGAAATCATTTAAAACGAATTGCGAGTTGTGCCACGGCAACGATTTAACGTCGCTTGACTGTGTTTCACAGGTGATGGGCTCCTAAGACCACCGGGCCTGTGTCGCGCCCTTCAAAGGAACAGCCTTCTGCGACCTAACGAAGAAAAAAACATATTTTGCCTAATAGTAATAGTGTAAGCTCAGAAAAGGGGAATAAAAAGGAGAATGGCGAGTTGGGCTAGTCGGTTCATAGTGAACACATTGAATAGGCCACGCAAGAAGGTTGGCACAAAAAAGAATAAGCGCTGTTTCCTCATTTATTCTGTTTTTTTGTAAAAATCTTTAATAAAGAAAAACAGTTTATTCTGTTTATTCTGTCAAGAAATACAAAGCGCCGATACTCCCTGCAACACACCGTGAAAAGCCACCGCCGGAGCAGGGCGAAACGTAAAGAGGTCACCCATCGGTGGATATAAAGCCTACCTGGTTGGCAAGCAGCTGGCGGAAAATCGCTTGCATCGCAACTGCCGAGACGTCCACACACGTGCCACAAGGTGATTCTGCGACTCAAGGAGAGACTTGCACTTGCCAAGCAATCGGTCCCTACATAGGGGGAATGCTAAGACTTGTCGCCGACATGCACTGTTGAAAATACGAAGAAGAGCAATTTTTGGTAAATGACAAGCAAGGCACCATAACATCCAGCTCGCCGAGGTAAGAAGACGCCTAAAAGTGTGGTCACTGAGAAAACTAGCGATTGGAGACAAGGCCTACGAAGTAATGTCCTACAGGGCAGCACCGCAGAACGGCACTAGAGGAGTGGTACAAGGTATTGATCTCTGTTTTTCCAAGGAGGAAATAGTCGTCCGTTTCTCCCACCGCACTAACCCCCCCTATCATTGGGGTGTGTAGGTTGGTAAGATCCGAATCAGTGATCATCACTTTTGCCGATCCCCAAGTCTCACGATGGGTCAGATGCTTCAGATCGCCCATCAAGTTCTTCCTATACCGAAAGAAGTACGAAGCGTGCTTTAAGTGAGGTGACATCGGCCATCGGTCGAACGTCTTTAGCAACAATCCCACGAGAAATGTAGGAAACGCGTTGACCCGTCACCCACAAGTGAAAACCGTTGTGTACCAAAATATCAGGTGTGTGAAAAAGAACACGAAACCGGTGAGAAGAGGGGCACGACTCTCTCCCGAACCCCGTACGTTCTAAAAAAAGAGACAATAGGAGCGCAACCTCAAAGAAAACGAAAAAAATAACAATAAGCAGACGAGAAGTAGAGGCACAAGGACGCAAAGTCACTCATCAGAGGATCGCCGCCCGCAAACCGAAATAACGAAAGCTGGGATCGCTCAAGGAGCATGTCACGAAGCCGAAGTAAGTCAAGGAACCGACCCGTCTCCATCCCTCGCCTGCCACCTCTGTGGACTGAACCTCCATCGACTGCGGAAAGCTCGAGTGGAAACAGCAGTATTGTTCATGCATCGCCAGAAAACTTGAACACAAATTGCGCCAAACGTAGGTTAGGTGAGTGGGACCGCCCAGGATGCAAATGCGGAGGTCGTAAGGAAATTGACAGAGCAAAATAAGATTCTCATAGAGCAAAATAAATTGATAATGCACCAAAATGCATAACAGAAATGACAGCTCGACGAAATCAAGACCGCCATCACCACAAAGATATCATAACGGCTAGTCGAGTCGATGCAGGTAGTCCACTCTCCTCCTATCGAACAACTCGAATCCAAATTTAACGATGTTGACAAAAAACTCGCCGGTAGGGTGTCTAGGATGGAAAATGTTTTCGTAGCAACGGTAGAGTTGAAGAGCCTGAAAAGGGTAGAGGAGAGACTACTGGACATGAGGAAACGCATGCATCTATTAGAGAAGTCTAACAATACCGAGCAAAAGATCAAGAAAAATGAATAATTTAACAGACTCAATGGATCAGAATAAATCGTCTATTACAGCTTTGCAGTGGAATGGTAAAGTATACGGGAGAAAACATTCGGTTTTGCAGGCTTTTTTTGACTGCATTGAAGGTAGTCCGCAAATAATTGCGATTGAATAAACTGGCAAAAATTCCAAGTTTTCAGGGTAAAAATTCTACCAGGACCTCAAGACGACACTCGGGTAGTCCCGTTCATCAAGTGAAACGTAACGGAAGTGCAGCACTGCACTGGGAATACCGAGATCGACCACTCGGTATTATAACTCATCCCGCGAGAGCGCACGGACACGAGTCTATACATCTTGAATGTGTACAGCACACAGAAGCAGAGGAAATGTCATTTTGGAGACTTCTTTTTGAGAGAAAAAAATCCAGCCAAAGTGTCCTCTTACTTGTCATCGGGGATTTTATTGCCCCATCGAACTTGGGGGAGCAAACACACTCTAGTCAAAGGTAGGGCCCTTTGCGAGAAAATGCAGCACCATGATGTACTGCTAATCACGGATCGCATCAAGCCGACGAAGAAACGTAATACGGTGTCGTCAGACACTATATCCGACCTCTCCTCACACATGGCCGAGTCGTGGACACGTCGCGAAATAACGGGAAGACCCGGGCAGCTAATTCAAAATTATAAACATCGTAATCACCCATGGGTACCCAGTTCTGAAAGCGCGCAAGCACAAAATAACTAGCGGGGAAACTTTCTGAAGCATAGACGCGACGGCAAGCGAACCAACACGCGACATTTTCGAGTGGAGTAAGAAAAATGTTAAAACTGCTAAAGCGGCAACAGACGAGATTAAGACGGACAAACAAATCCAAACGACTGATGAAGGATTAGAGGAGAAACTCAAACATAAGAGATTTTTTTAATTTTTTTATTGATACTGCGATCTTTTAGAAGATCGTAGCAGGGGTGGTACAAAGCATGATCATCAGTGGTAAGTTACAAAAAACAATCAGAAACAAACAAAATACACATGTATTTAACTGATTGCTGCAGTCATCCAACAAAGGTAGATAATAAAAAAAAAAGTACAAACACAGATAACAATCATTATTGCAGTGAATCTTGAAAAGCCGACAATTAGTGAAACAACGTTATGAAGATTATTCCAATCCACGATTGTCGTAGGAAAAAAGGAAAATTTAAAACTATGTGTTCGTTGCTTCAGTGGTTATATAGTCAGCGTGTGTCTCTATCTTGTCACGTAACCAGATGAGATGTGACGAATATCTGATGTGTCAACCACATAGCGACGTTTTATAAACTGGAAAGGTACTTCAAAGCGCAATATTTGATGTCGGTAGGGAAATGTTGGCAATTTGCATTTCAAGAGAAGGTTTGTAATCAAAGTAGGACCGAACGAGTTATAAATGAACCTAACAACCTTTTTCCACCCTTTAAAGTTTTTTGGATATTTTTCTGAGCTAACTGGTCTCACATGACCACAGCATTCTCCAGTACGGGACAAATTACGGCATTGTAAGCGAGCAGACGAACAGTTAGTGTGGTCGACATAGAGAACCTCTGAAGAAGAAACGTTTGCGGTGGGGATTGAGCTACTACAAAATATACGTGTTTTAACCAGGATAGGTTTTTTAATGCAGAGACCAAAGTACTGGTATTGCGTTACTTCTGAAAATAGTGTTGTTGGTAGAGTACTGCAAGAAAGAGGGTCTTTTTTAGGGCAATTCTCATAAAGGCTGCTTTCGCAAAATTACAGGCATGTGCCCTTAGTGACAACAACAAATTACTTTATGGAAGTCCTGGTTTAGTCTTTTTGATCGTGAACTGAGGTGATCTTTTTATGGGACACAGTCATCCGCGTATAACCTACTGTGAACAGAAACGTGAGTAACAATATCATTTATACGTAAAAAAGAGGCCCAAGGACGGATCACTGCGGAACGCCTGATTTTACAAGTGCGTGTTCAGAAGCGGTATTGTTTGCCTTAACCAATTGACGCCAGTTTGTAAGGTATGCTGTTATCCAGGCAAGTGTTGTTTTATTTTCTACAATAAAACTTAATTTGTGGATGAACTTTACCTGCGAAACTTTATCGATGCTTTCTAAAGATTCATAAATATGGCATCTCTCTGCTTCCCTTCGTAAATTGCTTGAGTAAAGTCCTGTATTTTTTTTTTCAGTAATTCAGTATCGGTTGAAAAGCCGCCCTCAACCCATATTGAACATGTGTTAATACTTTAAAGAATTAAGAAATCGATTAACATCTTTGTGAATGCGTTTAAGGATTTTACCTGATGTTGTTATAAGGGAAACCGCTTGGTAATTTGGAACCGATGACGTGCTTCCCACTTTGTGTAAAGGCTTGATTTTGGCGATCCTTCAGTCACCTGGCAGCGTGTCCTTTTTCAAGGAACGGGTATACAAAATGAACAAATACGAAAACACCATTCTGTGTAGCGCTTCCAAAATGCATTTGAAATGGCATCTGGCTTCGTTGATTTTCTATCATCCAGACTCAACATTACGTTTAAAATGCCATTCTCGGAAATAACCAAGTCCCGGATAGGCGGGAGCAATTAAGAAAAGTCTGGAAGGATGCCGTTATCTCTAATAAAAATACCTTTAAGTGGTTGTTGAAGGAGGAATAAACGGTTTCTTCCTTGCATGTTCTTTGGCAGCTTATCGTGAATGTGTCAATCGAGCTAGGTGTTGGCGTGATCAGCCTCCAAATTTTCTCTGGTGATGTTTTGATAAACGTTGTACGCGGTATTTCGCGGTGTCTTTCCTCGTAGCGTTTAAGGTTTTTCTATAAATGTAGCGTTTCTGTTGTAATCCAGGAGTTCAGACTCTCAGTTTAATGATCTTGCGAATAAAACGGAACCTTCAGGAAACTATGGACAAAAACCTGTGTAAGAGGAATGCAGCACTAAATAAAGCAGATAGAGGGGGATTCTTTGGGTAAACAAATGCAGTCGCACGAGCATGAGAAAAAAAAATGGGAACTTCGAAAGCGTGGGAGTTACTTAGACACCAACTCGATCGAGAAAGGTCTCGATCAGAAGCGCGCCAGTAACTCCAAGCCCTAGTGTACAAGTTCGAGGGAACCATACAAGACTTATTAGACGAGATCCGTAACCAATACCTCATGCCTTCCACCCGCGAACCTCTTCGCAAATACGCGGAAGCCACAAACGAGGTCCTGGACGCACAGCTTAGAGTAGCGGAATTATAGCAAAGCTAAATCACCTTCGAACCAAAACTGCCACCCGGACAAAGTCAGCAACAAAGCGCTACGCAATCTCACGGACGAGTCTGTGACTTAGGCGCTTAAATGCAAAAAAGCTGGGACAGTGGCGAGATTCTCACGGAAGGGTAAAGGGCAAAGCTGGGCCTCAGTTGGAAACCTGGAAAGGACAATAGGCCTATGAAATATATCACGTGTGGTTTCGGCAAGCTAACGGAATGCGTAGTCCAGACTATACCCAGCCGATATGTCGAGGACGAGCAACTGTACCGAACTCTATGATAGGAGCTAAGCTAAGCGTTTGGTCAGCGATGTAATGCTCGAGATCAGAGAAGACATCATAAACCACGCTGATAAATATACAAGAGCCACCACCGCCGGTGTTGACTGTCTAAAGGCTTCAACAACGTCAGCCACACTCCCATCCTTCACAACTTGAGCAAGTTAAACGGTACTGGTGGAAACGTACAACTACGTGCGAAATTTTTTCTCAGATCATACGGCAAACTTTACACTTGCAGTTATGTCCAACGAAAACATCAATCTAGATCACGTGAACCCCACAAGGTTCGGTGCTATCACCCACCCTCTTAAAAGTGGCTATGATTAGACACCCGGAAAGACTCCAAAGGATAGAACGTCTAAGGTACACCATGTATGTGGACAATCTTAGGCTGTGGGTAAATCGTAACAGCGATGGACATGTTGAGAACGTTCTTCAGAATGCCATAGAAGAGATCAAACGCTACTTAGAGCCGCTTGGACTCGAATGTTCGGCCTAAAATTCGAGGCGCTTTTGCTCGTCCCAAAAAACTAAAGGAGGTTGGACAAAAATCACTGCGACCTATGATTGAAGCCCGGCGGGAAGCCTATTCCAGCAATAGAAAAGATCAGAGTCCTCGGGCTATACGTTCAGGACTCCGGTAGAAATACTGAGACATACCGCAAACTAGACAGCGTCGTCGCGCAAATTTGCAGAATGTTAAAGTGCATACCCAACAAGCACAGGGAAATGAAAGAGACTAATCTACTGGGGTTTTTTCAAGCCTCTGGCATTAGCGGGATACTCTTTGTAGCCCCCTTCATGAAGATAACCAAAGGAGAAAAAAGTACGCTCGACATCATAATTAGAAATGGCACTAAATGTGCTCGAGGACTTAGCCAAACACCTCGATGGCCAAAACACTCAGTTTGGGTGTATGTAACACCATCGATGAACTCATTGAGGCAGTAAATGCGACTAAACAACAACGGCTGCTGGGCAGCAAGACGGATCGGAGAATATTAGAGCCTCTGGAATACCAGACAGTAAAAATTCTCAATGAAAGCACAGATAAACCCAAGTAGCTCATGAAAAAACAATGTGTCACACCCGGAGGATGGTCTACTGACTCAGGAGTCCACTCAGACTCATTTGGACTCAAACTCACAGGTGAGTATGAGTTTGAGTGCGTGCGAGGCTAGTGTAGATTGTGAGTTTAAGCTTGAGTGAGTTTTGAGTACACTGTGACTCTGAGTACACTTTGACTAATGAGTACACTTTGAGGTTGAGTGCATTTTAAGTTTTGAGCACATTTTGAGTATCAGCACAACTTGAGTTCTGAGTACATTTTCAGTTTCAGTTAAATTTGATTTTGAGTACATTTTCAATTTGAGTACGTTTTGATTACTGTACATTTTGAGTTTGAGTACATTAGGGGTTTCGAGTACTTTTTGAGTAAGAGCACTTTTTGAGTACTGAGTACTATTTGAGTTTGAGTACATTTTGAGTACTGAGTACATATGAGCAGCCCAGGAAACAGATATGCTTGGTTAAGTTTTGTATACAGCTTCGGGCTCGCAATTCAGGTTAGCTGCGGGTACGGAGGCTTTCGCGATGCACATGATCTGTTGGTTGGGGGGAATTCGGAGGGGGGTCTGATTTATGGGTGGGCGTGTGAATAATATTCGACACGTGAGGTCATAAAAAAGGCTTAGCGCACCTTTTTCTCTCTGTGGATCTTCTAATAATGTAGGAGAGGGTGGTGGGAAAGCGCACGGCGGGTTTTCGGTGCTGGCTTCGCCTGCTCCTTTGAACGGTTGGATTTGCTAGGGTGATAACGGAAGAGGTGAGCACTGGGGGAATCGACAGAAGCTGTCCCCTCTGCTGTTTAAAATGAGTTGTCAACTGAGTAGACTGGGCCACGCCCGTTTTGATGGAGTGATGACCGTATTATTAGACAGATTGGGTAAAAATTCAAACAGACGTCGCTAAGGCGTTTAAGGTATTAGGTGTAAGGTCCCGACGAATGGAATCACAGGAAGTAAATTAAAAAAAATGGTTCGTGTGTATAGTCATCAGACAGTCATAATAAGTCATCGAATGGGTCAAAATTCAAAATTACGCCATGAGAGCGTGTGGAGAATCATATTCAAGTCTAGATAAGGGGAATCATTCGGGACAAGCTTGCGTTATGGTTATATAGAACCTAGTCATGGCTAGTCATAAATGGGGTAAAATGGAAATTCATACCGCTAGGAAGTATGGCGTATGAAATAAAATGTCTCGATAAGGGGAATCTCGTCGGACAAATGCAGAAATGCTTCCTTATTATTATGATAAGATATAGTCATAATAGGTCATAAATTGGGTAAAATTTAAAACGATGCCGCTGCATGTGCGGGGAATCAAATTGAGGGTCGCGATGAGAAAAATCGCATGTAATAAATATGGGAAATTACATGCGGTATGGCTCAATTATGTGATACTCATGGGTAGTTCCTATTTGAGTTAACATTGCAGTGCGTCCAGTTTCTCCTATTTTCCTTTTTTTTTCTTCGTTCCATCCTTTTTTTTCTTTTCTTCTCGTTCCTTTTTTTAATTTATTTTAGTATGTCTGGTAATGTTACATCAGTTCTTGGTTTACATTGCTCTGTTGTCATTTTGGCTCTGCAAGTGCAACTCTGAGACTTGTGATTATTGAAATTGTCTTTATCTGCTTTCATTGTATTTTTCTATGTAATGATGTATCGAGGGTCCCGATGCAGTATCAACTATGGGACCCTCGTCTGGATATATCTTCACATGTAACCTTCCTCTTTTACAATAAACTTCTTCTTCTTCTTAAAAAAACATTCAACTTGATGTGACTAGGGTGTGTTGGGTGTCAAATAATGGTCTCGATGAGGAGAATCAACTAGGACAAGTACAAAAATTGTCCCTTGGTATAGTAGTGAGATAGCGAGGGCGAGTCTTATATAGGGTTAAATATCCACACTCCACACGCTCGGGCGTGTGGAGTGTTAAAATTGCGATCTTGAATCAAGTGGGACAAAAAAAAAGCTTCGGAGTTCTAATCATGAGATAGTCATGGTGAGCATATATTTGCTTAAAATGCAAGGTGAGTCGTTGAAAATGCGGCATTAAATATACGGTTCCGATTACGGCAATCACGTGGGGCACATAAATAATGCGCCCTTTTTACGGTAACGAGGGTCATGGTCAGTCATCTTTGTTTAAAACTCCAAATCAATCTACTAGAGTGTGTGAGGTATCAAATTAAATGTCTCATTGAGGGTAATCACGTGGCAAAAATATAAAAATGCTTTCGGGTGGTAGTTATGAGATAGTCGTGGTGAGTCATAAATTGAGTGAAAATTTAGAGTGACGCCAAGACGGCTTGCTGGGTATCAAGTTAAATGTCTCAATGAGGAAAATTGCGTCGAATAAACAAAGAAATGCGTCATCCTTACCATCATAATATAGTCATGGGTAGTCAATGAATGGGTCAAAATTCAATGTGATGCGGGTAGGGTGTGTTGGGTATCAAAATATTTTCTCCATAAAGGAAGGTGGATCGGATGCAACTATCGGAAATCATGGCACTGAATATTGACCAGTTAGGTAAAAGTCTTATTCAGTGCGCGATTGATGTACTTGTAACCATTATTTGTTGGCACACCAACGTGAAAGCGTTGTTTGTTCGACACATTTTTGCACTCAGCATCCATCAACAAGCCTGCGTTCGCATGAAGCTGCTTAGGAACGTTTGGGCTAATATGCCTTCTACGTATAAGCTACGAAGCAAGTGTTTTGGCGCAATCACCAAATACCTTCGACCGTGTGCGCGATAGTATGAATTTCCAAAAATGTCTTGCTACTGTCGGTGCGCGAACGTGTTGGCATTTAATACGCACTCCCATACGTCATACTGAATTGGTTCTTAAACAAGGCCATAAAATACCCTTTTAACTGTGCAGGTCTAGACGTACATGCTCATAAAAGTAAAATATTTGTGGCCTCATAACACGATTTTCTGCTGCCAAACAGGGGCAACTTTTTTGATACACAAAGATTTCACGGCCGTTTGCTTGCTTACAACTTTAGCATTTCAGCGGTGGGTGGGAACCGCGAAAAGCTATTTCCTGACCCGTCCGGGCATTCTGCGCCACCGCGACGCTTTTATTTCTGTTTCGGCTCAACGTTTTCGCATAACCAAGCATATGTGTCCGGATAATTTTTGTCGGCTTCCGGGCGATTCGATGAACAAAACTATCCTTTAGAGAAGAAATACGTGCGAAAAGAACTGAACATGAGGGTGAATAAACACTACTTCCGGAATCAGCGTACAACCACACGTATTCTGGAATATTTACTTGGTTGGAAGTCTTCCGACTCCGCACGGCGAACAATTCGTGGTGGCACTCAAGTGGTGCAAGGAATTTGTGCAGCGAATCGATTTCGCTCAGGCAGACACTTCTTTTGTCGTGGTGAATTTCACACGTTTTTGCACGAGCACTTTGCCCCTAACGCTGATTTTTTAAGCAAACAATGCCCCAATCACGCCCGGACGAGAAGCTCTTGCACATTGCCAAGTAAAGGCAATGACAGCAACCTGCGCCCATCAAGAAATAAACATCCATTAGGGATGAAAGTGGTGCGTCATGCTTGCACGGTTACAAAGGCTTACGGCAACTCACGTCCGGACAAAGCGCTTTTAGGGTAGCCCACCGCCTTAGCGGGTTGGGTTCAGTAATAATTGGCAAATCTGACAGCTCTCGGATGCTTGGAACGTTCTCTTCAAAGCTGTGTTGAACTTGGCGCTGCTGACGTACCGAATAAATCACACTTACCGATTTTTGATGCCACCTGGACGTCTGATATCCACGCGCGGCAAAGACCGACAGCGTGGGACTGCAACGTTTGCCCCGCAGTCCCTAACAAATGCCCGCCAGGTGGTGTCTCGATTGTTAGAAAATGGCTGCCCCTGCAACATTCCAGTCTATACAAGTTATCGATGAGGAGTACAGTGAGAAATCCTTGGCTGCGGATGTTGACGCATCCAGACATTTAGGAAGTTTCCCCAATTTTTATATCCATCTTTCCCCTGTGGCTGTTTCCCAGCGTTCCTTTGGTTGCAACGCAGGCTATTTTTCAGACATTGCGAGCTCCAATCTGTCGAAAAAAACCGCGTTTTAAAGATCGCCCGGCCAGATGCCACACGCACGATTGATCCCTCTCAAGCACGAGATGGGGTTTTTGAACTGTAAGGGCCTTGGGTAGTTGGTGAAGTAGGACGTTCATTCTACGACACAGCCGCCTCCGAACACCGGTGGAGAAACAAACGATGATGATGGTCGGTCCAGACGAAGAAGAAGTGCTCCTCGAAGTGTTTGATGATAGCAATAATGTGGAAGTGAAATAAATGAATTTTTACGTTTCAGACCTTCGCATTTACAATAATCCCCTCTTTCAATTCTAACTTGCCATTACTAAGTAGCATGTGTTGGCTTTAGCTACACGCGAATCTCGACACAGAAGCAATAATTGTACGGCCACGATGAGCTTACGACACGACTCCAAATTTTTACTTAGGAAGTGAGTGCACATAATGGTATTACGATGCGGCCATTGCCCGGTTAAACTTTTCTCCCTCAAAGCCATTCCTTTCACACAACAATTCATTTTGTGCTAAAATTCCAGCATCTGCGATTACTTTTCGCAGTTTACTCTTAACTAGAACTGATCAGCGGGATGCCCTTTTTATCTATCCCACATGATCTTATTTACCGAAACCTTTAATTACATAGCACGCCCATTCTACCGGAATAATTTTGAATTTTAACCTACTTTATGACTTACTATTACTATCGCAAGAGGATATCGAGGAAGCATCTCTTATTTGTTCCAAGTGGTTTCCCTCATTAATACTTTCAATTTGATATCCCATCTCGCGGTGGCATCAATATGATTTTTAACTAAATCGATGACTCACCATGACTCTTAATTATAACCAGTAGAAAGTTTTATTTTTCTCACGTGATTTCTCTCATTGAGGCCTTCAATTTGACACCCCACTAGCCCTAGCACATATCACTTTGAAGGATAACCAGATCTATAACTCACAATGACTGTGTCAAGAATATATAAAGAAAGTGTTTTTGTGTCCCTCGCGAATTCGCAGACCGAGATTTTCAATTCGGGGCGTGGGGCACACCAGTAACACTCCAATCAAACCTAAATCACTCTAAGATTACCCATGACTATGTGAATATTACTACGAAGTTGTATTTCCTATTTGTCCGATGTTTTCCATACTCGAGACATCATACAACTATCGGTGATCACTATGAAATCCAACCTATATATGAATTACGATAACTAATTTAGGATTAGGACCACGAATAATTTTTTGTTTGTTCCACGTGATTTATCTCATGGAAACCTTCAATTTGATACCCCACAAGCCCTAGCGGAATATCACTTTAAATTTTGACCCAATCTGTGGCTATCTATAAATGCTGTGTTACGCGGTTCGCCATTTTTGATATTTTTTCTTATTATTTTTTGTTGTATATTGTTCTGTATGACGAATTATGTACAATTACGCTTTTACTATTGATTACAGGTTGACCTTCCTTGATATCTGCATTTTTGTGGAAATGCAGGGCGTTACATGATGCTGGCCAAGGAACGATGAGGGGAGTACGAGGGAAAGATTGCTAGGCATTAAAAAAGGAAAGGCATATCCATGAAGGCCTCGCGCTACACAGATTCGCGGGGGACAGTTCGCTTTGACAAAAGCCGTTTTTTTTCAGAATGCCGAGCAAGAATGCACAGAACCATAACCCTAAACAGCTTCGACGTAAATGAAGCTGAGCCGTGAGCACACGTAGCCTCGCCCAATCTTGTTTGTTTCGCCACATGGCCCCAGCACACCATTGATCTGGACCGCCTCTCTCGTTAACACAAACACGGAGCCTACATCAAGGGTTTGGTATCCTAGTAGTACTTACAATTGCTTGCAAACCAGCTCTTATCATGGCCAGCAGAGTATAGCTGTAATAAATCTTCAACAAAAATGTTCTGGCCTCGCAGGAGTTACGGTGTCATGTCTGACGAATGCAAAAGTTTTGAGCTCACTAATTTGCACGCGTAATATTCTTACCATGTGTAAACACTAAAACTCTGAATGCTAATGATATCAGAGTCCATCTGAGTCCGAGTAATTCCTAGCCACGAGAGAGTGGTGAGTCCAATTTGCGTTCTATTCATTTCAGTTTTCAGTTCATTTTGATTCTGAGTTCATTTTGGGTTTTGAGTCCACTTTGAGTTTGCAGTACATTTTAAGTTTAAGTACATTAACAGTAGTGAGTACATTTTGAGTTTGAGTACATTTTGAGTTGGAGTACATTTTGAGTACTGGGTACATTTTATGTTCTGAGTAATGTTTGATTTTGAGAACATTCTTTGAGAAGCCGGTAGCTGGTAGGGCGGAAAAACAATTCGATGGCTTGAGGAAATGAGAGGACCAGGCGTTGTAAAGGCAGCGGGGCTGATGACACTAGTTGCTGTAGTGGTGCTGGGTTGGACAAGGTGAACAGGATAACAAATACAATTGTAGGTCGGTGGATATCAAAATACCGCACATCCAAGCAATGCCAGCGACTTGGGCCCGGGTGTCCTTACGACGGCTGTAGGTCTTCTGGCTTTCCCGAAGACAAGCCCGGGAAGTTCCGCCGTGCAGATCTTTTCATGCGCTTATCCTCCTCGTCTTCTCCTTGCTCTTTTTCCTTAGCCCGGTTACTCCATTGGTAGTCACAATGATGATGATTCGGGTTCCGTGTTGGCTTTAGTGCGGCGACACCTTCTGCTCACACATTTCTTCTTTTGTTTGCTTTGTTTGTGGCACCATACCAGAGTACCACTAATTTAAGAAAGTCTCCTAGCGGAACACGCACGCACGGAAGAGGAAGAAGAAAATGGGGTGCCGGGTTTTTGAATCACGCAAGCAGGGCGTGGGCGTGGTGTGCCGGATTTCAGAATCTAGCCAGAACGTCACCTTTGCCGTGTCGAGGGGATTGAGTGGCCTTTCTGTCGGACCCTGGTTCAGTTCATGTCTCGAGGTGGTTGCGTTGGACGAGCGCCATATGCATCTGCCCAAGCACCCAAGCTTGCGTGGGGCGTGGTAAAGCCGGACAAAATCGACCCGGCCCCAAGAACGTCACCTGTTTCCGTTCAGGGGCCATCGGCAGTTTGCCTCTAGGGCCGAGGTGTGGCAAAAGAAAAGCCCGGTCACCGTTCATGGGGGCTTGTTGAAATGACAACCTTTGGACGTAGTGACATGACATATGCCTTGACTTACTGTAGAGTCAGCCAACACTATGTGAGTCTCGCATTAGTGAAGCACGCTCCTAATGCCTCTGTGTAATTCTACTCCTGCTTTGCGTGGTTTGCTTGGCTAAGAGATATCTCCTTGACTTTCCGCACACGATGCTTTCAATCCGTACGAAGGTCTAGAGCGAGGAGCTAGTGGAGCCCTTCATCACAAGAAGAACTCACTGTATATAAACAGTTGACCTATCAAAAACTGAAAAGAAACCGCCTGTCGGAACAAGACTGTGGCAAGCCAAAAGGTGAGCGCTACCATGGCGCGCGCGGCGCTATCGTCGACGCACCAGCTTGAGGCGGTTGGCTCCCTCGATAAACGGAGGGCATTATATTTAAAAAAAAGAGATCGACCTGAAAGAACTGTCCTGCCAGAGATTTGCCATGGTTCACCGAAAACAACTGGCCTACTAGGTAGCCGAGCAAAGGGCTTCCACGCAGGTGCTTAATGAGTGCCTCGTCAACAAGTTCCCGGGAAAGGCCGGCAAGGCCCAGGCCAGTGCAAGTCTTCAACGATTCCTTTAGCAGTAATACTGTGAAAAAATAGGTTGCGTTACTTTGTTTCTAAACAAGGTACAAGAGGATACAGTTGTGCATTTGCAGAAGCAACTTTGTGCGCTGGTGTATGCTTTTGCCTAAGCTATTATGACTGTGTGCATATAAACAAGGTTTATTCAGGCGTGTTAAAACAACAGAGCCTTGTCAGTGATACATTTATTATACTATTACTCTTCATTTTCTGTGTTTATCTAGCCTTGTGAGAAGGTTGTGAGCAACTCAAGGAGCAGGTAGTATGACCGCTGTTATTTTTGGCATCTTCAATATCAGAGTTGCACATTCTTTCCAACGGATATAGGCATTGAAATTAAATGGGTACACAACCCTGCCGCGATCAACATTGTCAAACTGGCACAATTAGTGCAACAACAATTTTCTACCGACCGACACTGTGCTTCCCCACTTTTCCCAGTAGAATCCTCCGCAAGAACGCGGAAACACAACAAGCGTTCTCCAATTTATTCGCAGATGCCAGCCGCACGCTTATGGCGGCGATTCGTATGCCTGCACTTTCCACCACAATGAAGCATCTTTCTTAGTAGTACTGCTAAGTAAGTTTCAGATGCCTCCTGTCAAGCAGATAAGCCTTGCTTGATTGGAACTGATTATCTGTGTCCTATTATTACAAGTTCATGCTTCAAAAAAAGCGCCAACGTGACCATTTCAATGGTGTATATTTATCCACTGACTCAACCATATCGCTGCGCTGGGTAAGAAATGTACTGGGGGTGCCAACGTTAACGCCTCGGCACCTCTTACCGCGATCAAAATCCGCGGCTGCCTACGCAATGTGCATTGCGTTGGCAGCCGCGAGACTACAGTTTCGGATTTGGAATAAGGGCATAACTGCAGTGTCGAAGACGGGTTGGCGTTGTTAGTGGCCGCCCCCATATCTCGCCTAAGCGACGCGAGTCAAGAGTTATTTCACACAACCGCTGTATGCAACATTCCTTGGCATCTCGTAGAGAGTGCATCCGCAATCTCAACCGGGGCAAACAATATTTTCTTTTGAATCCGGATCACAACAATCCACGCGAAGGCCAAATTAGGTTGTTTGGAACAGTACCACGAGGAGGGCAACTCGGTCGACATGGTCACGGTAGGCGTCACGTCTCAACAACTGAGCAGGGACTTTGCGGAGAGAGAAACGACCCTTGTGAGTAAGAAGTAATGAAGCAAGTTGGATAGAGCGACCGGGGCACAAGCAGATGCGTGTGAAGTTTGTAATGTCGAGAGTCCCGTAAGGCAGAGAAAAATTGATAACGGCACTAATTTGTATACCCTATGATGGATATGTCAGAGACGCTTCAGCAGTGTGGCCAAGTGTATTTTGTGTATAACTATTTTGTGTATAAGTATAAGTGTATAACTATTTCTCTTTGTGGTCGAGACTACATATCTTGGAACTATTTTTAGCCACCAGGCGGCACCACTGCAAGTATTAGTTACAGGCCCACAAGGTGCAATTTAAGTGTTGATGTTAAAGCGATGAGTATAAAAATCGCCGATGTCAGGCTCCCAAATAAAGCAAGGTAAATGGAGGCCATTATACTCTCATATTTGGCAAGCGGAAAAAAAGGTAGAATACTCAAACTTTCTATTGATAAATCTCATTCATGGCCAAAAAAGGCTTTTTATAGTCCTGTAAATCGATGGGTATCTCTCAGTAGCAGGATTCTAGCATTTTGGGCAAAACGTTGATACACTGCCAACAGTAAACTGAAGCAATACTGCGATGTAATCGTTACCCCTCGTAGTTGATCTGGCTGAGATATTCATAAGTTATACTAAAGTGCTACGGTCCATCTTTTGTTCCTGAATAATAAGAATCGACTTTTTTACCATATCCAATGTAAAAACTTTGCGTTAGGGCAAGCCGAAAAAAAAGATAAATAGAATAATTAAACATGCTGTTCGGGTTGCGATTACAATTTAGTGCACATTACAAATCTTACCTTACGCTGAAAGAAAAAAATTAACAGTTGATTAGAAAATTAGTGTCAGTGATGTAAGCCCGTCTATTTCGGCGCTAAAAAATTTGCGTTGCTTTTTTTCCACTGCCAGTAGCTTCAATAAAAGCACTGCTTCAAATTAGGCTCATTAGGTGCATAGTGCGAAAGTGTAAGAGGCAGCGTACCTTTTTATACTTAGCTCATTATACGAGGCCACCAACACGTATATCAGACGTTATTCTCTAGATGTCACAACAGCGGAAGCACTCAGCCATTCCACTGGGCGATGACGACTGACCAGCGCAGCCCTGCAGGTGACAAGACGGTAGATGACCCAACACTTGCATTACAATGCAGCTAATTTTATTTCTACGCGCACGCAAACATTCGTGCAACGAAAAGTTTTCCTTAAAAACAATTTTTTAAGAGATGTGTTTATTTTGTTTCCACGCACACTGCCACTGTGTATACACTGCTGCTTGAAATCGCAAATTCAACGCAAACACGTGGTGCGCTCTGTAATGATTACAGTCGGATAGCGGTAATGTTTTGTTTGCTTGTATTTTATGCTAACTCATTTTCTTTTACTTGCTTGGCGTGCTTTTTAAGGAATGCAAAATCAACGTCGTTTAACATAAGAACTGTTAGATTAGGTTACTCCGACTGCCAGGTTACAGTGGAACGTGAATCCTGACAAGTACACCAGAGCCGGATCAGAGGCACATCTCATCTTCGTCTGCTATACATGCTCACACAGGCCGAATCTGCGGTGCGAGTGTGCAATTCCAGAATTGGGTAACAACTAGATCACGGACACTCGAATCGGCAGGTTTCGCCGGAATCGATCCCGACGTTCGTTTTCCTATTTCACTTGGGGCTTCCCCACGTAATCTTTCTCGTTCGTGCATATTGTGTACTTTCGGACGCCCCATTATCGGGATCAAAAGATTACGTGTGCCTTGAATATAAATAGTCTCTATATAAAAATATAAAAATTCAGTAAAGAAACGCGGCCTCTTGCTGCTCGAGCCAAATCACAAGTGCAAGAAGTCTCAAGAAGGAACTGTTATTATTCAAACTACGCAACCGGTTTAAAGGGGTAAGACGAATACCTAAAGCGCCACTCTTTGCACCGCGCCACCTCTTTTTTCGCCGGGAAATCTCGGACTATGTCGAACACCATTGATGTACTGTGTGTGCCAAACTTAAGCAGCAGACCTATAAAGTCTGTATTGTGGTTGGGACCACTGAAGAAGCTTTTGTTTAGGAAGCAATTCCCACGTGCGTGCCCCGATGCATTTAGCACAACGCGCCTGTTCGTAGTCGTCTCCGCATTGATGACTGCGTGGTGAGACTTATAATAGACTGGGCCTTCAGAGTTGCGTGTAGACACCCTCTCTGCAATGACAACATTGGCGTATTTCGAAATGGCTCTGTGATTCGCATTGCAGTGGGATAAGTTTTTTTTTTAATCTACGAACAAGCTGAGTCATCATCGTTCAGTGTTCGCTCAATATATATCATTGCTGTTAAACAGGCGAAATGCTTCTCTGCACATCGCTATTAACAAATCTGGCAGAGACACTCAACGTTACCTCTGTTTCGAGAGACCGCCAGTTTAAAGCGACTTGTAGCAAGAATAACAGAGTGGCCACTGAAACGGGAGACCTTTGGTAAAACTTCCTGTCCATTTTTACTCTCTCCCACAAACGGCAACTTGTTGCACAAAATCACGTTCCCTTTTCCAGACACCACTGCATGGTGTACAATGTATATATACGTTGATGGCGTTTTCCAGTAGCCTACACAAATTCCGAAGCACTAAAACACACCCAAACTACTTCAATGAAATTGCGCAAGTGGGCACTTTCAGACAAATCCGTCCGCCACAGCCTTCAGTCAACGCAGTCCTATCGAGATTCCTCTCTTACAAGCCCTTTGTGTAAACAAGGTTCTCAGCTTCGTGTGCCACGAAGACTCTGATGAAATGGCGGGTTCGGGAGAAAACATGACCGATTTCGTGCAGCGTCGCACTGATGCAACTGTCTCATGGCAAAGGCATTACACAGATTGCAAGATACGCTTGGAATTCCTGCGCCGTTAAAGTCAAATGTAGTTTCCAAAAAATATGCCAATTTACATATATAAGTGCTCAAGTATCATGGGAGTATTTCTATATTGTCATAATTGGTACTACTAGCTTTTATTGAGAATATTTGCTGTTTCTTGATTTATCGCACAATTCTTTGTAAGGAATTTTAAACTAAAAAGGCAACTTTTATATGATCGCAGATACCCGCCCAAAACTTACTACGGGGCATCGTAATTGTGCACTTTGGACCGAATTAGGAACTTTTTTAAAACTTTCGCTCAGCAAGTCTCAATTGCCTCCTTTCAAGGAGAAACGCAGGGCAAATTTTAAGCTGATGGCTTGTCTCATGGCAGCAGAAGTGCATGCCTACGAAAACAGCATTCTCGTGAGGCTTTCCTGCATTTGCGTTTTGTGGACTGGCTCTGTGATGGCGCACACTGGATAGGAGGTGCCAACCGGTGGACGTAATTTGTGCGAAACTCAGGAAAATCAGGATATACTGTTGGAATATACAGTATAAATATATCAAAGAGTCTTCAGCAGTGTAGCCAATTGTATGATTTTAGGTTGGTCGAGAATACATTTCTTGAATATATTAGTAGCATCCCGTGGTAGCATGGCAATTATACGCAAGGGGTGCATGTAAATGGGATCAAATGTAAATAGAAAAGCGCAGACACCAAAAAAATGCACATCATAGGTCACAACGTAAAGCCTTGAAATATGGAGCCCAAAATTCTCTCACATCAGTAAGTTGGGCCAGGTAGGTCAAATGCTGCAACTATGGATTCATAATGCAATCAGAAGCCAGAAAAGTCTTCTTTTGAAGTCACGTAATTGACCGGTATTTTCTAGCAGCCACAATAAAAACTGCGAGCTTTACACTGCGCCGACAGACAACGGCATTACATTGTTTATCGTGGCAAATGAAAGACGTCTATTGCAGTAATGTTAATCGACAAGCATCTGCCAGTGCACATATTATAAATCTGTGTGCAAGAAGTTTTACAGTGCTGCCCACGGACACTGCATCCAGCATTGTGAGGTGTAACTGTCAATGCATAGTATCCTGTTTAGAAAGCAATATGCACGTTTAAGGATACGTTCTCTCTCTATTTCTAAACAACAAGATTAGAACTTTTATTATTATGACTAAAATTTTTCTTTTAGGGAAGTCGACAACAAAGACACAATTTTTAACCAACGCTGTGCCCTATGTAACAAAAAGTCAGCAGTTAGTAGAAAGCTTACCTTACACTGCCGGAAAAAAGTACCAGGTGGTTGCAAAATCAGTGACGCTGAAAATTATTTCTACCATCTCACTGCTAACGAATCGGTTTCAAATTTTACCTCTCTGCAAACCGAGTAGCTACAAATAAATCATTGAATATATTCGTGCACGTTGATCGTCTTGTGCAATAAAATATTATTTCTCTAAGAAGCAGCGTAGCACGATGTACTAATCAGCTTGCACGTTCGGGGAGTGCTCACAAAAAATTAAAAATTCGGCGCTAGAGGTAAAACTCCAAACAATGTGCGAATCAACTACGTGATGGTGATTGAGAAGCGAAAACGTATAGGTGATACGTCAGTACGATGTCACAACATTTGCGTTAAAACGTACGCAACAAATAAATAATTGAATATATTCGTGCACGTTGATCGTCTTGTGCAATAAAATATTCTTTCTCTAAGAAGCAGCGTAGCGCGATGTACTAATCAGCTTGCGCGTTCGGGGAATGCTTCACAAAATATTTAAAAATCGGCCCTTGAGGTCAAAACTCCAAACAAGGTATGCGCGAATCAACTGCGAGATGGTGATTGAGAAGCCAAAATGTATAGGTGACACGTCCGTACGACGTCACAATATTTTCGCTACAGTTTACGTGATTTTTTTTTTCAACTCGCTCGCAAAGATAGTTTAAAAATAATGCATGTGTTTCCAAACTGTTTTGCTATTTAAAAGGTGTTAGTTATATCTCCAGCCACATTACGTTTGCTTTTAAATCGCTGTTAGAAACCGGAATGTCCCCGTGACTATGTGTTTTACTTGGTAATCACACGTCTGGCGGCGGAAATTAGGCGTTCGTTTAGTTTTCTACGCTGGCCGTTTCCTTTATACGTGTTTGCGTGTGTGTTATGAGGCATAGAAAAACTAAGCCTCGTTCCATCTTTCCATCTAGGAAGCCTCAGAATCTGGACAGTTCCGGCCCCCATTATGCGGAATGCTGATCGCTACACGCTAACCAGAGTCGTGCTGCAGCATATCGTATTTTAGTCTCCCGAGAAAACTTCTCTCAGGCGCAATATGCCGCGAGTGTCTAGTTACCCACTACGGTAACCAACGGCACCAAAAACGTGCCACTCTCCAGGTTTCACCGTGATTGACCCCGACGTTTTTTCTTCTCGGCCTGGGGTCCCCGCCCGCGCAATACCTCATTTGCGCATCATTATGTACGGTTTGGAGTGACCCCTCCAATATTCAATAAAACCTGATGTTTGTGTTAGGAAGAAATAGCGTCACTATAAACACAAAGAGACAGTAGAAAAACAAATTCAACTAATAAATTTCAACAATTTTCACTTGAGCGAAATCAAATGTACATGTTCTCAGAAGCAGGAACTGCCATCGTTCAAACCTAGAAAAAGTTTGAGTGCAAATTATTTGCTACCCTGCGGTGTAGTTTGAAAGTGGTAATATATCCGACAACTGCTCATTTGTTACATATTTTAGGACAACTCATTAAACTGCACTTGGTGGACACACGGTGTGGGAGCACTTTTCACGTTTTTAAATTTTGCAGTCATTGTAACAGGCCTTTTTTTTTCTACGATAAAACCTGCAATATAGAAAGTACCACCACATAAGCTGCATTGCCCATCAAATACTGAACAGTAATTTGGATTTCTACGCTATGCATTAAAATGATAGCAGGAAAGAGTGAGCTAAACAAACCAAGAGAACCCTGGCCCCTGCAACTCGAGCTACCTGGAGATGACATTCTCCTCACGTTCCGCATTCTAGTGCCGGATCTCGTGAGGGTTGAAGGCGGCAGGTAGTGAGAACCATAAGACGATGAGCCACGAAAAACCACAAGTATAATAAAATAACAGAAACCTTGCAAACATTAGGCATCGGCGAGCCGCTACTGCTACGGGAATTGTCTATGAAATAAACCCGTCTTTTATGGCCGGTCAGTGCAATTCAAGGATTAAGGAAGTAGTTGGTGATGATTCACCTGCGCTCGCATCTAGGCATTATCCGTCTTTAAGCCAGCAGTGCTGCATTCAAAAGTTTGGCTCAGCTGGCCGACATCGATCATAATTTCTGAAAAATAGCCGAATTTAGATTGCCACTCATTGGGACGGCTGTCAGTAGAGCGTGTTCCATGAATCAGAGCCTCTTAAGGTCACTGCTTAATGCTGCTTGGCTGCTGGCATGAACGAATGCGCGTGTTTCTGAACGGGTGTGGATTCAGTGGCAGTTGTATTAGTCGGTACTCCAAACTTCAAATGCGGGTCCTCAGCTGGATTACATTATTCACACATGTTGAAAACTACGAAGAAGATGAGCATAGGTTTGTTTTTGTCGACGGCCGCGGCTGCTCTGGCATTGAGGCGAGCTGCGTATGTCTTTAATGACGGTGAACATCCTGCCGCTTCCAGCCAAAGAGAACAGAGAGCCATATCCAGGTTTGGCTCTCCGTTGCCGTCAAGTATGGAGCTGAAATACCTAAAGAACACGCAAGGAGTGGCGCCATCCACAGCACCGAAAAACGGGTGCAACCTTTTCAGGCTACTCTAAGAGCACCATCTGAGCCTTCTAAACACATAAACAGACGACATCAAGGATCTGCTTTAAAGTGTCTGTGCTCTTTAATATTCAAGCTGATTACTAGAACCGAGGGTGCCTTCGATCCAAATAGGGCACGTCTGAAGGACTTCGGTACCTTCAACGAGATTGTTCGCGCGTTGTGTATCGAGCTCCTGGAAACCGACCGCTACATCGAATCTAATTTGGGCCACTAGACATGGAATAACAGTTTCGTGTAACCACAGACTATAGCAAAAATACTATAGAAGCTCGCGCTTATGCGTGAGACCAAAGCTTCCCGACCATCACGACAGGCAGGGTGGAGGGCAGGCAGGTAGGATGGCGGGCACGAAGGTAGGCAGGTATTTACTAAGGCAGGCAGGCAGGCCGATAGGCATGCAGGTAGGCAGGCAGGCACGCAGGCAGGCAGGTAGATGTGCAGGTAGGTAGGTAGGCGAATAGGTGGGCAGCGAGGTAGATAGGTAGGTTGGTAGTTAGCTAGGTAGGTAGTTAGGTAGGTAGGTAGGTAGGTAGGGTAGATAGGTAGTAGTAGGTAGGTAGGTAGGTAGGTAGGCAGGTAGGTAGTTTTTTGGGTAGGTGAGTGGGTAGGCGGGTAGTTGGGTGATGTAGAGACGAGAGAGACAGACTGGCTGTCGGAACACGCAGGTTTAATGCTGGAAAAAGATACAGATCGTTCGCTTGCGCTACATGAGCAAATGTTTCTTCTTCGTAGCCGTTTTCAACCGTGGATTAGAACTTTTTACAAGTTCTGGCCAGCGCCAAATGATCTCGCAATACGTGTGTTCTTTTGATTACCAATCTGCGATCATGTACGTGTCGACTGGTAGACCGACGTAGTGCTTGTTGTTGCTATTCCGTAGTTGGCGATGCCCTAACTACTCCGTCACGTCCGGAATACACCTGCTCAATTCAACATATCTCACATAATGTTCTTCTTCCACGACATTCCAGAAGAACCACGTCGGCTATTACCACGTATTTATTTATAACGGTGATGGTACTAACAGTCGCGGCAACCTTCCAGTACTCCCGCGACCATGTTATCCACCAAGACCGAATGGTGCTACACCAGCTTTTCCAAGTCGCTTGGATATGCGGGCTTTGCATCAACTTTCCTCCCTCATGAAGTTTCATTCTTCCTCCAATCATGTCCGCAGGTGTTATAGGAAGGGCTTCGTTAGGTTCAGCGTGCACGTAGGTAAGAGGATGCTAAGTGCCTTCCATTTCGGTGACTATCATCTGCAGTTCTTCAAAAGAGATGGTTGTTTTTCCTGTTATCTTGCCCATTGATGTTTTGGAACTCCCTATTAGGCATTCGTAGAAGCCTCCCCCCAAGGTACGCCTTCTGCGATGGTCTTCCACTGGGTCTTGCATTCGTAGTAGTAATCCTACGTTGTCTCATCCTCGATAGCTTGAATCATTCTGTTCATGCCTTTCACTGGTTTTGCTGATTGTCTCCACTATCCGAGTATATTACAGCTGGTGCACACCTTCTCGCAACAAACCGTCTTAATGCTTGCAAAAAGTGTTCCTGAAAATGTTGCATAATAACTCTAAATGTGCACCTCTTGTTACGGCAAAGGTGAAAATGATGAGATATACCTTAATCAGCCCATAGTTCTCTGGTGCGTGCAGAGTTTTCAAAAAGTCGACTCTCGCTGATTTTAAATGGCAAAGCTTCATTTCTTGGTCTCCTGTTAATGGCGGCGTAGCTTGCGGCAGATGTCCCACTTTGTGCTATTGCAAAAAATCTATTTTGTCACAATTTTCTTCGCCACCTGAAATCTTTGTAGTACACAAAGTCTGGCGCGTAGCTGCGACAACTTGTCATGAACCCCTCCATGCAGCAGTAGGTTGTGAACATGTCTGACCAGAAGCTCCGTAAAATGACTTCGTTTATGCAACACATTGACATGCCGGATAGGGAGCTTGCTGCACTGCAGTCGTCTTTTGTGCCGAAGCACCCCTTATACTTACATTCCATGCTGTGAAAACATGCTTCCCTCGTTCTGTGTCTTGCCTCGTCCTTATTAAGCAATATTTTAGTGTGCTTGGTTTATGCAGTAGGTTGCTCGCTGGTTTATCTCAGTTGATTTCAACTGCCCGTGTTGGTGTTTTCTTTTGAGGCGACTTATGAATCAGAAATCCCGATCAGTGATGCGGAATAGGCGATCATATGCACTAAACAGTTCTATCTGCATCACGCACAGTAGGGGTGTACGTACTTAACATTCACTACATTGGTAGGTTTCTTACAGTTGGGAATCAGTGGTATGTTCGACAATTGTTTGGTTGTTCATGTCAGGTTCACTAATCCAGCTTGGAGCTCTCCACCACAAGTCTGATTCTATTAAGGCCTTCGCTCGGATAGGGTGTGTAACAAGGTCTGCCGGGTTATCTTCTTTCTCCACGAACGACCAGCAGTCGGATTCGTCGTTCTTCGAATTCCGACATCCGGTTTCTGGGGTATGGTTGTATTTTACTGTTTATTTTTATCTAATGTAGGACTATCATAGAGTCAGTCCATTATAAAGTTTTCTCAGGTATTCCGACGTAATGCTTATTTTTGCAGTCCCCCAACATCCCTGCCCCGATGGCGGGCATAAGCACTATCCTTCCTAACGTTAGTCTTCATAGGAGCCACTCTGCTTTTCGCTGCTATTAGTTTTGCTTCTGTTCATCCGACATTATAAGTGAGGACGATGTACATCGCCGAACCATATTATCGACCACTTGCATCGGCAAACGCATGCAAAGTCCTGGTCGCGTTGTTCTTTTCTTTATGTCCGTAGCATCGCGGCATTTGAAGTGTTAAAGATTCTGTATACTTGGAATGAAACGTTTCCACGTTTCTCTTTCTCCTGGAAGTAGAGGGTCGTCTAATGCGTCTCCTAACTTGAACAGATTCTGAAAAGCTATTTTTGCTCTGACAGTGACTCGTTATAAAAATCATAGTGGGTCGAATATTCCTGATGTAGCTTGCACGACGGCTGTTTTCGTCCAAGAACTTCTGTCTGTTGGTGACGCCCATTTCTCTACTAGGAATCATATGTCTTCTGAGTGGTGCCACACTATCCCGAGCAATGTATGTGTTCCTTGTGATCGAACCATACCCTGTGCTTCATCCTTTTCGTTTTCATTGAATATTAGTTTCGTTTCATATTTGTTTTGTCTCCATTTAGTGAGGTTCATTTATTCTCTCCTGAGCACTTCAATGGCCTCGTTGATGCATTTATCGTTGATGCACCCAGAAGCACGTCGTCAACAAAAATTGCTTTCGGCAGCCTGTTCACCATGGCAGAAAATTTAGTTTCCATTTCCTTCAGGTAGTGCTTCATGGTGGCTTCTAGTAGTAAAATGCTCGGTGTTGTTCCGAAAGATACTCTATAATTTGCCATGTCTCAGTCTCGTCCGTTATATTGCCTTTGTGTTCGTGCTTCCACCACAGGAATTTAAGCGCGTCTCAACGTATTCATGAATTAAAATTTGCAAGTACACCTTCTTGACGTGTGATATCATAGCGACATTGACGTTTCTGAAGTATATTATGTCCTTCTTGAAATTAGGCCCTTTTGTGAAGTTGTTGAAACACCTTCCTTTTGTTGACCCAGATGATGCGTGAAACACTACTAAACTTTGGCTGTTTCTCGATCTTCTCGAACGACGGCTGGGTGCAGCATATAGCCGTTGATTGATTGATGGATTCATTATTGATTGATTGATTGATTGATTGATTGATTGTAGGTTTCAACGCGCCGACGCAACGCAGACATTGAGGCGCGCCGTAGTGAAGAGCTCCCGCTTAATTTTTACCACCGGGGGGTCTTTACCGTGCACTGAAATCTCGTACAAACGGGTGCTTTTGCGCTTCGCCTCGATCACAAAAGCAGTAGCCGTGGCCTAAAATCAAACCCGTGACCTCGTGCTCAGCAGCGCTACGCCTTAATCCCGAAGCCAACTTCGCGGGTAGCAAATGGGTGTCAACTTCCTGTTTCGTCTGGGATCCTTTCTGGAATATTCGATAAAGATATTCTGTTATTGCTTTGTCACACGTAATGAGCATTTTCCCAGTTTTTTCTAATCTTCTAGTTAGCTGCTTCAGCCTCTTCTTCGCGATGTCTTTATTATTATCTAGCGTGACGTTTCCTTTCCAAGGCACACTTAGTGAATATCGTTCTTACAACTTGACTATGGTAGGTCGGCAAGCAGATGCGTAAGTAGGTAGGGTGTTATATATGTAGATGGGTCAGGTCGAGTAGGTGGTCAGGTAGGCATGTTGGTAGTGCATGTAAGGTAAGTTGGTTGGTAGGTACCCATGTAGAGTACGGTAGAAAGCTAGGTGGGTAGTTAGGTAGGTAGGTGAGTATGTAGGTAGGAAAGGTGGGATAGCGTAGGTAAGGTAGGGAGGTAGTTGCAGGTACGTATTTAGGAAGGTGGGTAGCAGATGCGTAGGCAGAAGACGTATAGGGTGAGTAGCTGTGTGGGTATGTGCGTAGGAGCTTGAGTAGGGTAGTCGTTGGTTGCGTAAGTGCTAAGGTAGATGGGTTTGCAGATGGGCAGGTAATTAGGGAGATAAGTGGGAAGGTAGGTGGGGAGTTAGTGGGCACGTAAGCAAGGTGTTGAGTAGACAGGTATGGAAGGAGTTAAATATGGTGATTTCCTGAGTGGACAGGTGAGTAGGTAGACCGTAGATAGGTAGATGTCAGTATGTAAGTAGGTTTGTATGTAGACATGTATCCTTGTGGTGAGGTAGTTAGGCAGGCAGAGTGGCCAGGTTAAGTGGGCAGATACGTAGGTTGGGTAGGTGGGTTCGAAGGTAAATATATATGGTGGTAGTTTGGGTTGGGTAGTGGGTAAGCAGGTTTGTATAGTATGTGAATATATAGGTAGGTAGCTAGGTACAGTTAGTAGGTGGGTGTAAAAGTAAATACGTATGTAGGCTGGGATGTAGCTAGTAGGGGGTAGTGGGTTTGCGGTAGTTTTGAATAGAAATAGGCCGGTTGGAAGGTTGGGTGGTTTGGTGTTTGGGAAGGTAGGCCCCAGCAGTTCCTTCTCCAGCATTATATTGGTCTATTGGTTTAAATGAAGAGTGCCGTCCTCCTACGGCTGCTTTCAGTATCGGTTTTTCATTCATCGAACCGAAAGTTGCACCTCTCACACTGCTCGCAGTGCACGCTTCACAGCGGCAGGCCCGTGTTCCGCCGCACCTTCCTCCATTGCCTCGCAATAATCCGAAGCTGAATTTCCCGGAACGGAAACCTCACCTTTGCTTCGCTTGTCAGCTGAGCGGACCGCTTCTGGCACCGCGATGCTGGCTGTAACCTCTCTGCCGGTGTTACCGCGGCATTTGTTACAGGGGCTTCACTAGGGAGGCAGGCTCAGAGGGCGTAACCTCTGCCGAAGGATCAACGGCTTCTCTTTTCGCAGCATCCCCTCTCCGTCGGCAGCGTCCATTATGTGTTCCGCCTCATGGTGACCTTTTCGAGGTCCAGCCACATTGGAATAAGTCCGCACGCACTCACTCTCATCGTGTCCAAAGCGCCTACACCTTGGATACGGTGGCACTCAGCACTCACGCCGAATGTTCCAGCTCCGGTGGCAGCGTAGGCAGACGAGAACCCGGCCGGGAACAACGACGAGGGCTTACTTCCCTGCCACACGTAGTTGGTGCGGGAGGTCATCGACGCTAAAGCCTACCTTCAACCTTAGGGTCACCAAGCTTGAAATTGACGACTGCACTGTGCCGACTTGGACACGACAGCCGTCTCTGGTCACGTCCGTGACTTTTCCGTATGGCCCCAGGAGCTCGTATTTCGTTGTTGTGGGCGAAGTGGAGAACGCAATCCAGAATCAAACAAACATTCTGGTTCCTCGGGTCGATGACGACACGCCGACCCCCCTTGAACCTGCACTTCACCAATGGCGACCAACTGCTTTGCTCCGTCAGCGTCCTTTAACGTTGCCGCCCACACACAGGTGATCTGGTACGCTCCCAAGGCGATAATCTTCGGGAGCAGTTCCAGACACACCTTCATGTCGCAGAAATCTTACACTTTGTAGGGCTTGGCTTTTACGTTAGCGAGCACAAAAATCGTATTCAGGCCAGTTGGTCCGGAAGGTGGGTGGGGCAGAATACCTTTCTAATCCTGGGAAAAGCTGTTCACATCGGTTGGCCACAGGGCCACAGGGCCCGCCGAAACCACTCCTTTCACGAAGCTAGCCAATCTGCGTCCGCACTACGCAACTTCCGGAAGCAGGATCAGATTGGCTATCTGGGCGACTGTGTTCTCTTTCACTTTCTGTTAAAATTAATTTACTAGAACTGTATCTGATGGTTGAGGGTGGCAGCCCGCGGCACTTTGATTGCACGTGGAGAAGGGAACCTTGTTTTGAACTCTCGAAGCGTAGCTCAAACACCCACAACCTGTTTATGAGCAGGCAACTGCTGGAAACCCTCTTATTCCACGCTTGGCATCGAGGTCTGCCAGAACCGAGACCTTCCCTTGGCTCTCGCAGAATCAATTTATTTAGAAAATGAGGGGCTCATTACGAAAAACGGAAAGATAGGTTGGCAGTATTCAACGCCAAAGGAGGCGTATGGGTGTTATTAGGCTGTTTTTACAACGATTAGTGAAGATAATATATTTTAAATACATCTAAGAAAGAGAGATAGAAAGAAAAACATGCGCCCAAAGTGGGTTCAAATGCTTAACCAATTACCGCTATCTGGGCGACTGTGTTCTTTTTTTCTGGGTATTTATTTTTACTAGAATAGTATCTAACGCTTGAAGTTGGTAGCCAGCGCGAGTCTGACTACACGGGGAAAAGGTGACGTTCTTCTCTACCCAAGGGCGAGAGTCTAACGTCTGAAACCTGTCAAGAGTGGGCTACTGGCCGGAAACCCTTTTATGCTACCTTGGCATTAAGGCTGCCCGAACCGAGACACTCGACAGGTTTTTTAACAATAATATAGTAAGAAATGAGAGACTCGTTGAGGAAATACAGAAAGGTAAATCGGCAGTCTACAACGCCGAAGGAGGCGTAGGGCGTATATTTGGGTTCTTTTTACTGCGGTTACTGAAATTAAAATTTCTAAATATACGTAAGAAAGTAAGAGACTTGCCCACAGTGAGGATCGAACCCATGCGTGTTTATTTAAACTCGAATGCCTTAAAAATTCGGCTATCTGGGCGACTGTATACTCCTTCACTTTCTGTTGTATTTATATTTGCTAGAACTGTATCTAACCATTGAGGGTGGCCGCAAGCGCGACTGACTGCACGGGGTGAAAGAGACCTTCTTTTCGAATTCAGGGGAAAGACGCGAGGGTCTACAGCTTCTCATAGCCAATACTGGCGGGACGCCTATCGTGCTTGCATGGCATTAAGGCTGCTAGATTTGAGAACCCCGCTAGGTGTTTGCAGTATAATAGTGTTAGGAAAGTAAGGCCTCGTTGAGGAAAGACCGAAAGATAGGTCGACAGTTTACAATATCAAAGGAGGCTTATGGGTGTGGTAAGGGTCTTTTTTACTGCGGTTAGTGAAGTTAACATTTTTAAATATACGTAAGAAAGAAAGAATGGAAACTGGCGTACTAAGTGGGGACCGAGCTCACGTCTTTGGATTTGACCTCACAGGCCTTTCTTTTCCGCTATCTGGGCGACTGTGTTGTGCCTAACTTTCTGGGATATTTATATTTACTAGAACTGTATCTGACGTTTGAGGGTGCTAGCGAGCGCCATTATGACTACATGTGGAAAAGAGGATCTTCTTTTCAATCCCCGGTGTGCGAAGCAACTTTCTACAACCTGTCACGAGCTGGCAACTGGTGGGAATCCCTGGTATGCTTCTTTCGCATCAAGGCTGTCAGAACAAGACCGTCGCTATGCTTTCGCAGAATGATATAGTTAGGAAATGAAGAACTCGCGGAGGAAATACAGAAAGATAGATTGGAAGTCTACCATGCCAAAGGAGGCATATGGGTGTATTCATAGTCTTTTTTACTGTGCGGTTAGTGAAGTCAAAATTCCAAATGTTCATAAGACCGATAGAAAGAAAAGGACTTGCTCAGAATGGGGACAGAACCCATGCCATTCGATTTCAATCGATCAATCGATCTGTGTTTTTGACATCCCCACACGTACAGATGTCGGGAGCACAGACAAAAAGACAATAAAGTGGCTCCACGGGGTTCGTGCCCCTTGATATACAGGTTATGTATATGTGCACATTACAATTGTACCACAGAGTGCGCATGCATACAAGTCGCATTTATACAGTAAAAGGTGTTAGCAATACCGTAGCACCAATGTATTTAGCGGCATACAACGCAAACACAAATACACCTGCCCATGAATACGCTAATACCGACAGCCTGCCGGGGAAACAATGACGAGACGTGACACCTAAGAAACACAAAATACCTGACTACATGCAGTTCGAAATACAGCGAAATATGTAGCAAGAACAAAAGTGTACAAAGAGCACAATATACAGGTTATGCGAGTTCAGTAAGGTAGGCAAAGTGTAACCCAGGAGATGCTTGCAATAATTTGATGTCGGGATGGGAACATGCCGCGGGTCTACATGACGTGTTATATGGCTGTGACTGGGGGGTTTAAGTTGGCAATATGTGAAAAACTAGAACTGCATCTTTTTCGGTCTTTGTACTACCGTCTAGTTAGTATTTATTTATATAAATGTGTAACAGGTCTCGTATTCCTTGTTCAAAGAGTGGTCCTGGGTGCGCATCATGCGTCGAGCTTGGTATTGCTGGTAGAGGTTTCTTCTGTAGTAAAAAGTGTTTTCTAAATTTGGCATTGGTTGTGTTGCCCCACACAATTAAGCAGAGTTGAGGCATGGGAAAAGGGGAGTTGTAAATCAATAGTTTGATTTTTGGGATAAGAAAAATCGTAACTTCCTAAGAACCCAAGGAGAACCTGGTACTTTAACTAGCACATTTTCAACGAGTATGTTCTAGGCCATGTGCTCTTCGAAATGAACTTTGCTGGCACATCGTTTGCATTGCTCAACAATGCTGCAGGTTCTTTTGCCGTAAAGAATAACGTAGTGTCGTCAGCGCAAATAACAAATTTTGAAGAGTCGGAATTATTGACAATGTCATTGATGTAGATATATACAGTAATGGCCTAAGAATGCTTCCTTGGGGTACTCCAGAAATTTGAGTTTTACTAGCAGATATTTTAGTATCTACAACAACATCCTGGCTGCGGAACTGCAGATGGCTTCGTAGCAGATACAAGAATACACCCCTCGAAACCATAACATTCAAGCTTTGTGAGCAAAGGTACATTGTTAATTCGTTCGAAAGTGTTTGAAAAGTCTACAAACACCGCTAGTGTTATCAACCTATTTTCAAATGACGTTAAACTGTGTTTGTGCCAGTAGCTGTGACTCCGTCGTAAATTGAAATAGTGAATTGGCAATTAAACGATTGTATTTCGCAGAACGTGGTCATTCTTCCTGTGTATATTTTTTCAAGGCATTTAGGAAAACACAGTTACGAAGGATACGGGCCTGTAATTGGATAACTCATTTTCATCGCCGCCTTTATATATCAGGCTACCTTTACCCGTTTTCACACGTGCTGGAAAAAACGCCGTTTGAAAATGCAAGGTGGTACACATGTACAACAGCAGCGCTGATAATGTCTAGCGTGTACTTCACGGGTCGTATTTGCATGTCATCATAATAACATGATCTGCTTTTGCGTAACGTACATAACACGAACCAGATTTCAGCGTACTTGTACGTGTTAGGAATGCACTTTTGCAATTTTTGGCTGCCATATCTGCGACGATATGGAGGTTGTAAGTATTGTACACAATATTGTCAAAGTAATTATTACACTCATCCGGTAGCTGCCTTTCATAGGTTGGTTTACTATTTACCATCAGCTCTCTGCTTCGTGCGAATTCTTTTTCCGTGCCACGTACTGAGTTTAGTTTTCGCCATAAAACATCCGTTCCTTCCAGTGCTTCTTCGGTAAAAATGGTTAAACGGTAGTTTCGTTTAGCCTGTCTAAGAAACTTCGTTACAATATTTAGAAAAGCCTCGAATGCCACAAAATCAGTGGGGTTTCTGGTTTTAAGAAGACGCATATAAAGAGAATCTTTCTCATTTATAAGCCCCAAGGATTTCGACGTAACCCATCAAATTCTTCATTTTCGGGTGCGCGAACGTTTGCGTGTGTAGTGTTTCTTTAAGACAGATGTAAATTGCGTCAGAAAGCATTCGAAAGCAAAATCCTGATTATTTGTCGTATATACGTCCTCACGGCTTATCCTAGCTAGTTCGTTACTAAAAAGGTCTACATTAACTGCATTCACATCTTGGAATGTTGGGTAAGAACCCAAGGCCGGAACCGGTTAGGGTTGGTCGAGGCTGTTTTTTTTCTCTGTCTCAAATTGTCTCTGATATTTATGCCAATAGTACCAGATGCAACATTGGGGTCCTCAACATTTGTAATGAAAACATCAATTAGCAATGAAGAATCAGTTGAATGCGAGTAGGCACAGTGACAGTGTTTAAAAATGCATTCTGTCATTATTGTCGCAAATTCACGCTGTTTTGACGTCGGACCTAAAAAATTGATATTTATATCAACACTCAAAAGAAGTTTTAGACGGTTTTTGTCTATCCACCAGAAAAACGCATCGATAAAATACAGGAAGGGAGATACGTTCCCCCCTGGTAGCGGCGTACAAAACAGGAAAAGCAAGTTTCCCTCCAAGCATAGTCAGAATCTCAAATTGAGCAGTATAAATACTGAAATTGTCGATTACTTTTCAGCTAAAAGTTTTTTTTGCTGTAAGTAATACGCCTCCACCTCTTTTAGTCGCCCGGGTTTAGGTAGTGAGTATTGTATCCAGTAATTTGAAATATATCATGTGTCTGCTGGTACCACATTTCAGTCAGCATGACGACATTCAATACGAACGAAAAGCTCAGACGAAGAGAGCATTCAGGCTATCCGCTTTATTGCAAGCTCACTATTTATGTCAAAAAATGTAGTCCTCAGTTTTTAGCTAAATATACATAGGTAACGTCAGTAGTACTACGCTGAGAGTAAGCCTAGTTGACCTACCTAACGAATCGATGCAAGCCTGCTTACACATGAGACAATTGAACTTTATCTAGCTCCGGTTAGCCGGAGTTGCTCCTTACTTCGCTCCTTCCTTCGCGGGACAGCCTGTCTAAGCAGTTTTTTCAGAGGAGGACACTAATTCTGGTTGACAAACACCGGTTATGGTTCAGAGAAATCGACACTGGACGTGCAGACCCATTTCTTATGTGCTTTCTCAATAGCAGCGTCAGGGTTTGCATGTGAATGAAACTGTACAGCCACGTTAGGGCAGCCCTGATCTCTCCTTGGTACACGAAGGCACATATCGGCGTCAGTTTCAAAGATCCGTTCATCGACAGCATCACCGTGCATCCTGCGCATAGCTGGAAGATTTTCCCTGTCCACGGCCCGGAGTTTTTTTATCTCAATGTTCCTACTTCGCGAGTACTTGCAAAGGCTAGTCGTACGTTGTTCGGAGGACATCACAACTTGGTCCAGCCTTCCGCATTCTGGCTCAAGATGAAACATCTCTTTTTTAGCGCTGCGTTCTCTTTCTCAAATTTCGCGGAGCGCTTAGCCATTGCGACAAACTGAGTGCTGAAGAAATCAATAAAACTCTTTAGTTATTTAAATTCCCTTCTCAATTCTTTCTACATTTCTGTCCACATATCTCTTATTTGCTACCTCAAGTCCCTCAAAAACTTTCTAATTTAATTGGGCATCTTGATCTCGTAATGCGACATAATACAACCACAGTTTGGTAGCAGAGGAAGAACTGCAATACGCCCCATGAAAAAACAAGACACTCTCATTTCCTGCCACACGTCCTTCACAAACTTCGTAATTTTATGGGGATCTCGTATGGCGACATAATGTAACCACACTTTGGCAGCTGCGGAAAAATGCAATACGCCCGGCGGAAAAAAAGAAGACACGAACATGTGTTTTAAAAGCTTGGAGGTTAGGGCAGTGTGCTGCTGTGCCAGTTGCTGCCTATTGAGGCACGGACGATCGCTGCAGGTTCTTTTACGTTGGTGGTCCCGTCCTTCATCAATGCGCAGATTTCTCTGCGCAAGCGTTCCTCGCTGGTAACGTCAGCATGGCGATAAGGTTCTCCCCACATGGCGAAGCACTTTCCAGCAAACATGCCAAGCAAGCGGCTGCAATGGGTTCCGATGGGCGACGAGGCAAAGCTGGTCGGGCGAAGCAAACGCCAAACGTCCAGCAGCTGCGTAGAGTAGGATCTGTGTTTGAAAAGCGTGGCGATTGCGGCAGTACGATGCGGTGACCGTTTCTGCCAAATGAAGCAGGGATGACCGCTGCAGAGGCTTTTACGGCGGGGGCCACGTCGGTGATGAATGCGCAGATTACTCTGCGCAGGCGTCACTTCACTGGTAACGACAGCATGCCGATATGGTGCTCCACACGTGGCGAAGCACTTCCCAGCAAACACGACCAACAAGCGGCTGCGATAGGTTCTGAGTTGCGGCGAGGCTAAGCTGGTCTGGAGAAGCAAACGGCAAAGCCCAGCAGCACCGGAGAGCAGGATCTGTGTTTTTCAAAGCATGGCGATTAGCGATGTGCGCTGCGGTGGCAGCTGCTGCCTGGTTTCTGTTGCCAATTGGGATCTGTGGGCAGTTGCATTCTCCTTCTTTCATTGGGGTACTCATTCTTCCTAGAACTGTATCTGACGCTTGAGGGTGATAATCAGCAGCAATCTGACTATACAGGGGGAGAAGGGAACCTTTTTTTCAACCCCAAGAGAGTGTCTCAAACGTCTACAACCTCTCATGTTTGGGCAACTGGTGGGAAACCTTCTTATGCTCGTTCGGCATCATGGCTGCCAGAACAAGACCTCTCGGTAGGCTGTCGCAGAATGATATAGTTAGGATAGGAGGGGCTCCTTGAGGAAATAAAGACTGATAGGTTCGACAACTACAACGCCAAAGGAGGCGCAAGGGTGTTGTTAGGGTATTTTAACTACGGTTACAAAGAAAAAATAGAAAATCACGCGCCCAGAGTTGTGACAAATCCATGCCTTTCGATTTGATCTCGAATGCCTTACTTATTGGCTATTTCGGAGAATGTGCTCTCCTTTAATATCTTTTCTGTTTATATTTACAAGAACTGTATCTCATGCTTCAGGGTGGTATCGTGTGCTATTCTGACTACACAGGGAGAACGAGACCTGTTTTCAACTCTCGGAGCATGACTCCAACACCTTCAACCTCTCATGAGCGGGCAACTGGGGAAACCCTTTTAGCTACATCGGCATCACGTCCACCAGTACCGAGACTCTCGCTAGGTTCTCGCCGAATATTATAATTAGAACATCGGGGGCTCGATGAGGAAATAAGGAAGTTAGGTCGACAGTCTGCAACGCCAAAGGAGGCATAGGGGTGTTGCTAGGGTGTTTAAAATGGTTAGTGAAGTAACATTTTTTTTAAATATATGTAACATAAACAAAAAGAAAGTAAAACACGCGTTAAAATAAGGGGACCGAACCCCCACCGTTGAGATTGATCTGAAATGCGTTACCAAATAAGCTATCTGGCCGACGGTGTTCTCCTTCCCTTTCTCGGGCATTTATATTTACTACAATGGCATCTGACGCTTCAGGCTGGCATCCGGCGCGACTCTGACTACACCGGAAACAGGTGACCTTTTTTTCAAGCCCGGGGCGTGATTCTAACGTCCCGCACCTTTCATAAATGGACTACGGACGGAAACCCTCTATTCCCACCTTGGCATCAAGGCAGCCAACCGAGACCATGGATAGCTTTTCGAAGTATAATATAGTTAGGAAATGAGGCCTTTTTGAGGAAATACAGAAAGGAAGTTCACAGTTTACAACGCCAAAGGAGGTATAAGGGTATTGTTAGGATATTTTTTACTGTGTTGAGCGAATCTAGTAATAATAAATTTACGTCAGACAGAAAAAAAGCCAAACACGGGCCCACAGGGGGGACCGAACCCACGCCTTTTTATATGACCTCAAATGGCTTACCTAGTCGGCTATCTCATCGACTGTGTTCTCTATCACTTTCGGTTGTATATACATTTATTAGAACGGTATCTTACGCTTGAGGGTGGCAGCCAGCCCCATTCTGAGGGCACGGCGATGAGCGGACGTTTTTTTTTTTAAATCTCGGGGAGTGACTGGAACGTCTACAACCTGTCATCAGTGGGCAACTGGTGGTAAACCCTGTCGTGCTACCTTGGCATCAATTATGCTAGGACCGAGACTCTCGATAGGCTTTCACAGAATATTATGTTCGTTGAGAAAATATGGGCAGATAGGGCAGCAGTTTACAACGCCAGAGAAGGCATAAGGGTAGTAGCATCTTTTTTTACTGCTGTTAGTGAACTTAACATTTTTAACTATACGTAAGAAATAAGGAATTAAGAAAGAAAAAAGAAAGGAAAAGACGCGCCGCTGTGTGCTGACCGAAACCACCCATTTCGATTTGATCTCGAATGCAAATACAATTCGGCTTTTTGGGCAACTGTGTTCTTCTTTACTTTTTGGGGTATATATAATTACTACAACTGTATCGGACGCTTGACAGTGGTATCCAGCGCCACTCTGACTACATAGTGAGAAGGGGACCCTATGTTCCACCACCAGGGCGTGACTCGAATGACTATAACCAGTCATAAGTGGGCAACTCAGGGGATACCCTCTTATGCTACCTTGGCATCATGGCTAGCAGAACTGAAACCCTCGCTAGGCTTTCGAAGAATAAAAGTGTTAGAAAATGTGTGGCTCCTTGAGAAAATACAGAAATCTAGGTGGGCAGGCAAATGCCTAAGAAGGCATAGGGGTGTTAGAGTCTTGTTTGACTACGGTTATTAAAGTTTATATTTTTAAATATACGTAAGAGAGAAAAAAAAACGCTAGCCCATTTTGTGGAGCAAACCGGGCCACCCTATTTGGTGTCGAACGTCTTACGAATTCAGCTATTTGAGCGGATGGGTTTTCCTTCACATTCTGGGGTATTTATATTTACTGGAACTGTATCTCACTCTTGAGAATGGTAGCCAGCGGCACTCTAACTACAAGAAGAGAAGGGGACCTTTCGAATCCCGGGAGTAACTTGAAAGTCTATAGCCTGTCGTGATTGGGTAACTGGAGGGAAGACCTCTTATGCTACTTTGGAATCATGACTTCCAAAATCGAGACCTTCACTCGGTATTCGCGGCATAATACCGTTAGGAATTGAGCGGCTCACTGAGTAAATAAACAAGGATAGGTCGGACGTGTACAACAAAAAAGGAGGCATAGGGGTGTTAGGAACTTCTTTTAACACGGTTAGTGAAGTTAAATTTTTTAATATAAAAAAGAAAGAAAGAAATAATAAAAAAGACACTCCCAGAGTGGGGACTCAACCCACGCTTGTCGATTTATTCCATATGCCTTACCAAGTCAGCTATCTGGCCTTCTGTGTTCACCTTCACTTTCGTGGGTATTTGTATTTACTGGGACTGTATCTGGCTATTGCTGGTGGTAACCAGCGTAACTCTGACTACACGGCTACAAGGGAAAAAGCGGAATTCCTTTTCAACCTTCACATTTTGACTCCGACGTCTACAACTTGTCATGAGTGGGCTACTGGAGCGAAACACCCTCATCCTACCTTGGCACCAAGGCTCCCTGAACCGACACCCTCGAAAGGCTTTCTCAGAATAATATATAAGGAAATGGTATGAGGAAATACAGAAAGATAGGCCGGTGCTGTACAATGCCAAAGGACGCATAGGGATGTTGTTAGTGTCTTTTTTACTAAGGCTAGTGAAATTCTCATTTTTCTGAATGCACATAAGAAAGCGAGAAACACACGTGCCCAACGTGGGGATGAACCCACCTATTTCGATATTATCTGGAATGCCTTGCCGATTCGGCTATCTGGGCTACTGTGTTCTCCTTCACTTTCTGCGGTATTTATATTTATAAGCACTGTATCTGATGGTCTAGGGAGGTAGCGAGCACCACTCTGACTACACGGAGAGAAGGTAATCTTGTTCTTAACCCTCGGGGCATGACTCGAACGTCTACAACCTGTCATGAGGGAGCAACTGGCGGGAAACCTTGTTATGATAACTTGACATCAAGGTGCTCAGAACCAAGACCCGCGCTAGGCTTTCGCAGAATAATATAGTTAGGAAATGATGGGCTGGTGTAGGAAATACCGAAAGATAGGTCGGCAGTTAAATGCCAGAGGGTGATGATGATGATGGTTGGGTTTTTATGGCGCAAGGCCGACTAAGGGCAAAGAGCGCCAGAGGAAAGTTTATTAATGAAGTGAAGTGGTTACAAAAAAAATGTCAACCGAACATAGTAAAATCAGTTACAGATAATGGTGATGGCTGGTGTATAGGGCCAGATTTGATTATGCGTGATAGGAAATGAGGTTTAAAAACTTAACGTCTGACAAATACTCAAACACACGTTTAACAGAAACATTGGCTTCGTCACCTAGAAACTGCGGTGGATGTAGTGGGATATGTTGTCTTTAGAGTTCTCTGAAGTGTTTGTGTCGTGTTGTGTGAAGTGCCTTGCATGTGAGTAGTATGTGCACTACGGATAGGGCCTCTCCGCACCTGCTGCACTGGGGTCTAGAAGATCCCGTCAGCAGATACGAGTGCGGTGCATGGGTGTGCCCTATCCGTAATCTGGCCAAGGGGACTTCAGAGTATTTATTGCGTGTGTCGGTGGTATATGGTCCCAATTGAGGTTTTATTATGTGTAACTTGTTGTCTGTTTGTTCACTCCAGTGTGTTTGCCATGTTTTGCGAAGTTGTTTTCTGATGTGTGGTTTCACGTCGGTGTAGGGTAATGTGGTTATGTCTACTGTAATTGAGAGTGTAGCAGCAGCAGCCATTCGGTCCGCTGCTTCGTTCCCGGCAATACCACAGTGGCCAGGGACGCAGCAAAGAAAGTTCAAATTTGCGTACATACACAGACCTAATACCCTTGACAATCAGATTGACAACGTGGTTTTTCGAAGGCACTGTTGACGACAGTGCCCGCACAACACTGAGGGAATCTGTATAGATAATGGATTGTGGGATGTGGTTTTGAAGTATATGATTGACAACAAGAAGTACACCGTAAGCCTCTGCCGTAAAGATACTAGTATGACTATTCAGAGTTCGAGTGACACTAAGGCCGTGCCCATGCGCCGCGCAGGACACAGAGGTGACAGATCTAGAAGCGTACGTATAAAATTCAGAGCACTCATACTTCTGCTGCAAATACAAGAAATGCTGGAGAATCGCACATGTGGGAGCTCGCTTTTTATCTAGATGTGTAAAAGATGTGTTGCACGATACAGGGCGTAGATGCCATGGTGCTATAAAATCCGTCAGAGAACTTTGGATTCTATCTAAAAAGGAGACAGCAAGCTCTGACGCCTCCTCTCTAACTCTGTAAGAGAAGGGCGCAGAGATCGATGGTCGATTTAAAAGGAGTTCAGTCATGGACGTATCATGAAAAACTGATTTAAAAGGATGGTGAGGCATGGATGAACTTTTAAAGGCATAAAGGAGAACTGTGTTAGCTCGCTGACGTTGTAGGTTTCATTTGTTGCACTCCACATAGAGGCTTTCGACCGGGCTAGTGCGGAAGGCGCCACACGCCAGGCGGAGCCCGAGATGGAGCACTGGGTCCAGCATTTTGAGGGATGTTTTACTTGCTGACCCATAAACAACGCTACCATAGTCCAATCGTGAACCTATCAAGCTGGTAAAAACACGTAAGAGAAGTTGTTTGTCAGCACCAAAAGAGATGTGCGACAGAACCTTCAGGATATTCATTGTTTTTAAGCATTTATGTTTTAGTTGTTTTATGTGTGGGATGAATGTCAGCTTTTCGTCAAAGATAATACCCAAGAACTTGTGTTCCTTTTTTACAGGAATAGAGACACCGTGGAGTTGAATGTCTGGATCCGGCCGGATACCACGCCTCTTGGAAAACAAAATACAAGTGCACTTCCCGGGATTAAATTTAAAATCATTGCCATCTGCCCAGCCAGCTCGCTTGTTAACACCAAGCTGGACCTGGCGCTCACAGACAGACAAGTTACAGGATTTAAAGGAGAGTTGAATGTCGTCTACATAGACTGAACAGGAAATCGACGGTGGCAGCACCTTCCTAAGGGAATTCATTTTCACAATAAAAAGGGTGCAACTTAAAACTCCACCTTGTGGCACTCCATTTTCCTGCACATGAACCCTAGAGAGTGCAGTTCCAACTCGCACACGAAAGGTTCTTTGAGACAAGTAGCTGGCAAGTGTGTTTATCATGTTACCTGACATGCCGAAGGACTTGAGGTCGCTTAGGATGCCCTACCGCCACGCGGTATCGTACGCTTTTTCCAGATCACAGAATACCGTCATGCAATATTGTTTGTGGAGGAAAGCATCCTTTATATAGGACTCGAGCGCGACGAGTTGGTCGTTCGTGGACCGCCCCGCCCTGAAGGCTGCCTGCCAGCCCTTGAGAAGACCATTGTACTCAAGAAAGTACACGAGTCTCCTGTTTGTCATCTTCTCGAGGAGCTTGCACAGGCAGCTTGTGAGGGCGATGGGCCGATAGCTAGCAGGAGAGGAAGGGTCCTTTCCTTCCTTCAGGAAAGCCACTACTATGGCCTCCCTCCAAAAGCGAGGAATGTGCCCCGAAAGCCATATGTTGTTGTATAGATGTAGGAGTGTTTCAAGAGTGTCTGGGTGTAGGTGTTGTATCATGGTGTATGTGATTTTGTCTGCACCTGGAGCTGAAGGCTTACTTGTGCTCAGAGCAACCTTCAGATCATGAATAGAAAAAGGAGAATTGTAAGAAGTGTGCGACTTGTTATCACGCAGGGACTTCGTTTCTACAGATGTTTTGTGTTTCATGAAAGTGTTTGTGTATTGTGCTGAACTGAACACGTGTTCCAAGTGTTGTGCAAGTGTGTTAGCCTGGTCTTCCAGTGTGTCCCCTGTTGTACTAACCAGGGGCAGGCTGTGTGTCTGTTGTCGTTTTAGTTTTCGTATTCGTGTCCAGACTTTGTGTGCGTCAGTGTATGAGTTGATGGAAGTGAGGAAGGTGCGCCAACACTCCCTTTTCGCCTCACGACGCACTCGCTTCCCAAAACCCTTTGCCCGTTTAAAAGAAATGAGGTTATCTGACGTGGGGTACCGGCGAAGGACACCCCACGCCTTGTTTTGGGCCTCTCGAGCCCGCCTGCAGTCCTCGTTCCACCAGGGCCTCCTTGGGGTACGGGACCCACTGGAGGCCTGGGGAATGGACTTTTCGGCAGCGTCGAGGATGTGCGCCGTGATGAGTTGGGCGGCTTCCTCCACGTGTAGGTGTTTTATGGATGTGTGGTGTAGTTTAGATGTTTCTGTGAATGTACTCCAGTTTGCTTTTGATTCATTAAACTTGTAATGGGAAGATGGACTGCATGGGCCTTTACATATGTACGTTAGAGAAGTGGGGAAATGGTCACTACCATATGGGTCTCTGCCCACACCCCACTCAAGATATGGAAAGAGAACTGCGGAACCAATAGCCAAGTCAAGATGCGAGTATGTATTGTGTCCTAAGTTATGGTATGTAGGCTGTTTTTTGTTGAAAAGGCATGCTCCGGAGGATGTAAGAAACTTCTCTATCAGGCGACCTCGGACATCCGTGCGAGAAGAGCCCCAAAGAGAGTTGTGAGCATTAGGTCGCCTGTTAGTATGTATGGTTCGGGCAGCTGGTCGACCAGCGCCTCGAAATCAGAGCTCGAAAGTGCATGATCAGGAGGAATGTAGATGGAGCATACCGTTATCAACCTATTAATAATATTGTTCGAATTGCTACAGCCTCAAGGACAGTGTTCAGAGTGACAGGATGGCAGGCTAAGGATTTCTGGGCATATATGGCCACACCGCCAGAAGAGTGTGTGCAGCCATCCCTGTCCTTTCTGAAGATCATGTGACTATTCAAGAAATTTGGGTGCTTGGAATTCAAATGTGTTTCCTGAACACACATTACACTTGGCTGATTAGCATGCAGTATTTCGTATACATCGTCAAGATTTTTAAGAAGGCCTCTACAGTTCTATTGAATTATGTTTTCTCTTCCCATTATTTAGTGTGAGAGCTACTGGAGTGTGTGTCTTTGTTTATGTGTCGTCTTTCGGGGCTGTGACTCTCGCCTTTTTTGGCTTGTCGGGAGGCTTTGGCGTCGGGACGCGTTCCTTGCGCTGCGTTGCAGGCAGGAACGGCCCGACATTCATCTCTTCGTCGGATGTCAGAGGGGTGCCCGACGGACCGGGCCCCCCCGACGGGGCCCCCTCTCGGGAGCCCTTCGTTTGAGCCGCCACCGCTGAGGGCGTCCGGGGCGCCTGAGGTGGCACGGGCGGTGCGGTGGCGGTGGGAACCGGTGCGGGGCCCGTGGTGTCCATCACCTCGGTACCCTCCAACGCACTGGAGGACGTGGAGACAGAGGAGGGAGCGGCATCGGTCCCGAAAGAAGAGGTTGGCACCACAACCGCTGCTGCCTCAGCAAGCGGCGTGGTGGCGGGTTGGGCTGCCTGAGGCAACCCAGGAGGGGGGGCGGGGTAGGGACCAGGTCAGACTCGCTGAACTGGGTCCCTGTGGAAACCAGACGCCGCTCCGCCCCCCGGCGAGCTGCGTCGGCGTACCTCCCCAGGGACAAAGAGGCGAACCTCTTTCGCGCCTCTGGGAAGGTGATGTTCTCAGTTACCTTGATGTTGATTATCTTTTTTTCAATTTGAAATTTTTCGCACTTGCGGGAGTGGGCTGCATGCGCCCCCCCGCAGTTTACACAAGAGAGGGTGTCAGATGGACAGTTGTCGCCCGGATGGTCATGCGACGCGCATTTTGCACACGTCGTTCGGCCACGGCAAGAGTTTGTACCGTGCCCGAACCGCTGGCACTTAAAACAGCGCCGCGGGTTCGGGATGTAGGGACGGATGGAGCAACGGATAAAACCTGCATTTATGTGTTGTGGAAGAACTGCGCGGTCGAAAGTCAAGATAATGTGTTTGGTGGGAATCTCCTTGTCGTCTCTGCAGATAGTGATGCGTCTCACGGCAGTGACGCCCTGATCCTTAAAGCCGGCAAGGAGATCCGCATCCGTTTCGTTCAAGAGATCCGTCTCGGATACACCTTGCGAGCTGTTGAGGCTCCGATGGGGTGTGACCCTGATGTCTAGATCAGCCAGTCTAGTCTGAGCTAGAAGCTTCGTGGACTGCTGCTTGTCATTTACCTCGATTAGTAGTTCACCAGACCTTTGTTTTTTGCACTTATATGATTTTCCTATTATGGCTTCAAGATATTTTGCGATCAAGAAGACTGACTGAGATGCAAGAGGGTGGGTTGGATTGAGGGACTCCATGACAAGAAATCGAGAGTAATGATCTGGTTCAGGAAATGTCAAAGATGCCAATGAAAGAAAAGATACTTCGGTGCGGCCCCTTTTCAGGGACCGATCACGTTTGGGGGGGGGTTTGTAATTACGATAGGGCATAGTATAAAAGCAGGGAGACTGGGGTACTTCCTTCTCAAACCTTACCCTGATAGCCTGAGAGGTCCCGGAGCTCCCTGCCTGGTAAACAGACAGGAAGCCCATCCGCCGGAGCTTGACCTGGGCTCCGACGGCCACCGTTCATGGTTTCTAACCCTCCACCTATAAACACATCACCACGGTTGGATCCAGCTTATGTTCTGGGGCTCGGGGTCCGCGGTATCGCCAGTACCGTCACCAAGATTACTCAAGGTGCCCCGTGTGGGGAAATGCTAGAGGAGGCACAGGGGTGTTGGGGTCTTATTTTACTACGGTTCTTCAAGCGTACATTTTAATTATACTTAGAAAAGAGAGAGAGAAAAACATGAGTCACTGTGGGGACCAAACCATGCCACGCCATTTTACCGGAAATGCCTTACCAATTCGGGTATTTTGGCGACTGTGTTCTCCTTCACTTAAGTGGTATTTATATTTACTAGAGCTATACATAATGCTTGAGGGTGGTAGCCAGCGCCACCCTTGCTAAACGGGAATAAGGCGACCTTCAGTTTTACCCCCGGGCCAAGCTTAAGATATCTACAGCCTGTCATGACTGGGTAACTCAGTTGAAACCCTCTTTGTTAATTTTGGCATCTAGGATACCAGAACCGAGGCCCTCGCTAGGATTTTCTGGAATTGTAAATGGGGAAATATGAGGCCCTTAGAAGAAATTGAACAGTTTGTTAGGCAGTTTGGAATGCCAAAAGAGCAAGAAGGCTGTTGTTAGGGTCTTTTTTACTACGCTTAGTGAAGTTATTTTTTACAATATGCATAGGAAATGAAAAAAGAAAATACGCGCCCAGAGGGGGGACCGAACCCACCCCTTTCCGTTTGACGACGAATGCCTCACCAATTCCGCTATCTGTGCTTTTTTTCTTTATTGCCTGCTTGGCAAATACATGTCATGCGTAACACCCATGCACAAAATTATTACACAAACAAAAACACTCGCCCCACATAGGCAGTGCAGCGAAATAAAATTCCTTCAGTGCAACCAAGATGTCCAACCCAGGTATCAACTCAGGTGGCTCGTTTCGAATCGTGTAAACTTCTCTTATAGACAATGTCCCCTGTTTGGAATACACTCTCGCGGGCTGACCATGTCTATCAGCTGTTCGTGTCTTTCAACTGCTGTGCGGACTCAGTGACACAAACATACTATACGGCAGGCCCCCACTACTTTGAATGGACAAGACACGAATGCCATGAGGCGTTATTGCATGGTCTTCTTTGAGCGTGCATTTCAGAATGTCCCAGTGAAAAAATGAGTCTGAGCAGTCCCAACATATACGATCGATCGTATCTACCTTCTGACAAATGCGACAGGAAACTGACCATGCCCACTATAAGCCTCGGTCTTGAAGCCATAGTTTCACTGGGAGCGGGCTAGTACGCTATTTAACGAAACAAAAATTCAACAAATCTCTGACAAATGCTTCAACAAATGCTTCAACAAATCTCTGCTACCCTCTCCTCTGTATAAAGAGTGGTACACAAGTTCGGGCAAGCAACATCAAGCACATTCTTTTACAATTGTTTCCGAGAAACGCTACGTAAATAATAAATGGAAAACGGGCTTTAAGATATTTGAAAGCGTCGATTAACTTACGGAGGTTACCTCCTACATGGTAGTGTCTCGCGCCAGATGAAGACACCATGAAATCTGATAGCCTATCTCTTAGGAATACTTGGGGTACAGCTCGTAAAAATGAATCGTTCTGGCCTCGCAGAAGTATATATCTTGCCACCCGTTGTCAAAGAAACAAATGTGAACGAGCGATCCTTCAGTTTTTTTATTGAACAGAAAAACTTTTGTTGGACTGGCACGTTCCCATGTTGAACCCCAGAGAAAAACTGAAAATACTCGACGCAATTTTGTACCACACCCATGACCTTGCACAACACCTGCAACACCACACAACACCTGCCATTCCGCGACAATAAAAAAAATCACGCCATATCCACGGGATGAACGATGATAAGTTGGGCGAAGCTCGAGAGAGGGAGATCATCGGTAACCGTACCTCTCCCGTGAAAGTTCACCCATTACATCATTAAGAAAGACGTAAGTAAGACTGTGTGCGTACATTGTACAAATAAACTTTTATTTTCGAAGGCAATGCTCCCAGGCCCAGACCTGATGAAAGACCCCGCGCCATCGAGGACTACCCCGCACCTCCACCACAATTTGTCACGTAGGATGGGACACAACGGTAAAGAAACTACTTTTATTTAGGGCGAACTTCTGCCCGAACAAGACGAGAGGAAACGAGCAAAGGTCCTTGCGTCTCGTTCGATCTCCGTGAACGACTGCCTGCGTTCGTGGCGTGATCTCTTGCGTGATCTCCCCCTCGCAGTGCACGTGCGGTCGCGCCTCCGTTGGCGAACGCAGACAAGCTCGCGCTCCCGGTGCCAACTTTGCGCTGCCGGTTGCAGCCGGTTCTTGCACGTGCACTGTGGCCCACTTTGCGACATCTCCGAAAGAATGCGGCGGTCACGAACCACGAGACCCTTGACTTAAGGAGCTTCGCCCCTAAAACATACCGTCCTCCGAGCACAAACAGACATATCACGGCCTCCCTATTTCAACGTTTTCTCGGGTGGTGGCTGTTTGAACCACGAACCACAACCTTTGGAACCACGATCGACTGATCGTTTTCATACACATGTGGTGTGGTTTCCCAGTGAATATGCGAGAATCGCGAACACGTATTTCAATTTGGCGAGCTACGAAAAATTTTACAAAAAGCTTGACGTCCTTTCCGCCTCACTGATGCTGTCTTGCTCTTCACAAAACACCGCAACATTATCTGTGTATGCCAAAATCTTGACCTCAATTGAGTGTAGCTTAAAGCCATTTATTTTATTGTTGATCAAATTCTTTAAACTTAACACTTCTATGTACATTGCAAAAAGCAGTGTTCTTAAGGGGCAGCCTTGTTTTCTAGATGAAAGAACAAGAAAGCTGTAACTTAATTTCTTGTTAACAATGACACTCGCACTGCACTGCTTGTAAGCCATTTAACTCCGTTTCTTACTGACCTTGGTATCACGGCTGCGAGAACGGAGACGCTCGACCTCCAGAATACCGCTCTGGTGCACTTCAGAATACCGGTTTGGTCTGGAGGTCGTGGGTTCGGATTCCACCCGGCGGGCATTTTTTCACCACTTCTTTTTCGACTAAAAAAATTATTCATCTCATTCAATGACCCACCGTAACCTCCCCTTTGCTTTCGGAGGTTTTCTGGACTGCCAACCCTCATTTTCTGTCTTATTTCACAGAGCCCATCATTTCCATTTTGTGATTCGCAATATATATATATATATATATATATATATATATATATATTACCCACTTAGAGTATGCTATCAGGCACTGCGAAGGACGCACTATGCCCCGTGTGGGTATGCTCTGATACGGTGGCCATGGGCCATAATGGGTACGTAGTGAATGGGGACTGTGAAGACGACGAGAAGGTAGCACCGGCCTCGGAGAGAACGCGCCACGATCTCTGATAGCTCGCTGCAATCGTGATCATCGCTCCGGCTAGTCTCAGTGCCTACCTGAACACCGTCACCTGGAACGCTACCATTCCCTGCCAATTAACACCTCTTCAATCGGTGGGGTGTGCGGGTTCCCGTCCTCACCGCAGCCTGGAGTTACGAAGCAGAAGTCTCCGTCGTGTCCTGTCGACTGACGACCCTCGGGAAATGACGTCTCCCTCGCAACCCCCGATCGTCTGTTCCGGTGCAATCCGCGAGCGAGACCCACCCATGTTTTATGGCGATGACGACCAGGACGTCGAGGATTGGCTGTCATCGTATGAAAGGGTGAGCGCACATAACAGATGGGATGACAGGATGAAGCTCAACAATGTCCCATTCTCCCTCAAGCGACTCGCTGAGACGTGGTACCTGAACCACGGAGCCGACTTGCAGTCTTGGTCAGCTTTCAAGACCGATTTTCTGAAAGTGTTTGGCCGCCCAGCCGTGCGGAAACTTCTCGCCGAACAACTTTTGCGAAAGCGGGCGCAGAACAAAGGCGAAACATTCACGAGTTACATAGAAGACGTTATCGGCCTGTGCAAGCGGGCAGACCCTTCTATGAGCGAGGCTGACAAGATCAAGCATCTCCCTAAGGGGATAGACGACGACGCTTTTCAGATGTTGCTGAGTAAGGATCCACAGACTGTCGGGGACGTCATCAACTGGTGTCAGAGCTTCGACGAGCTCCGCAAGCAGCGGCTTCTCACGCGGCGCTCAGCGTCACGGCCGGCAGAGCCCCTTTCGGGATTGGTCGTCGGCAGCGAGGAGTCTTCCCTGATGCCCCGCATTCAAGATTTTATTCGCGAAGAAATCGCGCGTCAACTATCTCTTCTATCGTGTGCACCCGCTACGGTGTCAGCGCCCTCATTGTCTTCAACACTTCAGCAAGCGATACGGGAACAAGTCGCCGATGCTCTCCCTTCGGCCTGCCCATCCGGGCCTGTGGCTGCTCCCATATCGTCGCCGCTAACCTACACAGCAGCATTGTTACGACCTCGCCAGCAGGCACCGCTTTGCGCCCCACGATCGCCGCAGCTTCCGTCAGTGTCGCCGCCCCGACCAGCACCTCATGCGCCCAATGTGTGGCGAACGCCTGATAACCGCCCTATCTGCTTCGTGTGTCCTGTCGCCGGCTATGTCGCCCGTTACTGTCGCCGCCAAGCCGTCTCATACGATCAGTCGTTTCATTCGCCGTCCTACGTCGTGTATGAGCCGCCACTTCGTGAGCAGTCGCCCTTGCCGCCGTCGAACTCGCCTCCTGCCGCCCGACCGACATTCAACAGCCGCAGGTCGTCCTCGCCGCGTCGCCGATCTATCTCGCCAATGCGTCCCTGCGTTGACCCAACACAGGAGGAAAACTAGTCGCCGCAGTTCCCGAGGCAAGAGCTCCGTCCACGTCGAAAACCTTAAGTCCTCGATATTCACCCCATATTGCCATTAATGTTAATGTTGAAGGACTCGCCGTAATCGCCCTTGTCGATACTGGTGCTGCCTTGTCAGTAATCAGCGCAACGGTCTGCCGCAAATTACGCAAAGTGACGACGCCAGTGTCCGACCTCACACTACGCAACCGCCAGCGCACAACACATCCGGCCTGTTGCTGCGTGCACACACGGGGTCACCATTGAACACATCACTTACCCCATGAGTTTATCGTGCTCACTGCGTGCTCCACGGCTTCATTCTCGGTTGGGATTTTTCTGTCGTCCCCACCACGCCCGTCATCGATTGCGCCCGTGCTCAGCTGGAGTTATTTTCAGTTCAAGACGCCTTATCGGACGAACACCCTGCCTCTTTTCGCCTAGTTTTTCGGCCGGACACCGACGTTCCTCCTAGCTCTGCCCGCTACTTGTACCCGTTTTGTGCGACTCAGTTCCGGACGCCACAGTGCTGCTCAGCCCTTCCGAGCTGTTTTGCCTCCGACAATGCTTCCCGCTGCCGTTCGCAGTTTATAAATGCAGCATGGGTTCAGGCTCCATGTTTATTTGCAACCCCTATTCCTCTCCAGCTATACTGTTTCGGGGTGAGTGGGCCTGGGTCGTGTAGAAGAGGATTGACACCGTCCTCGCCACCGACGTTCCGATAACTCATCGGACGCTTCACTCGCTCTCCTCAACCCTCCGCTCCAGCCCCGGATACTTCGGTTTTCCTTCGCTCAATCGACGAGAGTCTTCCTGCGCCTGAACGAAACTGCCTTCTCTGCCATGCTTCAAGAGTTCCTCTCGCTCTTTCGACCTGCCAGACATCCTCCTTAGGACGCTCATCCTACAGTTACTCACCACATCGACACAGGAACTCACCCGCCATTACGACAACGGCCGTATCGTGTGTCAGCCAAAGAACGTGGCGTTATTGACAGTCATGTGGACGACATGCTTGAACGTGGCATCATACAGCCTTCGAACACCCGTGGGCGTCACCCGGTTGTTCTCCGTCACAAAGAAGGACGGATCCATTCGCTTCTGTGTTGAGTATCGCCGACTCAACAAAATATCACGCAAGGATGTCTACCCTCTCCCAGAATCGACGACGCCCTCGACACTTTGCAAGGAGCCGAGTTCTTTTCTTCCCTTGATGTAAGGTCGGCTACTGGCAGGGTGCCCATGGCGGATGCTGATCGGGAGAAACGGCCTTTGTTAACACAAATGGCTTTGTACGAGGTTTACCGTCAATGCCTTTTGGCCTTTGCAACGCGCCCTGCAACGTTTGAACGCATGATGGACAATATTTTGCGCGGCCTGAAGTGGAAAACCTTGCCTCTGTTACCTTTGATGATATTGTCGTCCTTTCTTCCGATTTTGACACGCAATATTACCCGCCTTCGACAAGTATTGAAATGCCTCACTGATGCAGGACTTCAGCTTAACCTCAAGAAGTGCCGCTTTGCTGCCCGCCACTTACAATTTTAGGTCACGTTGTGTCCAAAGATGGCGTCAGTCCTGATCCTGACAAACTTCGTGCGGTCGCCGAGTTTCCTAAGCCCACCAACACCAGGCAGCTCCGAAGCTTATATCGCCTCTGCTCGTACTTCCGACGATTCGTGAGGAACTTTGCGTCGATAACGGCACCTCTAACGAGCTTCTCAACGTGAACGGGTCCAACGACATCGCTCAGTGGTCTTCAGACTGTGACGAGGCTTTCAAAAAGCTCCGTTCTGTGCTTACGTGTCCACCGATCCTCCGCCATTTCGACCCGTCGGCCCCCACTGAGCTTCATACTGACGCCAGCGGTGTTGGCCTGGGCGCTGTACTCGCCCAACGGAAATCTGGCTTCGACGAATACGTCGTTGCTTATGCGAGCCGGACACTCGCCAGAGAGGAGGAAAACTACTCTGTCACGGAGAAAGAGTGCCTGGCTATTGTGTGGGCCATAAGCAGATTTCGTCCCTACTTGTACGGCAGGCCCTTCCACGTAATCACCGCCCACCACGCCTATGGCTGGCTATCTTCTTGTGAAGGATCCGTCTGGTCGTCTTGGAAGGTGGGCCCTTCGCTTACAAGAGTACGACATCCCCGAGTGCTCTTTCGATCTGGCCGCAAACACACCGGACGGCGATGCGCTCTCACGCTCTCCTGTGACCGCCGACAGTGCCTTTTTGTCATCCATAGACGGAATTCTGTCCTCTCTGTCACTTGACGACATGCCTTGCGAGCAGCGCAAGGATCCCTGGATCACTTCTCTTTTGGACTGTCTGACAAACCCCGCTTCGCCAAACGCCCCTCGCGCTGTACGGCGACAGGCCACTCACTCGCTATTCGTGACGAGCTTCTGTACCGCCGAAATTATAACGCAGACGGCCGGAAGTGGCTCCTCGTTATTCCCCGCCATCTTCGTTCAGACATTTGCGCATGTTTTCACGCCGATGCGCAGTGTGGTCATGCTGGTGTACTGAAGACATACCGGACAGTCTCCGCATGCGGTACTATTGGCGTGGAATGTACACTTTTGTCACCAAGTTCGTCCGTTCCTGCGAAAAATGTCAACGCCGCACGTCCCCACCAAACCAACCGCCGGCTCCGTTGCAGCCCCTGCCGTGTCCAGTACGACCTTTTGACCACGTAGGAATCGATTTGTATGGGCCGCTCCCCTACCGGCGTCCTGGAAACCGCTGGGCCATCGTCGCGGTAGACCACTTAACGAGATACGCTGAAACCGCCGCACTACCAGCCGCTAACGCCCGCGAGGTCGTTAGCGGCTGTCCAAGTTGCTGTCGCAAATATCATGTCCTTACCGTGTAATCGAGCGCGCATCCCCAGTGAAACTACGTAGTTGAGCCGCTCACGTTGTCTCCGGACCTCCGTTGTCCGCGGTCGCGAAAAACTGTGCACGTTGACCGTCTCAAGCCTTACCACGAACGAGGTTTTATCTTGCCCTTAGGTCGCCAGGATGGCTTCTTATGTCCACGGGGGGTATTGTAGTGCAAAAGATTTGGCCCACTCAAGTATGCTATCAGGCACTGCGAAGGACGCACTATGGCCCCGTGTGGGTATGCTCTGATACTGTGTATGGGCCATAATGGGTATGTAGAGAATGGGGACTGTGAAGCGACGAGGAGGTACACGGCCGCGGAGAGAACGCTATCCTTCCCTGCCAATAAACACCTCTTCATATATGATATATAAATATATAGATATATATATATATATATATGTATATATATATATATCTAATATATATATATATGTATTATATTTATATATATATAGTATATATATATATATATATATATATTTATATGTATATATATATGCTGGCGATGGGGCCGAAGGCGTGGTGAACACAAAATAAGAAACCTCGGTAACAGCAACAGCGGACGGTTTATTTCGACGTTTCGACTTCGAGACAAGTCTTCTACAGGAATGATGGCTTCGGACGTTTCGGAAGAGAGCATATATGTCGAAAGTGGAAAGCGGGTTTACGAATGGCCAGCGATACCCACACACAAACATACGTGAACAACACAAACACGAAGCGGGAATCTTCCTTATTGGAAGAATGAACAAAAAATGAACAACGAAGAGAGAGACGCCAAGATAGTTGGAGAGGGAAAAAAAAGGAAAAAAAGGAAAAAAAAGGAAGAAAGGGAGATGAAAGAGCACTGAACAGGAATTCGAGTGGTGGCGGAAACGCGAAAAGCTCAACAGCGTCCGAAAGTGGGGTTGTAGAACAAAGGAGAGAAGGCAATATATCTTCCGCCGCTAGCCGTCACTATGCTAACGCCCAGACGCTCCGAGGGATCGCGTTTCCGTTTCTAACGTAAAAAACATCTTGAAGCGGCACTACAACATTCTCGGACAAAGTGAACGCCTCAAACGGGCGTTTCCGTCCGTTCCAGGCGTCGTCTACCGACGATCCCGGAACCTGAAAGACACACTCGTGAACGCAAGGACAAATTCATTGTCAGCGCATAATGAATGCCGGCCATGCCTGAAACCGCGGTGCCTTGTCTTCAAGGCAATGCAACAGACAAGCACTGCGCAAAGCTCCAACTCAGAGTACTCTTTAAAATTCGCGGGAACATGACGTGCGACACTTCCAATGTGATTTATTTGATTGAATGCAATGTGTGTCGAATGCAATATATAGGGCAAACAGGGACCTCTTTCAGCTCCCGGTTCAATAATCACAAAGCGCACGCCAAAACGCGCCCGACCCTGCCCCTCTCCAGACACCTCAGCCTTCCAGATCATTCTTTCGATAAACTAAGCGTCACGCTCTTAGAGACGGGGTTCAGGTCAAACCGGGAACGAGAACAACGTGAATCATACCTCATATACCGATTCAATACAATCAAAACAGGTATAAATGAGGACCCAGGCACACTTGCAGCGATTAAAACATTGTCATCTACCTAACCGTATCAGTGGCGCTGTGGGTGTAGCCGGAACCGGACTCTCGAAATCACATGCACGGGAGCGTTTGTTCAGTGAATTTTTCCCACATTGCTGATGTCTTTCCGTTTTTGTTTTTATTTTTATTCCTTCTCTCCTTTGCCGCTCTTCGTGTTCACTCCTATCTTCTTTTTTTTCTCCTTTTTATAATCTTTTGTTATAACTTTGGAAACCTTTTCTAAATCTCCGTCACAATCTTACAATTAAGTAATGTTGCTTAGTGTCGGTGCTGTTTCAGCAATAACTTCTGTTTACCTTCTCCCCAAAACACGTGTGCGAAAATTGGTTGGGGGATTTAAACGTTTGGATATGGCGCATAACCCGGAAGATAAGCAATACAATTCTGGGGTCTGCGTTATTACTCGAGCGCACATATCTTTGCCGTTGTTATCACTATTCGCCCCCGCGGACTGGTTACATTTTTGACTGCTTGCAAATCTATTTTTCCCTCCCTTGCACCTACAGTCGTCTTCTAAGCCCGGCCACCGAACCATCGGGGTTTATTTTCTCGGTTTCCCTCCCCCCCATTCCGTTGAGCAGCTTGCGTTCTGGTTTGGCTGTTCCCCCCCCCCCCATGCCCACTCAGCGGAGGGGAGACACCGACGACGCACGGGTTGTCGCTGAACTGCAAAGTGGCAGCTCTCAACAAAGACCTGAAAACTCGGCCTAGCGCCCCGTTCTCGGAAGGCGTCCGTCCGGCGAGGGAACGGTGCAATGGTGGCGGACCGTTTCCTTCTGCACGACTACAAAACGTCCTTTAATTGTCTCAGCTCCGGGAACGGGCCCATAAACGGGCTGTAAAATGCCTTGTTCGCACTTTCCGAACATATGGCGGGACACTCGCTTTCAATCAACGGAAACGCGATCCCTCGGAGCGTCTGGGCGTTAGCATAGTGACGGCTAGCGGCGGAAGATATATTGCCTTCTCTCCTTTGTTCTACAACCCCACTTTCGGACGCTGTTGAGCTTTTCGCGTTTCCGCCACCACTCGAATTCCTGTTCAGTGCTCTTTCATCTCCCTTTCTTCCTTTTTTTTCCTTTTTTCCTTTTTTTCCCTCTCCAACTATCTTCGCGTCTCTCTCTTCGTTGTTCATTTTTGTTCATTCTTCCAATAAGGAAGATTCCGCTTCGTCTTTGTGTTGCTCACGTATGTTTGTGTGTGGTATCGCTGGCCATTCGTAAACCCGCTTTCCACTTTCGGACTTATATGCTCTCTTCCGAAACGTCAAGAAGCCATCATTCCTGTAGAAGACTTGTCTTGAAGTCGAAACGTCGAAATAAACCCTCCGCTGTTGCTGTTATCCGAGGGTTTCTTATAATTTGTATATATATATATATATATATATATATATATATATATATATATATATATGCAGGGCTTGGTAGCTGAATAGTTTCCTAACTTAGAGTCACCAAGAAAACCATAACAATATTTATTACCCGTTTCGGCTGGGAACCAGCCTTTTTCAAGTGAAGTACATAGGTCGAATACAGGTATATGTAGGCTCACAGGGAGGCTGTGAGCACGTGGACACATCATTACAAAAGTGTTCAAGAAGGAAGTACAGCAAGGAACAAGTGGAAAGAAACGTACTGCACGACTGGGCGCGCAGGTAATCCATCTCAATATAAAACGCGGCGAAAAGCAAAAGCGAAGCACTTAGGAAGCGTGTTTCCTTCAGCCACCGCCCACACACGCACAACAATATTAAGAAACGTGAACAAATAAGGAAGGGGTACTGGGCATCTCACTCCAAAGGAGCGGAAACAACCTGCTGCTTAAGGCGGAAGCGTAGAATCGACATTTAGTCATCCACACACTGGGGAACGCGAAACTGGCAGAAGGCGAGGTTGAAGTTCAAGAATGCAGGCGGGAGGATTAGCGAAGGGGCCGCGTCCTCAAAGGAAAATGCCGCCGCTTCCCGAGGAGACCAGATAGTAGCCACAAATGGCTCACCCGCGGCCCGCGTCCCGGGCACAAGGCGGACAATGACGACCCCTCGAAGGGCGCCGACGCCGACAGAGGCGTGCGTGAGCCACCCTAGAAGAGCGCAGGTTGTGCGAGGATTTTGACAAATGACACACAAGGCAGGAAATAAACAAAGAAACAGCACACAGAAAAAGGAAGTTGAACGAGCCACCGGTTCATGACATGAAATGGATAGATACAACAAATTGTTAGCTTGCATTTGATATTTTTGCAAGTAACAAGGGTTTGCACATTATGAAAAAAGTAAAATAAAGATAGGACGCACGTACGAGAACAACTCTCCAGTGATCTAGGGAAAAAAAAGACACTTCGTAGCTAGTCATCAATGGCAGTGTAAATTCGCACACAGCATTCTTTACACAAACTTACAAACGAAACAATACAAAGAATACACGTGTAAAAATCGTAGAAGTTGGGGAACCATAGCAGTGAACAAAAATAGCTTACAAAGTGGCATTTCGGGCAAACGAGTAATGAAGCATATGAAGAAAATAAGTTATTCACCACACTAGACCTCATAGTGCTTGGAAAGTGTAATGATAGGATGCAGCAAGATTTCGTGCAGGAGAAGCATTAAAGCATACGGAAAAGTAACCTGCTGACAACGATGAAGTGGTAACGTGCGATACGCTCCGCTACAAGGTCTACGTTTGAAGGCACGACAGCCTTCCCTGAGACTCATTGATACCTCTTGTGAGAGTTATATTTGTGGATCAGATAAGATTCGCAGGCTTCCCGGTCGAAATGGGTTTTAAATCCTGATTGGAGCCCTGTGGCCCCAAATTGGTCGAACGGGTGTTTCAAAGAGCTGATATGTTTTGAAAGGGGGGATACGGGTTTTTCTTCATCGGATCTGTGTATATTGATGCGAGTTCTTAAAGACATGTCAGTGTGTCCAATATATTGCACACCACAATCACCACATTCTAGGAGGTAAACTATATTTGCAGTGTCACAATTAAAGTTGCCCCTGATCTGCATGGAAAAGTCAGATTCCCAGCTCTGAGCGCTTGTTGTTGGTGTCATCATTAAACACAATTTGCACCGCGGTTTTCCACATTGTGTGGAACCTGTGAAACTAGTTTCTCTTGATCGAGATGATGTTACAATGTCTCTGATGTTTCTTGCTCGGCGATACAACACGCGTTTTGTGTCTGGTATGACGTGCTTCATTCTTTCACTCTGGAGGAAGATGTTGTGGTGTCTTCTTGAAATTTCATTGACGTTTGGGCCAGATGCCAAAGATGTCAGAATCAGATTGGTTTGGGACCTCGAAGTGGAGGTTTTATTGCCACTAATAAGGCTAGAACGCTCCTGTTCTGATGCCTTCCTGATTGAATCTTCAATGAGTGGTAGTGGGTATTTTTGTCGTGCGAGGTCAGTGCGGAGCTGATCACAATTAGAAGCGAAGTCATTTTGGTTAGAGCAAATTCTGCGAAAGCGTAGGGCTTGGCTGTATGGAATGTCCGTTTTGCAGTGTCTCACATGGCCGCTGTGAAAGTTCAAGTATTGGTGTCGGTCGGTGAGTTTTCTGTAGACAGAAGTATCCAGTCTGTGTCCGTTAGTTGTTATCTGCACGTCAAGGAACTTTATTGTAGAAGTTGAATACTCATGTGAGAATTAGATATCACTGGTGAGCACTGTTGAAATCGGATATGAATCGTTTCAGGGCTTCCTCACCATGACACCAAACCAAGAAAATGTCGTTCGATGTACCGCTTGTAAAACAGTGGTTTTAAAGGGAAGTTCTCCAAGAAATGTGTCTCAAGTGTTCCCATGAATATGTTTCATAATTTGTGCCTATTTTTGTCCCCATAGATGTGCCACTTATTTGGACGAAGTGCTGGTTATTGAATTCAAAATTGTTTAATTCAAGTAATAAAGTTAACAGTTTGGCCAGAGTGTTGCTCTCAATAGGTTTGTCCCCTTGTGTATTTTCGTAGGCTCTTATGACGTATTTTATTCCACAGGCGTCAGGTATGTTTGTATACAAAGATTCTACATCTAATGTTACAAGGAAGTAGTCATCCGGTATCGTGAGGTCTTCTATTTCAGTTAGAAAATGAGTGGTATCCTTTATGTACGAATTGAATGTGGGCAGAATTTCCCTTATAATGTTGTCGACATAGCTAGAAATGTTCTCGGTCACGGTTCCTATGCCAGAGACCATGGGCCTGCCCGGATTGTCGAATTTGTGAATTTTGGGAAGGAGGTAAAAACGTCCTGGGGTGCAGTGCAATGAAATAAGAGCTCCCGCAGTTTTTTTTGTCTATCAGTTTTTGTTCAATTATGGTACTGCGGAGTCGTTCTTTGTATACTAATGTTGGTAGAAAGGGGCTGGTAGAAAGGCGTGTCACCAAATTCCTTTGCGCTTGAGTGTTATAATCTGTTTGGTTCATGACAACAATAGGCTCCTCCCTTGTCAGCGGGCTTTATAATGATGTCAGAGCGGGTGCTAAGGATTTCTAGTGCCCTGTGTTCCTTTCCTGTGATATTCGGTCGGTAGGAGGTGCGCTTTCTTTATTTCGCTATGACATCTTTTTGAGCCACCTTGATGTACGTATCCATATACTTGTCACGTTGTGGTGGTGGCGTCCAATGGCTAACTGATGGAAGGCTCGGTTCTGTGTTATCATCTCTGGGGACATCATGATAGTACTCTTTTAACCGGAGTGAGCGTGAGAAATTTTCTCGATCCTTGTGCAGTTGCAGATCATTTATTTTCCAGTGGAGGGACAAAAGGATAACCCCTTAGATATTGCGCTCAATTCATCCTTTGAAAGAGTAACGGTGGAAAGGTTGACTACATTATCAGGAGTGTCGGGCTCGGGTACATCATTATGGGAAGATGATGTGCTAGGTTCGGATAGGGACAAATCAACACCGTCGCGGAGCATTTTTCTTGCCTTGGGAGCGGAAATTTTTTTTTTGTTCAGTTGAAACATTTCTACTTCGGTCTTTTCTTGCGTAGTGAACTACATTTTTTAAGGTAGAGAGGTTTCTTCCTTTTAAGGCATCGATGCAACACTGGTCATGTTCGATTACAATGCTCAAAAGATCCATCAATGCCTTATGTAGTATGCTCCTCCAGTTACTTTGGGAGTAGGCGAGAGGTCAGAGGTAGCTGATTTGAGGTTAATTATCAAGCCTTTTGGGGCAATGCCTGATTTCCTGTATAAAATTAAGCTGCTAACGTGATGTTCATTTCTAATGCTTTTTTCCACAACTTTCCTTAGCTTTAAAACTTCTCTAGAAAATGGATGAACACCGGTGGACTATAATCCGTCATTAGATCCTACGAAAATTTACATGGGGACAAACCTATTGACAGCAACACTTTGGCCAAACTGTTAACTTTATTACTTGAATTAAACAATTTTGAATTCAATAACCAGCACTACGTCCAAATACGTGGCACATCTATGGGGACAAAAATAGGCCCAAATTATGCAAACATATTCATGGGAACCCTTGAGACACAGTTCTTGGAGAACTTCTCTTTAAAACCACTGTATTACAAGCGGTACATCGACGACATTTTCTTGGTTTGGTCTCATGGTGAGGAAGCACTGAAACAATTCATATCCGATTTCAACAGTGCTCACAATGATATATCATTCTCACATGAGTATTCAACTTCTACAATAAATTTCCTTGACGTGCAGATACCAACTAACGGACACAGACTGGATACTTCTGTCTACAAAAAACTCCCCGATCGACACCAATACTTGAACTTTCACAGCAGCCATGTGAGACACTGCAAAACGGCCATTCCATACAGCCAAGCCCTCCGCTTCCCCAGAATTTTCTCTAACCAAAATGACTTCGCTTCTAATTGTGATCAGCTCCGCCTTGACCTCGCACGACAAAAATACCCACTACCACTCATTGAAGATTCAATCAGGAAGGCATCAGAACAGGAACGTTCTAGCTTTATTAGTGGCAATAAAACCTCCACTTCGAGGTCACAAACCAATCTGATTCTGACATATTCGGCATCTGGCCCAAACGTCAATGAAATTTCAAGAAGACACCACAACATCTTCTCCAGAGTGAAAGAATGAAGCACGTCATACCAGACACAAAACGCGTGTTGTATCGCCGAGCAAGAAACATCAGAGACATTGTAACATCATCTCGATGAAGAGAAACTAGTTTCACAGGTTCCACACAATGTGGAAAACCGCGGTGCAAATTGTGTTTAATGATGACACCAACAACAAGGGCTCAGAGCTGGGAATCTGACTTTTCCATGCAGATCAGGGGCAACTTTTATTGTGACACGGCAAATATAGTTTAACTCCTAGAATGTGGTGATTGTGGTGCGCAATATATTGGACTTACTGAAATGTCTTTTAAAACTCGCATCAATAATCACAGATCCGATGGAAAACAAAACCGTATCTTCCTCTTTCAAAACATATCAACTCTTTGAAACACCTTTTCGACCAATTTAAGGTCACAGTGCTGCAATCAGGATTTAAAATTCATTTCGGCAGGGAAGCCTGCAAATTTTACCTGATCCACAAATACAATACTCTCAGAAGAAGTATCAATGAGTCTCAGGGAAGGCTGTCGTGCCTTCAAACCTAGACCTTGTAGCGGCACGTATCGCACGTTACCACTTCTCAACCGTTGGATGGTTCATCGTTGTCAGCAGGGTACTTTTTCGTATGCTTTACTGCTTTTCCTGCACAAAATCTTGCGGTATTTCATCATTACACTTTCCAAGCACTATTAGGTGTAGTGTTGTGAATAGCTTATTTTCTCCGTATGCTTCATTACTGTTTTGCCCGAAATGTAACTTTGTAAGCTATTTTGGTTCACGGCTATGGTTTCCCATGTTCTACAATTTGTACACGTGTATTCTTTGTATTCTTTCGTTTGCCAGTTCGTTTAAAGAATGCTGTGTGCGAATTTGTACTGCCATTGATGACTAGCTACGAAATGTCCTTTTTTCCTAGATCACTGGAGATTTGTTCTCGTACCTGCGTCACATCTTTATTTTACTTTTTTCATAATGTGCAAAGCCTTGTTACTTGCAAAAATATCAAATGTAAGCTAACAATTTGTTGTATCTATCTATTTCATGTCATGAGCCGGGGGCTCGTTCAACTGCTTCTTTCTGTGTGCTGTTTTGTTGGTTATTTCCTGACTTGTGTGTCATTTCTCAAAATCCTCGCTCAGCCTGCGCTCTTCTTGGGTGGCTCACGCACTGCTCTGTCCGCGTCGGCGCCCTTCGAGGGGTCCTCATTGTCCGCCTTGTGCCCGGGACGCGGGCCGCGGAAAAGCCATTTGTGCCTATTATCTGGTCTGCTCGGGAAGCGGCAGCATTTTCTTTTGAGGACGGTGCCCCCTCGCTAATCCTCCCGCCTGTGTTCTCGAACTTCAACGTCGCCTTCTGCCATTTTGCGTTCCCCAGTATCTGGATGACTAATTGTCGATTCTACACTTCCGCCTTATGTGGCAGGCTGTTTCCGCTCCTTTGGAGTGAGATGCCCAGTACCCCTTCGTATTTGTTCACTTTTCTTAATATTTCTGTGCATGAGTGGGCGGTGGCTGATGGAAACACGCTTCCTAAGTGCCTCGCTTTTGCTTATCGCCGCGTTGCATGTTGAGATGAATTACCTGCGCGCCCAGTCGTGCACTACGTTCTTTCCACTTGTTTCTTGCTGTATTTCCTTCTTGTACACTTTTGAAATAATGTGCCCACGTGCTCACAGCGCTCCCGGCGAGCCTTTATATTCCCTATATTCGACCTATGTGCTTCACTTGAAAAAGGCTGGTTCCCAGCCGAAACGTCGTATTAAATATTGTTATGTTTTTCGTGGTGACCTAATTTAATATATATATATATATATTGTGTCGAAGCTAGTCGAGGCTCAGGTAGATGGTTTGGTGGTTAGGTGAAGGTGAAGCTGAAATAGATAGGTAGGGCGATAGGTGAAGCTGAAATAGATTTTGGTACACAGAAGCTGCCGATATCACGCACAAAAGCGTCTGTTGCGGTGCTTCTTCCGCTGACACCGGCGCGAACGCATACCCCCACTGGTACATAGGACTTCTTCATATGGCTGATAGCAGCACATGGCACATAACCCTATGGTGTCATGTGTCCATTCTGCTCGCTACATTTGTGTTTAGAGCAGCGCCGGTAGAGTTTTGCCGGTAGAGCGACTGGTCACGCATTGCGAAGTGTGATACTTGGCAGCGCAAAGCTAGCGATCATGACCGAAGTTACTCACCGGTAGCGGACATTCAACAATCATAGAAGTAATCCAGGGATCTTTGCGTTTCTCCACCCCAAGGTTATTGACGCCAAGGGACGACAAAAATGAGTCACTATCAGTGCTGGCAAGGCACGAAACATAAGCGGGCACTTGTGAGCGTGATAAGGCGTAAACACCAGCGTCCTTGTGACGGGAACGGTAAATGACACGGATGTTGTACTCTTGCAGTCCAATAGCCCACTGAGCAAGGCGATGACAGGGATGGCTCAGGGAAGACAGCCTAGAGTGCACGATGATCTGTGCCGACATCAAAGGGGTGGCCGTACATGTAGGGGCGGAATTTCGGAGGAGAAAAAATGATGGCCAAACCCTCTTTTTCGCTAACTGAATTGTTTGGTCCGGCTTTCGTATGGGTGCGGCTTGTGTACGCCACGACGTACTCGTCAAAACGACACTTCATTTGTGAAACCACGGCGCCGAGACCAATCCCACTACAATCCGTGTAGATGTCCGTTGGCGCAGACCGGTAGAAATGTCGCAATATATGCGGGAATGATAGAAGCCGACGCAGGTTCGCAAAAACCTCGTCACACGTCGGCCACAACGCAGACCGATCGCTGTTACTGCTCAGCAGCATTGTTAAAGGTGAAATATTGGTAGCAAAGTTGCGAAGAAAGCGTCGCAACCAGGAGCACAAAGCCTGTATAGCCTACAAGTGCCGTCATTGTTGTAGGCTACCGAAACTCAGCAACCACGCGAAGCTTGGTTGCCTCCTTAAGAATCCAGTCCTTAGGTGGAATGTAGACCAGGATGGTGATAGGGCGTGCCGCGAAATGGCACATTTTTATGTTAAGCTGTATTGCGGCGTTGATAAGGCAGGTCAAAATTTGCTTTAAACGGACAAGGTGCATCTGGAAATCTTGACGAGAACACGACATCATCGACATAGCAAAGACACGTATTCCACTTTATTCCTGATAAATGTCATTCATTTGTTCGAATGTGGAACGGGCGTTAAATTCCTAACGGCACAACAATAAATAAGAGCTGTATAAGAAAAAATAAGTGAAACCAAAATACATAGACGCCGCCCGAGGTAACGAACGCCATTTTGTCTCGGTCATACTCCGCCAATAGAACCTGTAAGTCCATGGAACGCTAATCAAGAGATTCAGCTTCCAGTTCAGCTTCCTGCTGGCAGTCATTCAGCTTCCTGTTGGTAGTCACGGGTGTAATTGACGCGCAGGAGACGATAGACGTCTTCGCGGGTTACGGAGTTCAAACGGCCATAGTCAACGCACAACCGTATAAATGCATCCTTCCTTTGGAATAAAGGACACGTGTGGCGCCCACGGGATCTCTGAAAGGCGAATTACACCGCGATGCAAAATCACAGCAGCTTGGTGTCCAATGATGCGACACTGTTCTAGCAATACGCGATACGGTCGTTGGCGAAGAGCAGCATGTGAGCCAGTCTCTTCCGACTGTGACAACAGACGTCCAGTCCAGCGATCGTTGTGTGCAGTCGAAAGAAGATTGAAACCGGCGAAGAAGCGTCGTAGGCTGTGCTTGTTGAGTCGGGCCTAAATTACTGCCAATGGATTTCTGGAAAACGTTGGACGACGATTCGGCTGGCTCGATTGACTTAACTCTGAGACCGTCGAACTGAGGGAGGGTTAAATCATCCGGTACTTTTGTGACGAGACGAGCATTGAAAAGCTAGACAAAGTCGAGTTCTTCGCCATTCAGGAGGGGGCGTGACATCGTCGATGAATTCGTGACCACCATGGCACTTGCAAGATAGCAGACATTCAGAGAAGCGGGAAGTAGCGGAGACACCCGTGTTTGATAAAGACGTCGGACGGCACAAAGGGTACCGTTTCATCAGGGACAGATACGTAACACAGGGAAATGATATGGTATGTGCGCGGTGGAACGTTCGTGCCTTAAGTGACTACTAACGTAGTGCCGGCAACATCGTGATAAACCTCTGGCAGAGGCGAAAACTTGTATTATAGCGGGGGTGAAGCAGAAACAAGCCTTATGCCGCGGTAGGGAGTCCCATCCCAAAATCACATATTGGGAGCAAGATGGAAGACAACGAATTCAACGATGTTTACTATCGTCTGCATGACGACGCGATCTGTACAAGCGGCCAGTGGTCTAATGTGTTGTGCATCGACACTTTGCAACGAAAGCCCGGTGATTGGCTTCATAAGTTTTTTTTATTGAACAGTAGAGGTCAGCATGAATTACAGAAACAGCAGCGCCAGCATCCATGAGGGCATGAGTGGGGACACCTTCTACAAATATGTTAACATTTTCCCGGACAATAAAGAGGACATGGATAGTTTGAGGTCGACGCAGTATTTGGCTCTCGGACTGAGGCCGCTATTTTTTCTCCTAGATGTTGGTAGGGCAGCGTAGCATAGGCGACAGCGAGCGGCGACGGGGGAAGATGGGCGGCGGTCATTTAAGTAGCAAGAACGATGGCGGCTGAGGTGATATTTGGTACATATTTTGTTGCACATACGACAGGGCATAAGCGCGATTGTAATATAGAGTTTTTTGTGTGTTCTCGAAGAGCGGCTTGAGACGACGGTAATAACCTAACTACCCTCTTGGAATTCATCCAGAACAATGCAAACCGGTTCATCACGTCCTCGTTCTCGCCTTATTAAAGCGTATCTTCTTTAAAGAATTCACTTCATCTTCCCTCGCTTGCGACGCGCCGAAAGTTGGCTCGACTATCTTTTTTTTATTCGCTGTACTACAGTAGCCTGCTGCTTTTCCAACTTCATATCATTCTCTCGCCTCATATCTCCGTCCGCGTAGACCACATTTTAAAAGTAAACGAATTTTCGCTAAAACAGAAAGATATAAAGACTCTCGTTTTATTCCTTGCAATCGCAGAATGGAACTCGTTACCTGCTCACATCACAGCACTCAAAACCTCAAAAACAGCACTCAACATGCATTCAAAACCTTTCTTGAAGTTGTTTGCTGTCGCATAAATCTTTCTGTAGTTTTTCTTTTTTTCTCTGTATCTTTTTTGACCCCAGTTGAGTGGACTGATTACGCTTTTTTGTTTTTTTGTTTTTGTGTACTGTTTGTAAGTGTATTTTGCGGGAACACCTTTTTTTTTCATTCACTGTAATGTACTGTTGTTTGGCGTTGTTTCTGGATTGTACTTTCAGTTTCTCGATGCAATTGTCATACACCACCTCTGCCTTCATTTATGTTCTGCTGGAGAAATGAACTGTACTTTTGATCATAACCCCACTCTACCCCCTTCCCCTGTATTGCCCAGCCGGGCCTTTAGGGTATGTAAATAAATAAATGAATAACTACATAACGGGCGACATGTGTAGGAATTTGGCAGGCGAAACAGATCGGTCGGTTGTCCTGCGTACGCCATAAAATGGTATGGTAAGAGCTACTCATACTAAAGAGAGGACCTCGTCTGGGCAGAGTAGTCAGAGAGTGTGGTGGCGGCTTAGCTGGTAAGGCATCCTGAGGTGAGATTTTTGGCTACTGCGGCATTGTCCGATGCAACAATGGAGCTGGTTGTAGAGGCGACGCTCGCACGTCTGTGGCATATGTGTTTGGGCCAGCAACCGGCATATAATACTGAGGTGTTGGAAGTGCCTTTGCTGCGTCATTCTGTTTAACGCATCTGAGCCCTGGGTCCACAGCAGACGATGACACCGGGGAACTCGGAAGAAAGAAGATTTTGCGGGCAACTTCTTCTCGAATGAAGAGTTTATTCGGCGGACAGCGCCAGGTCGTATCTATACTCGCTGGCAAACTCCACAGAGGTTTGGTCTGAGTGCAAGCTTGTCCGGGTGAGAGCCCGCTGCTTTCGCAACTCGTCAAAGCTTTGTCATCAAATTTACGGTGTAAGAATTCGTCTGTGGGTCCTTGGCCATAAGCCCTTTAAAGGCGTCATTATCGACTTCTTTTAGTACGTGCTTCATCTGGTCACCTCCGTCATTGAGGTGTCGACGTGCTTCCACAAGTCAATCAGGTCTTCAATATAACTGGTAAACGTTTCACCAGAGTTCTCCGCATCGCAGACGCGTACAGCTTGCGTACAGGAAGGCGGCCAAATGCTGCAGCAAAGTGTCGTGGGGAAGGCAGACCAAGTAGTAATGCGCGGTCCAATGTTGCCACCTCCCATAAGCTAGCTCGTGATAGACAAAAACACTACTTAGACACGAAGACTAAAAAAAGACAGACATAAAAAAATGCACTAGCGACTAAATTTTTTTTTGAAAATACGAACATATATACAAGAAACAAGAACATGAATCTGCGTTATCACAAAAACGTTGATAGCATCAATAAATTTTGAAAATACGTATGAACGAAGGAAATAACTATATCAGAAAGCAGCGACTAATCACCAAACAATGTAGCTGGCACTTGTAATGGAGACTAGAAAACTCAATCAAACAGCCTCCAAAAATGCAAAATTGATATTGGATAAGAGTACAGATGACTGGATGACACAAGACATTCCTGCCTTTTCAATGCGAAAGCTTCCACGATCTTTCTTGTGGATCGGTCCGCGTCCCTATCAATGACGGCCGGGTCATCAAGTTTTGGTTTACACTTTTTGACCACTGTTTCAATTTCATACCTATATGAGAGTATGGGGCCCCTTTTGGCTTTTCCCTACTTACCTCATTACAACTGCCTCCGGTGGAATGAAGCGCCATCCTGGTGCCTCACGGGGCAGACGACACTAGGGGATCATATTACGGCTTCAACCGCTGTATATGAACAGTCTCCCTCGCGCGGCGACGGAGGTATCACGAAGGGGTCATGGGCTCTATGACATAGTTCACCAGCGACGTCCACGCGAGGACACGGTAGGGTCCATAAAACCGAAAAAGAAGCTTGCTTCATATTCCTGGTGTGGTGGAGGGATTCCACAGCCACATCATAGATCCTGGAGAACACATCGGGGGGGGAGGGGTAGCTGTGTCGTCGTGCCGAGATTTCCGCTGCAACTGATCTTGAGTCGTAAAGGACCTTGCAAGCTGGCGACAATCTTACGCGTACTTGGCAGCTTCAGAACCTGGGGAGCACTCGGAGCGATCCGTTAGGTAGGGCAGAACCGTGTCAAGGGTGCACGACGGCTCACAAATATAAAGGAGGAAAAGGGCGAGAAACCTGTTGTGGCCTAAATGGCTGTATTGTACTCATAAGTCACGTATCACAATGTCCCAGTCGCCGTTATCCGCTGAGATGTACATCGACTGCATGTCGCCGACGGTGCGGTTGAAGCGTCAAGTGAGACCGTTGGTCTGTAGATGGTACGCTGTACTCGTGCGATGAACAACACGGCACTCAGCAAGGAGGGCACGAATAACGTCTGCCAGAAACACGTCTCCGGTCGCTGAGGAGCTCACGCGGCGCGCCGTGCCCAAGAATGAAGCGTGGTATCACGAATGAGGCGACATCTCCTGCTGTGGCAGCAGGCAGAGCAGCAATTTCTGCATAGCGCATCAGGTGATCGACGGCGACGATAAACCCCTTGGTTGGCAGAGACTCTGTTGGCCCAAGATCCATACAGGTCTATACCAAACCGATCGAATGGGTTCTCCGGGCAAGAAAGCGGCTGCCATGGACCTAGCGAGCTGGAAGGCGGAGACTTGCGACACTGCCAGGTAGCGCATGACCTAACGTACTTCCACACAAAGGTGTACATGCCATGCCAGTAATAGCGCAGACGGACACGGTGGTACGTTTTTAACAAGCCAGCGTCGGAACACGTTGGACCGGCATGAAGCGAAGAGCAAATGTTGGTGCGAAGGTGCCGATGAATTATAAGCCGCCACTTTCGCCCTTCGTTGAGGTGCTTCGACCGGTAGAGCAACGCGTCACGAAGCGTGAAGTGCATAGCTTGTGTGCGGAGGGCCCAATGTCGTTCAGTACGGGAAGGGTCAAAGAGCAAAGAGATGCGAGAAGAAATCCATGGGTCCTTGCGTTGTTCACAGGGCATGTCCGTGAAAAAGAGAGGGAACACTACAGCGTAGTCAGGCAGGATGCAAGACAGTCTCTAGTGACACTGGAATAGCAATCAGCGTCGGAATGTTTGCTGCCAGACCGATATATGATACGTATGTTGTACTCGCGTAGCCGTAAAGTAGAGCAACCTAGCTGCCCAGATGTATCTTTTAGTGTGGACAAGCAGCATAGCACATGGTGGCCTTCGACGATGTCGGAAGGGCGGCCGGTCAAGTAAGGTCGGAACTTATCCAGTGCTCAAACTATGACCAAACACTCTTTTTTTCGTGACGGAGTAGTTGTACTCAGCCTTGGTAAGTGTACGGATTTCGTAGGCGACAACGTACTCGTGAAGGCCGATTTTCGCTTAGCCAGCACAGCTCCAAGAACAACGACGCTGGCAGCAGTAGAAACCTCAGTTCGGGTCAAAATGCCGCAGTATAGGTGGCGAGGCTAGAAGCTTCCGCAACGTAACAAACATGTTTTCACAAGCCGGGGACCATGTAGTGAGATCTTTACAGGTACCAGACAGAATATACGTCAATGCTGCAACAACGGTCGCAATGTTGCGGACGAAGCGCCTGAAGTAAGAACAGAGACGGAGGGAGGTACTAAGGGCCTTCATGCCTGTCGGCTTTGGGAACTCCGCAACTGCTTTGAGCTTATACGTGTCGGGTAGAACTACATCTTTTGAAACGAGGTGGCCCGAAACAGTAAGCTTTCCAGCGACGAAGCGACATTTCTTGAGGTTGAGCTGCAGCCTTGCGTCGGTAAGACAAGTCAAATCTTGTTCTAGGCGGTCTAAATGTGTCTCGATATCCGTAGAAAAAAAGGTGATGTTATCAAGGTAGCACCGATATGCTTTAAATTCTAGTTTTCACAAAATGCTGTCTAGGAAGCGCTCCAAAGTTGCAGACGCAATACAAAGGCCGAACGGCGTAACAGTGAACTCATAGCGGCAGTCAGGTGTTATGAAAGCGGTGTTTGCACGATCAGCCTCTGCCATAGGTATCTGCCAGTATTCCGAGCAGAAGTCGAACGACGACAAATATTCGGCACCCTGAAATCCGTCGAGAGCGTCATTTATACGCGGGAGAGGGTAGACATCCTTTCTGGTTATTTTATTTAGGTGCCGATAGTCGACGCAAAAGCGTATCGAACCATCTTTCTTCGTCACAAGGACTACAGGACAAGCACAGTACTGTTAAAGTGCCGAATGAAGCCATGCTCAAGCATTTAGACCACGTTTTCATCAATTGTACGTCGTTCTTCGTTGGAAACGCCATAAGGTCTTTGACGTAGCGGTGAGTGCCAGCCAGTGTCTATCGTGTGTTCGAATATTGATTTTCGATTTACAAAGCTTTCAAGCAGTCGAAAGACAAGCGAAACCGATGGAGTAGTACCAGCAGTTGATATAGCTATGTGGGCGTGAGATCTCCATCGACAGCCTGATTGAAAACGTCCGAAAGGTAAACCCTCTGCCTCGTATGAAGCACTGAATTCTGCGACATGAGTGATAATGGGAGTATCGTAGGGCACATCGATTACAGCACTTGTTTCGACAGGTTCAGTCCAGCCGTTAGTTTCTCCCTGTAGCAGCGAAATTTCATCCTAGGACCAGTTATTACAAGCTTGCGGCTCGTACCAGCACTGGTCGTTAGGAGAGGGGACGGCAGTGGTAGACGTCTCCTTCAGAAAAGGAGGTCAGACGGCGTAAAAAGCGCGGTCGTGTCACCAGTGCAAGGACAGCACAGGGACACGGAAACCGACAGTGCAGCTGCATTTTTGCATCTTCGCTGATGACCAAATTAGCAGCAGTTGTCTCAATATGGTGCGCGTTGCAATCTGGTGCAAATTCAGCTTAAGGAAGCGCACAATCGATGACGGCGTGGTGACGAGCGACTCAAGAAAACAAGAAGAAAGCATGATAAACTCTGCAATGTACAAAATATCCTGAATCGTTACTCGCGCCGTGCACGCAACAGACGCAGGGTTGTGCTGTGGGTTCGCGGTACGTAGTGCAACGCCATCCAATGGCGTCATCACTTTTATAAGGAAACAGCAAAGGTCGGCATGAAAAACTGAAACGGCAGGGCCCCTGTCGACAACGCCAATGCACGTCGATTTTCTACAAATACGTCTATAACATTTGAGTGCGAAAAATTAGGGTTTGAACAGTTCGCTGGTAACGCATTTTTGCCCTACTCACTGCGTCAAATGGTTTTCCTCTACGGTAAGGGTTGGTCGGCGGCGCATGCGAGAACGAGAACAACGACGAGGGGAGGACGAGTGACGGATAGCGAAAGTGCGGGAATGAGAAGGTGCAGTGGTAAATTCGGACCCCTAGGAGACTTCGCGTGGCGATCGGCTGCGAGGACCGTAAGTAGGGACTCCGGTATCGTCGTTAGTGGGCGTCAGGCGTTGGATGCAGTATCGGACGACGTGTTCGGCAAAACGGCAATTGCAACAGATGGGACGGTTGTTCCACGTTCGTCAGGCACTGCTGGATTGGGGCGTAGGCCGAAATAAGTGCGCTGGCCTCATCGGTACAGGGTGTAGGTAAGACAATAGGACGCACTGAGGGGAGAAACCCACGGCGTCATGGTACGTGACGATCGGTACCGGTGTCCTTGCGACGCTTTCGGCATACTGAAGCGTCGTTGTAACGCCAAACAAATAAGGAGGAGGCGCAGGAGCCATCGGACTGGCCACAGCATCTTGCTCTTGAATTACCCTTCGTAGTGTTGGCCTCAAATTAGATGAACGCTCTGGGGTGTATGGCAGCAGGGAGAGCTGACGGGTGACTTCTTCCCGCACTATCTGTTTTCAAGTACAGCAGCAGATAGGAGTTGACGGGTCACAGACCAAGATCGCTATAGTGTCGTCTTGGACAGAGGAGCGCGTGTGCACACTCGCTGACTACGAAGCTCATCGTAGATTTGCCAAAGGTTTACTACATTAGCAGTGAACAATGTGCCTCTCGCCACGAGCGTCTGGAAGGCACATTCACCGATGCCTTTCATGACGTACTTGATAATCTCAGCCGCTGTGATAGGTGGGTTCACACGCTTGCAGAGGTCCAAAACATTCTTGATGTAGCTTGTGAACGTCTCGCCTGTCTGCTTGTCGGAAACTTGGAAGCGTTGTTCGGCGCGCAGATTCCGCGCAGTGATACGGTCAAAAGCTGAATTAGTTCCGTCTTGAAGAAAGGCCGGGTGGTTATGCCGGATCTGTTTAACCACACTTTGGCGAGACTGGTCAAAGAAAAGCTGACAATATTGAGTTTCATGGCATCATTCCAACTGTTAGGCGCACTCACGCGTTCAAAATACGACAACCAGTCCTCAACGTCTTGCTCTTTATTGCCGTTGAACTAGGCAGGTTCACGTTTACAAAGAGCGCCAGCGCAGACGACAGCTGGGCTTGGAGTTACACTGGGCGTGTCGTTACCAGCAGGCGTGGCCGTTGGTATGGTGCGGCTGCGTTGCTCCAGGGCGTGGTCAGGGACGACGACCGATGGGCACCGACGCCATCCTCGAGCCTTGAGGTGATTGCCTCATTAACCGAAACGGGCGTAGCTGGAGGGCGTAGCTGAAGAACTGCAACCTCCATCCAAATGAAAGGGGGTTTATTTGCTGGTAGACATATATGGCCACAGACGTCAAAAAGCCCAGACAAGGAGAGCCATCAAAGGCGTGCAAAACCAAAGCCATGCCGCCGTGCAGACCCCTGCAGATACCCAAAGCTATGCAGACAGAGCTTCTTCTTCGTTCACAATTGCGGATGGCTGTCTGCCAGCAACATGATGATATCTGATGGCCCATAGCCATTACAAGGGATTGTTGGCAGTTTCAAATATTTGCTGCCTGCATTACTTCATTTAAATATATATAGGTATATATGTTTTTGTGTCTGTCATATGCATATTTGAGCGTTAACATTGGACGCGATAATTGTAACTGGCACTGTCATTTTCATATAACGAAAATTTCAATGTAGTAGATATCCGCGATTGTACACTTCCGATGACGGCAAGGCAAAAGCAGCGCTTGGCGCGCGAGTCGATTGAGTGCTCCGTAGGGCAGAGCTTGCTTGTTACGACGAACCCCTGCTTCTTCGCAGCTGCAACTGTTGCTAGTTGTTCAATAAACTACGCTTCAGTCAGCGCAGCGAATGTACGGGTTCGTTCCTAGCATGACCCCACCTTGGGATCGCAAGGCTGCGGTACCACACCCTAGAGTTATAAAGCAGACGGCTAGAGCACGTGCTGCAGCATGACACCGACCAGGACATGGCACCATGCTCACCACCACCCATCATGTCTTCGGGTGCGCTTCGCCAGCTGGACCCCATTAGCTTCAATGGAACGGATGACACCTACGTGGAAGGGTGGCTGTCTTAGTACGAAAGAGTAAGCACGCACAACAGATGGGACGATGAAATGAACCTTAATAACGTCAACATTTATTTTAAATACCTAGCCGTGTTGTGGTTCCACAATAACAAAGCCAGCTTGACTAGGTCATGGTGGCCACCATCAATAACAGTATTTCCGAGGTCTTCGGCCGTCCCGCCGTGCTGTAGCTTCAGGCAGAGCAGCGTCTCCGCGCACGGGCGCAGCATCATGGACAGACATTACACGTTTTATCTAGGATTATGTGGACCTATGGAACCATGCTGATTAAGCTATGGCGAAAGGAAAGAAAATAAGCACCTATGAAAGGAATAGATGATAAACCTTCTAAATGTTGTTAGCGAAATATCAGCAAACCGCTGCTGACAACATCACCCAGTGACGAAGCTACGGCGAACGCCGCAGCAGAGGGCGCTCACTCGAGGCTGTACATGGCTACACTAGAAAGAAAGCTTGAAGGCAGTAAAATATGGTTTTAACCTATGCTATAGGCGCAAAAGACAGGAAAAAGAACAACATATCCCGGGACCTAAATATGCAGATGACATAGTACTACTAGCCGTTAGCAAACAGTGTCTGCAACAGCTCACAGATATCTGCGGGAAAGAAGCCACTGAACTGGGATTAGAGTTTTGCCCAGCCAGCAAAGTCGGAAATTCCAGGTTTTAATGACAACGACCGTAACGAATCGGAATTCGCTAAAAAAGCAGAAATACCGTGGGGAACAGAATACAAATATCTAGCCATATGGTTAAACGAAGGTCAGGCATATTTAAAAACTCATGAGGAGCATTTGGGAATAATAGGCAGAAGAAACGCCTCTATCATAAAGCACAGAGCACTGTGGGGTTATAACAGGTATGAAGTGGTGAGGGGAATCTGGAAGTGAGTAATGTTACCAGCACTCACCTTTTCAAACGCAGTAGTGTGTGTCAAATGAGAGATTCAATCATTGCTAGAGGTAAATCAAAGGACCGTAGATCGATTGGCATTAGGAGCACACAGTAAAACAACAAATGAGGCAGTGCAGGGAGACTTTGGATGGGCATCCATTGAAGTGAAAGAAGCACAGAGCAAAATATGTTTTGAAGAACGACTTAGAAGTATGGAATGTCAGAGATGGGTGGCCAAAGTGTTACGGTATCTTTACATGAAAACCGTGCACACACACTGGAGGAAAAGAACGAGGAGGCTGAGCACAAATTATATGAAACCTGGAAGTGCAGGGGAACGACCAAGGCAATAAAAAATGAAGGGAGAGAAACAGAGACAAGGACCTGGAAAACCAGGATGAATGCGAGGAAGTCCTCAGATATCTACAGGATCGGTAAGCAGGATATCCCTAGGGAAAAATTATTGGATAATACAAAAGGGAGTGCATTGCTTTTTGAAGCCCGGGCGAGTTGCTTGCGAACAAAAACGTTTATCCGCTAGCCGGGACAGGAAGAACTATGCGCAGGCTGCGGAAATGAGCCAGAAATCATGCGACTAATCGTAACAGAGTGCAAAAGTATCCGCGAAGTCCTCAGTGATGGAGCCATGCAGCTTGCGAAAGTGCTTGGCTTTAAATTTAGCGGAAAAGTGAATCAGAGAGCAGTAGAGGTTAGTAAACGAAGGTTAGAATGTTGGTGAGAAAGGAGCACTGAACAATCTGGGAAGACATGCAAACAAAGAACTCAGACTAGCACAAAAGTTTTCAAAAGTATTATCTTTTTATTTTCAAATAATTTTTATTTATTTTGTTTGTATTTTTTGGCGAGGTGATTGTACAGCGGCGTTCCGACTAACGCCGCTGTGCAACGCCACCCCGTTACAAAGGGAAGCCACTAAGCATCATCATCATCACGTTTCCACGGTTAGGCGCTGTGGAGCCTAACAGCGGCGGAGCAGGACGCCTCCTTGATGCGTCTGCTTCAGCAGTTTCTATGAGAAAAAGTCGCTCGGCAAGTGTCACTTATCACCCTGCCACCTCGATAAACGATGTGACCTTCTGGTAGTGCCCGTCTCCACGGTACAGAGTTCCACAGCAGCGTACCGAAGTGACTCCGTGAATTGTCTCCCCGACACTTCCAGCTCTTCTCCATATCATTATGAAACATGTCGCTGTGAGACTTCCGCCCACTCCATATTATGCACCCCTCACGTCTGCAGAATCTATGGGGAGACCGTTGAAGCAAGCTGGGGCGTCGTTTCAGGCCATGCCACAGACCCACCACTCTGCCTGCAACCTGGGAATCCGTGGCGCACGGAAGAAAATGACCCCACCTGTTTCGCCTGCTGACTTCGGGGACATGCGGCCCGTTACTGCCGTCACCGTGTGTCCACAATAAATGACGACGCCAGAATCCACACTTTTGGCTATCCACACCAGTCTTCACAGCTAGTGACCGATGTGCCACCAAGGTTGCCGTTACCGGCCTCCGATTACAATTTCAGCCGCCTTGACGCCGGCAGCCGCTGGTTGACCCTCCCCACGTCGCGGCTCACTACCGCCTATGCGACGTCATCTGAGCCCAACTGAACAGGAAAACTACCCGCCGCAGTTTTGAACGCAGAGCTGCGTGACTTTACAACAGTAAAAGTGCTGCAAATGTAATCGACGTATTTGTTTAGGGTGAATGTGTAGTTGCATTAGTCGACACAGTAGCAGCCGGCTCCGTCATCAACGCTGATCTGTGGCTCTCGGTAAGGAAAGTAACTACGCCGCTGCCGCAATTATCCTTATGTACCGAAACGCCGCAACGTGTAAAATGTTTGGAAACCTACACGGCGCGCGTTTCAATTCCACTACGTCATGTACCCAGTCGAGTTGCTCGTGTTGTCATCCCACTCCAACGACGTCATTTCAGGTAGTAACTTTTTATCTTGCCATCGCGCTACAATCGAATGTGCACGTGCGCAAGTAGAATTTTGCTCTGCTCTTGATGCGCCTTCTGACCTGCAGACCGCTGCCCTTTAAATACTTATCGTGGCTGACGACACGGACATTCCTCCCCGCTCAGCTGCTGTAGTACCGCTCGTCTACCCTTTCGTTCACCACGCACATGTTCTTTTTCCTCCGTCGCCCTGATTCGCCGAAAGTCGCCGACATTGCGGTTCGCCCTACTGCGGTTAATGGCGGCACGAGTGCCATATATGTCACTAACGAAGTCGTTAGATACCTTTCGTCCCCTGCACGTTGACATCTTTGGCTATTGGGCCACAACATGTCAGCACCTTATAGGACGACTTTCCCCCACAGGTTTCATGTTACATAACTGAGTCCTGCCTTCAGCTCCATACCTATCGCCTCCAAACATTGGTGCTGCTTCGATCGACGCTGCTATGTGACCAGACCAACGAGTTAGGCTCCTCGCGCTGCTGTATCGGTTCCGCCTTTCTTTAGATGGCGCAAAGGTACCACTGGGCAGTACATCTGCAGTTGCTCCCTCATTGACACCAGCTCGCTTGCACCACTGCGCCAACTACGGTCGTCCCGTGTGTCACCGGACGAGCTCTGCACTATTGATAAGCAAATGAACGATCTTCTCAAGCGTGGCGTCCTTCTTCCCTTCAATAGTCTGTGGGCGTCTCCCGTTGTGCTTGTAACAAAGAATGGCAGCTCCCTTCGCTTTGCGTAGACTATCTCCGCCTGAACAGCATAACGAGGAAAGGCGTCTATCCTTTACAACGGATCGACAATGCCCTTCACAGTTTCAAATCGCGGAGTTTTTTCTTACTTTGATCTTACGTCTCGATATTGGTAGGTAACCATGGCAGGCGGCTCACGCGAAAATGGCGTTCATCACTCATCATGGCCTGTATAGTTGTAACGTTATGCACTTCGCACACTTCATTGTCCTTCCCCATTGGAGATCATGATGGACACAATTTTCGCGGCCAAAAGTGGTAAACATGTCTCGGTTATCTCGATGTCAACGTCATTTTTTCTCCCGACATCGACACTAATCTCAGACTCGTGGAGTAGGTTTTCTAATGCCTTCCCAACGCCACTTTGCAAATGAACATAAACAAATTCTACTTTGCGCAGCGAAAGTGGACCATACTGCGCCACGTTGTTTTGAATGAGGAATTTTTTTCCGACACCACCAAACTCCGTGCAGTGGCCAAGTTCCCTAAACCTTCCACCATGAAGATCCCACTTAGCTTTTTTGGGCTGTCTTCATATTTCCGCCTCTTCATCTTTAACTTTCCCGCCATAATTGCACCACTGACAACGCTTCTCGGAAAGGAAAGCGGGTGTTGGCGCTTGGTCGAAGGATTGCGATGAATGCGTCGTAAATTATGGGGACTCCTCACTTCCCCGTGTAATCTGCGAAACTTTGACCCTACCATGCCAAAAGAAATCCACACGGATGCCAGGGGCGCCCGAATTGGTCTTGTGCTTACCCAACCAAAAGCTTGTTTTGATTATTTTGACGTCTCTTAAGCCAGTCATATGCTCACAAAAGCTGGCTTAAATTTATCGGTTACGAAAAAAGTGTTTGGCAATATATAAATTGTTCGTATGGGTGCTTCAAAATTGCGACTGTAGTTGAACGGTATTTCTTAAGAAGTTGTGACGGATCACCACGCATTCTGTCGGTTTTCGTCACTTAAAGACCCGTCTGGGCGACATGGTCGCTGGAATCTGTGACTTCCAGAGGATGACATCCGTTGGTTGTACCGTTCCGGCCGGAAGGCTTCCGACGCTGACGCTCAGGGTGGTTTTCGCGTACCGGTGGAAGACTCGTGCTCCGTTTCTGTTGTTTCCAGCCTGTCGTCCCTCGACATCAAGGATGTGCAAGCTGATCAGCGCAAGTACCCCCGGATTGGTTCGCTTATTGATTACACTGTGGCGTTTCTTCTGCTCAAGCATCGCGCGGGCTGCCCCGAAAAGGGGTCCACTTTACGCTCCGCGACAAAAGGCTTTTCAGGAGTAACGACCTATCAGGAGGTAGCAAATGGTTACTGGTAATATCTCGTCTTCGATCAACGGTATATGCGGATCCTCACCACGCTGACCACCGCGGCGCTCACGACTGTGTAATAAAAACACACCGGCTTCGCCTACCGTATAACCATAGACAATCTCCGGCCTATTTCCCTTACCTCTTGCGTGGGGAAGCTATTGGAACGCATTATACTAAAAAGGCTGCAGCCATGCCTTGAAGACACCAACCAAATGCCCAAAACAATGTTCGGCTTTCGACAACATCTAAGCACCCAGGATATTATGTTGCGACTCAAAGAAGAGGTAATTGCACCTGCCACTAACCACTCACCGCGAGCCATTTTGGCCCTCGACCTAAAAGGGGCCTTTGATAACGTTGCGCCCGCAGCGATTCTCTCCCGCCTTAATAATACTGGCTGTGACAACCGAATTTATTCCTACATTTTGGACTTCCTCACAGGCCGCCAGGCTGTGCTCAAAATTGGAGATATAAAATCCAAACCAATCTCTCTTGGCAGTCGGGGTACACCGCAAGGCTTCGTATTGTCTCCACTCCTCTTCAATATCGCTTTTCTGGGCTACCAAAACAGCTAGAGCAGATTCCGAATCTTCACCACGCACTGTATGCAGATGACATCACCCTCTGGACTGACACATACTCTTTCGGTGGGCTGCAGGACTCATTGCAGCGTGCAGCCGAAGAAGTCAATAATTACGCCCAGGCGTGTGGCTTACATTGTCCACCGCAAAAATCGGAACTTGTCATCATCCGGAAACACCCCCCACGACCCCACGTCGAGCCCATCGAAATATCTCTTGACGGCTATTCGATCAAACCTAACCACTCACTCTTGATATTAGGCCTTACCATCCAAGCCAATACCCGAAACGACTTTGCCTTGTCAAAACTGCGTAATATGTCAGCTCAATTCGTGCATATGATTAGGCGGGTCACTAACCGGCACCGAGGAATGAAAGAAAAGGACACAATGAGACTAATTCAAGCTTTCGTCATTTCTCGCCTCCCCTATGTCGCTCCATACATGGCCCTAACCAAATCCGACATTGAAGCACTAAACAGGATCATTCGGAAGGCATTTATACAAGCACTCGGGCTCCCTATGAGTACATCGACAACCAAGCTTCTTGAAATGGGTCTTCACAACACTATTGAGGAACTAATTGAACGTCATCTCGCAAGCCAGCGCTTCCGTCTGACAGACACTCTGGCAGGCCGACTTGTTCTGGAATGCATCAACTGGCCCTGTGCAGAACAAACCCACCTGGCCCCTTTGTCAGACGAGTGGCGTAAACATATCTCTGTACGACCCCTACCAAAGAATATGAACCCCGACCTCCACCCCGAGCGCAGGGCCGTCCGCAGCTAAGCCCACGAACGCTTCTATGGCAATCGCTCTGACGTGTCCTACACCGATGCGCCGTGCTACGCTGACAACCAAACAATGGTTGCAGTGAAAACAACCAGAGGCCATTTAACTTTATGCGAATCCATCCGTACGACATCCCCACGAGACGACGAAGAACTCGCCATGGCCTTAGCCCTCATCCAATGTCCAGCAGAGTCATCATCACTGACTCTCAAGCAGCCGGCCGCAGTTTCCTTTCAGGGAGGGTTGCACCAACGACCCGGCAGTTACTTCAGCGATACCGTCCCTCTCACCGAGTGGCGATCGTTTGGACACCTGTCCATGCCTCTGTAACGGGCAACAACTTCGCCCGCCAACAGGCTCGCGAACTGGCCTACCGAGCCCCAGAGGTCACCGCAGCTCCGACGCCCCTTCTCACATATCAAGAAATTACCCAATTCTACCGAACCACCACACAAAAATTCCCGTGCCCTCACCCATCCTCAGCAAAACTCAGGAAATAACACTCCGACAATTACAAGCAGGCACGTACGTTCACCCGGTTCGAATGAATTAATTGTTTCCCACACAGTACTCCGCGCTATGCAAGTTTTGTCCACAGCTAGGTACCCTCCAGCATATAATTGTGGAATGCGCTCACAACCCAGCCCTACCACCCCTCTCCACCTGTTCCTTTCCTGAGCTGTGGGAGACACTGTTGACCAGCTGTCAACCGGAGGACCAGATTATCCTGGTGACACGGGCCAAGACGGCAAAGGCAACGCATGGATTCCCGCACTAGGGTTCCACTCTCACATTTGAGCTTATTAAAATGTTTTGTCTCTCTCTCTCTGGTTGGGAATGCACACGTTCGGCCGCAAGTACAAAACGTCATGCATCAACTGTCAGCTGCGCCAATCCCCTCCTGCTATGGTAGCCTGCCAGCTACATCTACTGGCGTGCCCCGGAAGACCGTTCGATACAATTGGAGCCGATCTTTATGGTCCCCTACCTTCCACAGCTGCTGGAAACTGTTGGCTTATTGTGGTCGTGCATCACCTTACGCGCTATGCAGAAACCGCGGCACTAGCAGCCTCCACGGCATGTGACGTTACATCCTTCGTGTTACGCCACTTAATACTTCGCCATCGTGCTCCTCTAGAGCTGGTCAGTGACAGAGCTTGCTTCTTCCTGTCATAAGTTTTGGATGCCCTTCTGCGCGAATGCCGAATTGTTCACCGAACTATGTCTTTCCACCCCCAGGCGAATGGCCTCGCAGAATCATTTATTCACACTTTCCGTGATATGCTTAAGTGTTACGAGGCACCAGATCATTTTGATTTGGAAGTCATAATTTCATTTATCACGTACGGCCTCAACATGGCCCCGCAGCCGACGACCGGATTCTCTCCTTTTCTCGTGCTCTTCAGACGAGATCCGTTATGCGCTCTCGACACCATGTCGATGCATTGCCTAGAAAAAATGGACTTCCCACCCATTACGCAAATGGCCAAACATGCCATAGACTGTCGACACCTCTCCCTATCAGTTACTTATGAACAACCGCAACACCAGAAGCACAATCTCTGTGCTTTCACCAAGGCCCCCCCTATAGGCCGGATTCTCCTGTCTGGTTTTGGGCTTTGGGTGCCATGCCCTACACCCGCTCTCGCACCGAAGCTTGTTTCAAAGTACCAGAGACCCTACAGAATCATCAAGCAAACTTCGCAAGTAGATTACCTCATCAAACCGGTTAAGCTCAAACCCGACCGTCGACACTCTGGACGCGAGATGGACGCGATATTTCCTTTACACCTTGAGTCGGCAGGATGGCTACTTTTCCAACGGGGACAAATATTGTGATGTTGATTGTGGACGCGATTGAAGTAACTTGCACCGTCGTTTATGTGAGGACTATTTTCTTGGGGTGTGCGAATATCACATTTTTTGAATATGAATCAAACACGAATATCCAGCTTCGAATATCAAATCAAATATCGAATAATTAAGGGGGGACGCGGCTTTCAGCTTCTGGAAAAAGCCCAAAAACATGTTTTTTTTATAGCAACAAATTCAGCCTTTAGGTTTTCTAATCTGTCAGTTTGCAAAGTTTTTTGCCCGAAAATTGTTGCAAACTGGCATAAAAATACTTTTGCCATCGGCGGAGACAAAATATCAGCACGAAAAAAAAAAAAACGGCAATATTCGGAGCGCTGTATCTCCGCAATGGTGCCCCTGGGCACGGCGATTTTGCTACCATTTACTTGGCCCGAGTGATCCTCTTTCCTGTTAAAACGATCTCTTTTATCTTCGTTCATTCACAATTCCTAAACGGCACAAAAAAGACGACGCACAAATTAAGCCAGAAATATACGCTGAAGCGCGGTTGGCTTCTGATTGGCGCGCGGATACGGCACTGCTGATTGGGTGTCGGTGCGGCAACGCAAGAAGAAGGGCGTGTGAACTGCGTAGTGCGCGTTTCTGAGTTCATTATCGCTGCTTCGCTCGGTCAAGTCTCTGTTCAGTCATTTTATCTGCTGTATTATTCACCCCTGGACGTTATCGCGACAGAAATGTTCGAGATCACATGCTTACTTACGGGGAGTACTTTCGTGGCTCTAATGGCTGATCTGAGGTCAGCGCACTCCTCGTGGTGCGCGTAACTTTCTGGAAGGTGCAACACGGTGAGCACGCTTGTGATAGCGGTTCGCAAAGTGAACTGTTATTCTAATTTGCGATGTTTACACGCTTATATATTGCTATGCATGACAGTAGGCTCGCTAGCCTTGAGAAAGAAACGGCCTACGTGTCAAAAGCTACCGACCAGACGGCTTAGCGGCTGCGCGTCTGACCATCGCCTGACTGCGCAACCGGTTACGATGGAACGCTAGTAGTTATAATGAGTGCCTGTGACGTTAAGAATAAGCTTGAAAGTGACCGGACGAGCCGGACGCCATCTTTCATTGCCGCAGCGATGCCCAATCAATGGGGCCGTTTCAACCCGCGCCAAACGGAAGGCCAACAGCGCTTCAGCACGTATTTCTGGTTTCGCATCTGCGTTCTTTTTCTGCCGCCCGTGCGATTGCTAATGAACGACGATAAAAGAGAAAGCTTCAACAGGGAAGATGATAACTCGGGCGATCGAATGGTATCAAAATCGCCGCGCCCAGTGGCACCGTTGTGGAGATACAACGCTCCAAATATTGCCGTTTTTTTACATTTTGCACTTACATTTTGTCAACGGGGCAGCAAAAAGCAATTTTTATCCCAGTTTCCGATGGTTTTCGGCGGAAAAACTTTGCAATTGCACAGCATAGAAAAGGTAGAAACCAAATAGGTTGCTTTAAAAAGAAAACGATGAATTGGTCATTTTTCCGAAGCTGAAAGACGTGTGACACACTTAAAATAATCAATCCAAATATTCGATAACAGCCGAATATTCGAAACGTTTCTGATACATTGTTCTCGAAATGAATACGGATAAAATATATTTGATATTCAAGTAATATTAAAAATTTCCAATACTCGCACACCCCTTAAATTCCCTCATTACCGACTTTCGGCACAGTACGGGCCTGACCACGACGTGGCAGAAGCAGCGCGTGGCGCGCTAGTCGATTGAGTGCCGCGTTGGAAAGAGCTTTCTTGGCAACACGAACATTGGCTTCTTGTTATCTCTAACTGTGCTTGCTAGTGCTCTAATAAACATATATATATATATATATATATATATATATATATATATATATATATACAGAAAGATAGGTCAGCAGTCTAAAATGCCAAAGGAGGCATAGGGGTGTGGTTAGGCTCTTTTCTTTTTTACTATGGTTAATGAAGTAAACATTTTTTTAATGTATAGAAGAAAGAAAGAAAGAAAAACACGTGCCCAGAGTGGGGACCGAACCCACGCCTTTCGATTACATGTCGAATGCCTTACCAATTCGGCTATCTGGGCGACTGTGTTCTCCTTCACTTTCTGGGCTATTTATATTTACTAGAAGTGTATCTGACACTTGAGGGTGGTAGCCAGCGCCACTCTGAGTGGGTTCGGTCCCCACTCTGGGCACGTGTTTTTCTTTCTTTCTTTCTTCTATACTTAAAAAAATGTTTACTTCATTAACCATAGTAAAAAAAGAAAAGAGCCTAACCACACCCCTATGCCTCCTTTGGCATTTTAGACTGCTGACCTATCTTTCTGTATTTCCTCAACGAGCCCCTCATTTCCTTACTATATTATTCTGCGAAAGCCTAGCGAGGGTCTCGGTTCAGGCAGCCTTGATGCCTAGGTAGCATAAGAGGGCTTCCCGCCAGTTACCCGCTCATGACAGGCTGTAGACGTTGGAGTCACGCCCCGGGGGTTGAAAAGAAGGTCCCCTTCTCCCCGTGTAGTCAGAGTGGCGCTGGCTACCACCCTCAAGTGTCAGATACACTTCTAGTAAATATAAATAGCCCAGAAAGTGAAGGAGAACACAGTCGCCCAGATAGCCGAATTGGTAAGGCATTCGACATGTAATCGAAAGGCGTGGGTTCGGTCCCCACTCTGGGCACGTGTTTTTCTTTCTTTCTTTCGTCTATACATTAAAAAAATGTTTACTTCATTAACCATAGTAAAAAAAGAAAAGAGCCTAACCACACCCCTATGCCTCCTTTGGCATTTTAGACTGCTGACCTATCTTTCTGTATTTCCTCAACGAGCCCCTCATTTCCGTACTATATATATATATATATATATATAAACTGGAATCAAAAACTCACACAGAGCACAAAAAATAAATTTAGTAGAGACAGACACACACGAGAAGGACATTAAAAATTAAAAAGAAAGTTGACTGACGTTTCAGAAAGAGGACTCCCTTTCTTCACAGTACAACATAAGTTCGTTTCAGAGTTATATATACAGAAATTGTAGCAAGGGCGAGGACAACGTAAGAGGAGGGAGAGTTTGTATAAATGGATCATGGTGGGTTGATAGCGAAAAATTGGAGAGAGCGGCAAAATAAATTATAAAAAAGATAATAAGAACACACAGTCACGCGGCACGAACACGGGAAAAAAAAGAGAAGAACCAAACACAGGGAAAAAATAAATAATAAAAAAAATTATTAACAAGGTAATTTTCTCTCCCCAGTGGCAAAGGGAGTGAAAGAGGGGCCAAAACAAGATAAGCCCATGCACCTGTTTCACAAGGGCAAAAAAATTTGTCACGCGGAACAAAGAAGTTTCAAAGAAGATATGAGTGTACATTAGTATGGAAAAAAAGACTCGGTCAAACAAATCATGAAAAGAAAGAAAACAGGCAGGTGAATGCATGTGACGCGGCAGGAGGTGTTATTCATCTGGCCGGCGCATGGTGCCAGTTCAGGGACTGCCGAGGCGGTCAGCAACGAATATTAGAAAACAACAATACAAAAAAGACAGAGGTCACGAAAGCAATCACACACGCTCGAGTTCAAAAACTTATTACAAGGTCAGACCTTCAAAGCTAACAATGGTACTGCAGCCTTCTACCCAGAACACAATGTCCAGACTAGTTCGTCAAATTTGGTTCATTGAAGCCATTGTGCTAAATAACATCCTGCTAGCACGAAACTATACCCAACTACGGGAGCTGGCCAACTCATGGGAGAATATTATTCAGGGAAAGAAATGAAAAGGCATAACACTAGCCCGAGAAATGCAACCGAAATTTTAATCGGAGGAAAGACACGTTCATTTCCCATAATTTCATTTATGCCAAACGACGCTGATTTAAACCTATATATAAGGTAGGACTCACGACCCTCGCGATCGTGATGCGTTCTAAAACTAGATACAAGGATTGTGGCCTTCAGTTGATCAAACGAATGACCAGGAATGTTAACATGCTTTGATATAGGCAAAGAACCACAGGTTTTTGCATGATAACGGTGATTGTTAAACCTCAAACGAAAGGGTGTTTCAGTCTGGCCGATGTATTATTTGCCGCAGAGGGTGCATTCCAGCAGGTATACGAGGTTGCCGAAATCACAGTTAAAGTTCCCTTTTACATTAACGAAATAGTTTTAAGCTGTGCTGGCGGCGCGCTGTTTGGCGGTCATTTGTGGGCATACCTTACACAGGTTTTTTTGTTACAGGGCATGCAACTAGTAGCCTGTGGTAGGCTGATGCTGGATTTAGTGAGAACGTCGCTCAAAGTTTTGCTTCCTCTATAAACAACAAGTGGCGGCTCGGGGAATATTCTCTTTAGGCGTTCATTTTGAGGAAGGATATTGTGATGTTTCCTTAGTATGGATGCAACCTTCGGAGAAGAGGCCAAATGGGTCAAAACGAGGTTTGTTTGTTGGTTGGGTTTTGGAGCTTTCTTTCGGAGAATGTCGGAGCGGTTCAACTGGTTAGCTCGTGCAATTGCATCATCGATCACCTGCTCTGGCTATTTTTGATTCTAGAGTGTGGTTTTAAGTTCTCGTCAGTTAGAATCGAAATCCGCCTGGCTTGTGCAGATTCACCTAAAACGGTGAGATTGGCTATAAGGTATTGCTCTTTTGCAGTGCCTCACATGGCTGCTTTGGAAGTGCAAATACTGGCGCGTGTCTGTAGGTTTCCCGTAGAGATTCGTCTGAAGTCTGCCCTGAGAAACTGTAAGAGTAACATCCACGAAATTTATGCTGTGCGTAGAGAAGGGATGAGAGAGGGAGATGCTAGGACGCGCCAGGTTAAAAGCCTCAATAAACGCAAGAAGGTCCACTTTACCGTTCTGCCAAATCATGAATATATTATCTATACACCTTTTCTAGTACAATGGCTTCAAATTTTGGGTTGCGAGGAAGTTTGACCCTAGACATCCCATAAAGATGTTCTTGTAGTTGGGTCCGATTTTTTTTCCTATTGACGTTCCGCTGACGTGCACGTATTGACACCATCAAACTCAAAATTGTTAAGTTCAAGGATAAGGTGAAGGAAAGTTTCAAGTGTGATAGAATCAATAGGTTTGTCACCCGCCGACCCCTCATACCCACATAATACAGCGGTGATCCCATCGGCATTCGGAATGTTAGTGTATAGCGACACGACATCTCGGGTAACAAGTAAACAGTTGTTAAGAATTTCCATCTTCATATTATCCGAGAGAAAATCATTTGTATCCTCATTGAAGGATAGAAAGCTGGGGGGAAGGTCGCGAATGGAGAGTCGACATAGCGCGAGAGGTTCTCGGTGACAGTACGAATACCAGAGACAATGGGGCGACCTGGGTTGTTATTTTTATAAATCTTAGGAAGAAGGTAGAATCTACCGGCTACTGGGCTTAAGGGGATAAGAGAACTAGCAGTTGTTTCAGTTATTTTTGGATTTTCAGCAAGCTCAGTGAGTTTTTCTTTGACATACAGCTTATCATCATTAGTGGGATCGCTAGGGAGTTTTTTGTAGAACGCCGATTTTGATAGTTGTCTATAAGCCTCGTTGACATAGTCAGCTTTGTCCAGGATCACGATGGCGCCTCCTTTATCGGCCGGTTTGATTACTATTTCGGGGCAACCTGCGAGTTCCTCCGGGGCTTTTTTTTCCTTGTTTGTGATGTTACAGCGGAAAGGGATTCGCTTTTGGTATGCTGCTCGTACATCGCGATGAACGGCTTTAATGTACATGTCGAGGCATGTATCGCGCTGCGTGGGAGGGGCACAGTGATCATGGCTAGGCAATGCGGTTCGGGCTTCGTTTGTTGGAGGACGGTCATGGAAGTTCTCTCGCAGTCTCATATTTCTGGCGAAGTTGTCTAAGTCCTTAAAAAGTTGAAATTTGTTGAAACCGCCAGTTGCCGGGCAAAAATTCAGACCTTTTGACAAGGCGCTCATCTGATCTGGTGACAGGGTAATACTAGAGAGGTTCATCACAATTCCGGTGAGATTTTTGTTAGTTTTATTAGCCTGGGGAGAGGTTACAGAAGGGGAATAAAAATTTGGGTTTGCGTTGGCAGACTCACTAGTACTGGCTATAATGAGAGCTTGTGAATGGTTAGTATTTCGAGCGTTCAAGGGGCGACTTTTATGTGCATTCCCAGATAATGGACATCCATTAGTAATGGGGCTAACTTTATTCTTGCGGGTGTAGTCATTGCTAGGGATATTATCTCGGGAAAATTTACGGACTTTTGTTTCAGATATAGCGGATGCCTGTTTGGATTCGTAGCTCCGTAGAAGGCCTGATTCTCTTTCGCTTAGCTCCTTACTAAGAATTACCTCTTCCTGGCGGAGGGAATGGGACATAGTCTCGTAGTGATTTAGAAGTATCTGCGTTAATTGCAAGGATGCGTTGTGTAATACTTGTTCCCATATTTTCTTGTTGAAAGGGGACAGTTCGGCTGTTGGTGGTCTCAGCCTAACGCTCAAACCAATGGGAGCTACCTCGCAGATAAATACTGTGAAAGTGCGGAAACGTGCATTTGGGAACGTATGCATTTTCAGTAATCTTCCTAATTTTAAGAACTGTTTTGATACTGTGTAGGAAGCTGCATTACCGGGTTTTTCAAGTCCTAGTCAGTTTGTCGGCGCAGACGACACTTTTTTTCGGAGGTTGTAAGGGGAATGGGCTGGCTTCGGGGCGTTCGAAGGCAGTGTGGATTCACTGCTGGCGGTTTCGCGTGGCTCAGTTGTGGTTGGGGCTCCGGTGGCTGCTGTCGATCTCGAGGGAGGGCGCGGCAGGCTGTGGGCGCGGCGCACTCTCGGTGTTGGGCTGCAGGCGATTCGTCGGTGCTCTGTGGCCGTGGCCTTAGGAGCATGTACGGGTGGCAGGCTACGGCGTGCGTCCGGGGACTCCGGGGGCAGGTTCCTGGTGCTCAGCGCAAGGTCTGTGGCCACGGTGGCATGCGGGGCTGGACCGCTGGCCCGTGTGTCTGGGGACGTCGGGGAGGCTGTTGAGCTGGAGGGTTGCAGAGGCAGCGTGCGAAGTTACTGTCGTATGAGGACACTGCGGGTGCTTGGGTGGCGGTGCATGCGTCATCGCGCCATCCAGGAGGGTTGCAGTGCTTTCGCGTGAAGCAAAGCTCACAGATGTGGCTAGCAAGGACGGCCACACCCTCAAAGCTGAGTTGCAGACCATCAGCAGCAAGGACTCGGCGGGCGGGGAGGTGCTGGAAGCCGTGGCCAATGAAGCGGACACAGCAAGAGTGGCGGCAGAATTCGCGCAGGAGAGAGTTAAGGCGTCCCACCAATGGCAAAGCGGGAGATGCGGTGGTCACGGCGGCGGTTAGCGGAGCGCGGAAGAATCAAGCCGGCGTAGATTGTAGAGATCTTAGGCCGAGATTAAAGAATAAGGACGGTTAACGAGCGGTAATCACAAAAACCACGTTCAGCAGAAGAAGAGGTCAGGAAATTAGTACCGACATGCAGAAAAACTGTGTTAGAGCAAGCAGGTACGAAGTCAATGAGTAAGCGTGCGTCAGAAATGCATGCGCCGGGTTGCGAAATGAAAGCAGGGGTTCCAACACAGAGCGGGTTGAAATGTTCAAAAAGGTACTTATTCTGTGAGTCGCCGATTACGACACTACACGGGGCGGTCTGCGGGAAGTTCCGGATGGCGTCTTTCTTCATTTTCCTGGCAGCGCTCATGGTTTGAAGGTAGTCTGAAAAAAAAACTCACACAGAGCGCGAAAAAATAAGGTTAGTAGAGACAGAGACACACGAGAAGGTCATTAAAATAAAAATAAAAGTTTACTGACGTTTCAGGGAGAGGACTCCCTTTCTTCAGAGTGCAAAATAAGTTCGTTTCAGAGTTATATATATACAGAAAATGTAGCAAGGCGAGGGCAAGGTAAGAGGAGGGAGAGTTTGTACAAATGGATCATGGTTGGTGGGTAGCAAAAGAATGAAGAGAGCGCGGGAAAATAAATTATAAAAAAGGACAATAAGAACACACAGTCTCGCGGCACGAACACGGGAAAAAAAGAGAGAAGAACCAAACACAGATAAAAAAATATAAAAAAATAAATAACAATGTAATTTTCCTCTCCCCGGGGTTCCGGGGGTGAAAGAGGGGACAAAACCAGATATGCCCATGCAAGTGTTTGAAATGGGGAAAAAGATTATACACGCGGAACGAAGAAGTTCCAAAGAAGATATGCAAATGCACACAAAGGGCGCACATCTGCCCATGCACAAAAACCGGGTAAGGTCATTGAAACAAGAGGCACGTGGCTTCTGTTGGTGGGAGGCAAGGGTCGCGCCCAAAAGCAGTAGGACAGGCAGTTTCGAAATGAAATGAGTATACATTGGTATACGAAGAGCGGGGGGAAATTTAACAAGGTAATTTTCTCACCCCAGTGCCAAAGGCGGTGAAAGAGGGGCCAATACAAAATATGTCCATGCACCTGTTTGACATGGGCAAAAAGATTATTCACACGGAACAAAGAAGTTTCAAAGAAGATATGAGTGTACATTGGTACAAAAAAAGACAAGGTCAAACAAGTCATTAAAAGAAAGCAAACAGGCAGGTGCATGCGTATGACGCGGCAGCAGGTGGTATTCATCTGGCCGACGCATGGTGCCAGTTCAGGGAATGCCGAGGCGGTCAGCAACGAATATTAGAAAACAACAATAAAAAAAAGACAGAGGTCACGAAAGCAATCACACACGCTCGCGTTCACAAATTAATTACAAGGTGAGTCTATCAATGCTAACAATGGTACTGCAGCCTTCTACCCAGAACACAATGTCCAGACTAGTTCGTCAAATTTGCCTCAGTGAAGCCATTGTGATAAAAAACTTCATGCTAGCACGAAACTATACCCAACTACGAGAGCTCGCCGACTCTTGGGAGAATAATACTGAGGGAAAGAAATGAACAGGCATAACACTAGCCTGTTAGTGCAGCCGAAATTTTAATCGGAGGAAAGACACATTATTTTCCTATAACTTTCATTTACGCCAAACGACGCTGATTTAAACTTATATATAAGGTAGGACTCACAATCCTTGCGATAGTGATGCGTTCTAAAACTAGATTCGAGAATTGTGGCCTTCAGTTGTGAAAAAAAATGACCAGGTGTGTTAACATGCTTTGATAGAGGCAAAGAAGGGCAGGTTTTTGCATGAGAGCGGTGATTGTTAAACCTCAAACGAAAGGGTTTTTCAGTGTGGCCAATGTATTGTTTGCCGCAGAGGGTGCATTCCAGCAGGTATGCGACGTTGACGGAATAACAGTTAAAGTTCCCTTTTATAATAACATAATAGGTTGAAGCTGTGCTGGCGGCGCGCTGTGTGGTGGTCATTTGTGGGCATACCTTACACCGTGGTTTGTTACAGGGCATGCAACCAGTAGTCTGTGTGGTCGGCTGAAGCTGGATTTAGTGAGAACGTCTCCCAAATTTTTGCTGCGTCTGTAAACAACACGTGGCGTCTCGGGGAATATTCTCTTTAGGCGTTCACTTTGAGCAAGGATATTGTGATGTTTCCTTAGTATGGATGAAACCTTTGGAGAAGAGGCCGAATGGGTCAAAACGAGGTTTGTTAGTTGGTTTGGTTTTGGAGCTTTTTTTCGGAGAATGTCGGTGCGGTTCAACTGTTTAGCTCGTGCAATCGCGTCATCGATCACCTGCTCTGGGTATTTTTGATTCAAGAGTGCGGTTTTAAGTTCTCGGCAGTTAAAATTGAAATCCGCCTGGCTTGTGCAGATTCGCCCAAAGCAGTGAGATTGGCTATAAGGTATTGTAGTGTTGCTGTGCCTGACATGGCTGCTGTGGTGGAAGTGCAAATACTGGCGCGTGTCTGTAGGTTTCCTGTAGAGATTAGTCTGAAGTCTGCCCTGAGAAACTGTGACAGTAACATACAGGAACTTTATGCGGTGCGTAGAGTAGGATTGAGAGAGGGAGACGGTAGGATGCGCAAGGTTAAAAGCCTAAATAAACGCAAGAAGTTCCATTTCCCCGTGCTGCCAATTTATGAATATATCATCTATAAACCTTTTGTAAAATATTGACTTCAAATTTTGGGTTGTGATGAACTTTGACTCTAGACATCCCATAAAGATGTTCGCGTAGTTGGGCCCAATTTTGGTTCCTATTGACGTTCCGCTTACTTGCACGTAATTCACACCATCAAACTCAACATTGTTACGTTCAAGGATAAGGTGACTGGAAAGTTTCAAGGGTGAGAGAATTGATAGGTTTGTCATCCGCTGACCCCTTATACGCATATGATACAGCGGTGATACCATCGGCATGCGGAATGTTTGTGTATAGCGACACGACATCTAGGGCAACAAGTAAACAGTTGTTAGGAATTTTCATCTTCGTGATATCCGAGAGAAAATCATTTGTACCCTTAATGAAGGATGGAAAGCTGGGGGAATGTCGCGAATACTGGCGAATTCCATTGGGTGAACAGGAACAAGTGGAGCGATCAGCCAGAGCAGCACACGGGAGTAACGGGGACGTGTGCTTTCGTTCCGCGAATGAAACTTTCGCGCTGCTTCGGGAGCAGTGAAAAGAGGGGGAGGGCGAGATGTCAAGAGTCATGTGACCAAACGCTTCCAGCGCTAGCTTCCCGGAGCATTTCGCGCGCTGGAAATGTCCGCACGCAGTTATTCCTCGCCAGTTTTCCCAGATACGTGCCGGTGGTTTTGTGTCTGCCTCCCGCATGGCGATGAATGTAGAAGCCGAGCGGATGTTCATTTTCATGATAAAGGGGTCACCATCGTGTCTTCAAAAAATTAGCTGCGAACGATAACAGCGTCCGCCGTCTTTTCCAGATACGACTCTACCTTCGGTCGCTGCTCCGGCAGGGTGAACATGTGCTCGAACATTAACTCATGCAATGTCAAATCGTCGTCGTCGTCGTCGCTGCTGCTGCTGTCCGATGATGAGCTTGCGCTTGAATCTGTGGTGCTTGCAGCACCACAGATTCAGTAGCAGCAATTTCTTGACCAGACTGCCGCGCTTAGCTGCTGCCGTACGCACTGAGCGACTACCACGGCCGCAAGATTCCGCCATTTTTCATCCGCCACCCGTAGATAAAACCAGAAGTGACGCAAAAGAGGTCGTGTGACTTCCTCGGCGTTCCCTGTTACTCCGTCGCTGGCGACGGAGCACCCGGAACTGCTCTCGGCTGCTCTCGGCGCCAAAAAAGTGCTCCTCATCGACCAATGAAACACAACGCCCCTGCTCCTGCCCGACCATTGGAAGACGCCAGAACTCGCGAGAGCACTTTGGGTGCAGTAGAAGCGCTCCTGTTCGCCCAATGGAAAGCGCTATAAGAGAGTCGACATAGCGCGAGAGGTTCTCGGTGACAGTACCAATGCCAGAGACAATTGGGCGACCTAGGTTGTTATTTTTATGAATCTTAGGAAGAAGGTAGAATCTACCGGCTACTGGGCTTAAGGGGATAAGAGAACTAGCAGTTGTTTCAGTTATTTCCGGATTTTGAACAAGCTCAGTGAGTTTTTCTTTGACAATTAGCTTATCATGATTAGTGGGATCGCTAGGGAGTACTTTGTAGAACGCAGATTTTGGTAGTTGTCTATAAGCCTCGTTGACATGTCAGCTATGTCGAGGATCACGATGTCGCCTCCTTTATTGGCCGGTTTGATTACTATTTCGGGGCAACCTGCGAGTTCTTCCAGGGCTTTCTTTTCCTCTTTTGTGATGTTACAGCGGAAAGGGATCCGCTTTTGGTACGCTGCTCGTACATCGCGATGAACGGCTTTAATGTACATGTCGAGGCATGTATCGCGCGGCGTGGGAGGGGTCCAGTGCTAATGGCTAGGCAATGCGGTTCGGGCTTCGTCGGTTGGAGGACGGTCATGGAAGTACTGTCGCAGTCTCATATTTCTGGCGAAGTTGTCTAAGTCCTTAAAAAGTTGAAATTGAAATAAATCGCCGGTTGCCGGGCAAAAATTTAGACCTTTTGACAAGGCGCTCATCTGAGAAAATTACCTTGTTAATTTTCCCCCCGCTATTGGTACACCAATGTACACTCACTTCCGGTGGAAGCTGCCTGTCCTACTGCTTTTGGGCGCGACCCTTGCCTCCCGCCTCAGAAGCCACGTGCCTCTTGTTTCAATGACTTTACCCGGTTTCTGAGAACGGGTGTGTATGGGCAGATGTGCGCCCTTTGTGTGCATTTGCATATCTTCTTTGGAACTTCGTTCCGCGTGACTAATCTTTTTGCCCATGCCAAACACGTGCACGGGCGTATCTGGTTTTTACCCCTCTTTCATCCCCGTTGCCCCAGGAGAGAGGAAAATTACGTTGTTATTTATTTTTATTTTTTAATTATTTATTTTTTCTCTGTGTTTGGTTCTTCTCTCTTTTTTTCCCATGTTCGTGCCACGTGACTGTGTATTCTTATTACCCTTTTTATAATTTCTTTTCCCGCTCTCTCTTCATTCTGTTGCTACCCATCAACCATGATCCATTTGTACAAACTCTCCCTCCTCTTAACTTGCCCTCGCGCTTGCTACATTTTCTGTATATATATATACCTCTGAAACGAACTTATTTTGCTCTCTGAAGAAAGGGAGTCCTCTCCCTGAAACGTCAGTAAACCTTTATTTTTATTTTTAATGTCCTTCTCGTATGTCTCTGTCTCTACTAACAATATATATATATATATATATATATATATATATATATTATATATATATAGCATCACTGGCCTATTACGCCTCTTACATTGCAAAGGCCTCTCCCATCATATTCCAAATACCCGGTCCTGTGTGCCCACGGCGACCAATTTTTTCCCGCAAACTTCTTGATTTTATCTGCCCTTTTAAGATTTTTTCGCGACCTGCAACGCCTGCCTTCTGTAGGTTTCAATTGTGCTACGCCTCATTGCCAACGATTATCTTGCCACGTCCATCTTCACACGTCCTATCTTGCAGTCTTCAGACGCGTTTCTTCCATGACCCACTCCGCTGTTTCTTGTCTCTTAATTTACACCTATCGGTCCCCGCTCCATTACCCACTGAGTCATTCTGAATTTAAGTTTAACCCTCTTAGTGAGTCTCCAAGTTGTTGCCCCGTAGGTGTGTACCGGTAAGATGCAGCTGTCATACAATTTCTTCATCAGGGACCATGCAAGCTGCAATTTATTATCTGCGAATGTAGACCGTATGCACTCCACCGCATTCTTATCCTTCTAATTATCTCTGCCTCATGGTTGCGATCGGGGGTCACAGTTGGTCTAAGTAGATATATTGGCTTACCACTTCCACTGCCTCGCCTCCTATCCTAAATCTCTTTGTATATATATATATTGTAAAGGAGACGAATGGTACAGGCACTACTGAACGAAAAAACGAAAGTGCGCCAGACTCAGCAGCCGCGAAAGCAGCAGCGACAGTGACAACCAAACAAAAACCACCGACGACGAATTCGACAGGCACGCGTCTGTGAACCCGCTCCATATTGAATAACAGTCATTAAAGGCCTCTTGTCGGCTACCTTGAGTTGAGCAATACATCTCCTTATAATTGTTGGAGGTTACTGTGTTCTGACCTATCTATACACTGGAACTCCGCTCCCTGACGCTCCCCGGCACCATGATTCCTCCTGCGGAGACTAGCCCCACCTGCACCTACTTTGACGACCATCATATGCTCTGGTTGCATTCGTCAGCGGGGTCCCCATTCTTCAATAGCACAGACGAGCAGGACGGGGAATACTGGCTCGTTACGTACGACAGAGTAAGCGCCCACAACCACTGGGATGAAGACGTGAAGCGGAACAACTTGGAATTTCACCTGACCGTTACAGCCGAGCATTGGTAATGCAACCACGCTAAGCGATACCCCATGGGTCGGAATTCAAATGGAGGTTTTCGGAACACTGCGGTCGCCCTACAGTGTGGAAGCTTCGCGCGGAACAGCGCTTGCGAGAAAGTGTGCAGCAACCCAGTAAAACTTCCTCAGTAACATCCAGGATGTTGTAGATTTGTGCAGGAGGGTGAGCGCCACGATTAGTGACGAGGACACAATCAAGCACATACTCAAAGGCATTTCTGAGGACACCTTGCAAATGCAGCTGGCGAGCAATCCCTAAACGGGCCCCCACGTCGTCAACCTGTGCCAGAGCTATGACGAGCTCCAGAGACAGCGAGCTCTCACACCGCCATTCCGTTGCACGGATGTGTCGAGTAAAACTTATGGTAGTGACGACAACGTTCTGTCTCCGCGTATTCAGCAGTTGATTTGGGAAGAAGTTGCCCGTCAGCTTTTCTTAGTCCTCTTCACACCGACATCTGACGTCACTCTTGCCCCTTCGCTTAGAAGTGCTATTCAGCAGCAGGTGGCCGATACCATATACCATGCTCCCGCCAACACGCACCCGTGACCGCCTCGCTCATCGGTTCCGGCATCGCGGCACCCACACCACCTGCTGTTCCCCCCACGTACGTAACCTCGGTGCAAACGCTACCTGTTTCCGGACCTCTAACCTACGCCGACGCCATCTCCAGGCCCTTTGCCGAAGCCGTCACAAGTCAACCAATCGTCCCGGTCATGCCGCGACAGCTCACTAAGCTCATAGGAACACCATCGTATCCCATCCACTTGCCGATGCCGCTTCTCTCGCAGAGGCCACCACGCGTACGGGTAGATCCGCCATTTCCAACGACCGCTTGGCGCACGCCGTACTAATCGCCAATCTCCTTTGCTTGCTTAACTCACAGACACGTGGCATGTTACTGCCGCCGCGGGGGAATGCCTGGTCTGCAGCCTTTTAAAAACGTGTCCGTATGTCTCTCCGCAGCCGAAGCCTCGTGCTTCGACATGTTTTGACGAGTCGACTCCGCCCGCCGACTCGCGTGACACCACAAACCATCACCCATCCCCTCGACACCGTTCACTTTCGCCGATGCGTCGGCTCCCCTTGCCTCATGAACAAGAAAACTAGGCTCCGCAGTTCCGGACGCATGAGCTGCGTCATCGTCGAACTGTTAAAGACCTAACTTCTCACGCAGGAACATCGTCCGCATCGTAATAGACGGAGTCGACTACTCACGCGCTTGTCGACACTGGAGCCGCCGTTTCAGTCATCCTACCTGATCTTTGCCGCAGCGTGAAAAAGTGTATATGCCGCATTTTGGACCACCCTTACGTACTGCTTCACTGCTTCAGCCACGTTCTGTCGAACCACTGAGTACATGTACTGCCCGGGTGTTCATCCAAGACGTTCTGCATTTGTTCAGTTCATTGCCCTTCCATCATGCTCACATGACGTTATTCTGAATATGATTTACTCTCCCGCCACAAGGCTATCATTCACTGCGCCCTAGACGAAGTCGGGTTGTTTTCGCCGCATGATGTACCATCTGAAATTTTTCCAACACCACTTTCCATACAAGTTTCTGTTGGCGAAGACACCATTATCCATTCATGCTCCTCCGTCGCTGTGCTCTTAATCTGCTATCTTCTCCGACGTCAATGCACGTTTCACGCCATCACCTTTGTTCTGCCAACGCCGATGTCTGTTGCCTTCTTTCGCCTTGTTCAGTATCCCCGATTGCAACACCGACCTGTTCGTTTCGAATCCCGGAGCACGTCCTCGCTTATTGCTCCGTGGCAACTGCCTTCGACGCGCCGATCCTATGGAGTCAGCCATTTTCATCGCCGCTTTAGACGACCTCCGCACGTTGAGGTGACCGAACTCTGCCCACCTCCTGCAACTGCACCTCGGCTATCCCTGGAAGTTTTCAATCGTGCCATCGACACCGACTTTACGCCGCCCCAACGAGACCAACTGAAATAACTGCTTTATCCACTTCATTCATCCTTCGAATTTGCGTAGACATTGCTTGGTTGTACCACCATGGCCAGCCACCCTAACGACACTGACTTCTACGCGCCTTTATGTCGGCGACCTTTCCGCGTTGCCCCTTCCGAAAGGAGTGTAATTTATGAACAAGTGGGACGCAATGCTCCAGCGCGGTATCATAGGACAATCGAACAGCCCCCCGGGGTCGCCGGTAGTACTCGTGCGGAAAAGGACGGCTCGATTAGTTTTTGTGTCGACTACCATCGCCTAAACAAAATAACTCGCAAGAATGTTTATCTGGTACCACGCATCGACGACGCCCTAGATTGCCTTGATGGAGCAGAATATTTTTCGTCCCTTTACCTACGCTCCGGATACTGGCATTGTCCCAGATGGCAGCTTAGGAATCGTCCGAAAACAGCATTTGTTACTCCAGATGGTTTATATGAATTTAACATCATGCCATTCGGCCTGTGCAACGCACCGGCACATTCGAACGGATGATGGACAATATTCTTCGCGGCTTCAAATGGAAGATATGCCTGTGTTACCTGGAGGACGTCGTAGTGTTCTCACCTGACATTGTTCACGCATATATGGTGGCTCGATCCAGTTTTAGTATGTATGAAGGACGCTGGCCTTCAGCTAAACCAGAAGAAGTAGCCGATATTGCTGCTCGCCAGCTTACGATCCTTGGCCACGTATTTTCCAGAGATGGCTTTATTGCCGATCCGGACAAGCTTCGTGCCAGTTGCTGAATTCCCGAAGCCGATCAAGATCAAAAAGCTTCGTAGCCTTCATCATGCTATGCTTTGTATTCATGACGCTTTGTGCAGTAACTTCGCCTCCATCATAGCGCATTGACACAACTTCTTGCCAACAATATGAGTCTTTTGGCATGGTCACCGGCTTGCGACAAGGCCTTTACAACTTTAGGTCACTTCCTCTCGTCCCCGCCAATTCTCTGCCATTTCGACTAATCGGCCCCAACTGAAATCCACACCGATATGAGTGGAGTTGGTCTGGGTGCTGTTCTGGCTCAAAAAAGGCCGGGTTCCATGAATACGTGGTCGCCTAGCGCGAGCTGCACACTCACACTTGCGGAGTCGAAGTACTCTGTTACGGCGAAATTCGTGCAAACATGGCTCAACCTTTCCTCTGCCTTGTGCAGGGCTTCCGTGCTCCGCGTCCCCAACGTATCTTTGGAATCTACAATGGCTACCACTGGATACCCGCCGCTTTCGCACCAACAGTTTAGTTTCTGCAAGTCACAGCCGCCCGACACGGAACCATGTGGCGTCATCAATAGGCTGCGGCCGCCTGGCAGTGCTTGATCCGTGATGTCATCCGATCATCGATAATTTAAACACATCTGGAACCCCCCTCGTTCAGTGGGCATGGCGAAATCCGTGGAAACATGGCTAAACATTTCCTCTGCATTGTGCAGGTTAGTAGGGTGTGCAGCTAATTACGAAGCGATTGCCGCTGTTTTGTTGATTGCCCACGCCAGTGTCGTAAAATTGCATATGATTGTTTTTGTGTACTTCAGTTACTACTTTGTGGTGATGTCGAACAAACCCTAGACCTACCAGCCCAGACATGTTGGCTAAACTTTTAGAGGGTCAAAGAGCTCCTAGGTAGTGAGGTAGCAGACCTTCAAACTAAAACGGAAAATATGTCATCGGACTTTACGTGGCGTCTTTCAGAAATTGAGGCCATTGTGGCTGAAATGAAAACTAAAAATTCTAAATTAGATGATCTAGACAACCTTATTAGGACGTCCACCAACTCAATGAATTTCCAGGCCGAAAGCTAACGGATCTTGAAGATAGATGCATACGTTCACCTTTGATTGTTTTTGGTATCTCAGAAAAGCAGGAAGAAACTGAATCTGATCTTAAAAAGAAAGCCATTTCTGAAACGTTTCCTAGCAAGCTCGGCGTTAAACGCAATTCTGTTGCCCGGATTTATAGGCGTGGTAAATAGGACTCGAACAGACCGATTATCTTGTATCTTCAAGACTTCATTGATAATCAAGCTGTGCTGAAAAGGCGATCAAAGTAAATAGTACTAACATCTTCGTTCAGAACGACTACTCAAAGCAGATGTTGCAAAACGGAAAAAATTGTGGGAAAGTGCAAAAGCCGACAAAAATCAAAGCAAGAAGAAGTTTTTGGTGCATGAAAACGTGCGTGTAGATGATGATTTGTTTATTTGGAATGACGTAACAAACGAACGTCAGTTAATTGAAAGCTGTCGGAGTACCACGCCATCTCCTGAGTCTTTCGTCAATCCACCCGATAACGAAAGTATGGATAGAAGGGTTGGCCAGATCAGCAGGGGCAAGGTACACTGATGAATACGAATGCTCGAAGCATCGTAAATAAAAAGGACCAACTTGAGGCTTTACTCCTAGCATACAACTATCATGTAGTTGTAATAATCGAAACGTGGCTCCATTATAAAATTTGTGACCAAGACTTAGTACCTCCATCTTATGAAATGTACCGCAGAGATAGGGCCTCAAGAGGTGGTGGATTTGCAGTACTTGTAATAAGAGGAATAATGTCACCCGTTTACATGACGTTGACAATACGGAAAGCGTATGCCTGAGGCTTTTACTCTTCAATCTGTCTTTTGTAATGTATGCAGTGTAATGGCCGCCGAATACGTTGCCTGATTAATTTTTTAATTTGAAAACCCATGTGGAAACTTATATTATTCAAAAGGTAATGGTTACCGGTGACTTCAACCTCCCTGTAGTGATTGGAGCCAAATGCAGTCGACATCCTATTCGCCTAATGCAAATATACTGTTCGATATAATGCTTACCCACAATCTCGCGCAAGTTGTTGAGCAACCGACACGTGTTGGTAACGCTTCGTCCTCGTAACTAAATCTTGTGTCCATGCACCGCTGTATTCTTGATTACTCTGTTTGTGTTGAACCCGGTTTATCTGATCACGACATGGTCGCAGTTTGTTTTCCTTTGCATTGTTCTCGCTCTAATAGCCCACCGAATTCTAAACGGGTGAAAAATGTTTCTCGTGCTAACGATACGAGCATGCAAGGTTATATAGAATTTGAATTCATAAATTTTGATGGCGACGATGCTACTGTTCTCTGGGATAAGCTTAAGAAATTATGCCTGCCCTGCAATTACGGGTTTGTACCAAACAAAACAAAGAGACCCCCAAAGTTCACAACAGGGATAACTAGGATAACTAGGACACATGGATAACTAGGCCAATAATACATATATGGATAACTAGGTATAGATATGGATATTATTATCTATATATATAGATAATATTACATAGATAACTAGGATAATTATCCTAGGATAACTAGGATAGATGGATAACTAGGCCAATAATACAAATGGAGCGTAAAGACAAGCGTTATCATAAAAATATTTGCTCCCACTCACGTTCTTGTGGAAGTTCGTACTCCCTCTGCGAAGCTATAAAACTGCCAAGAATTTATTTTTTAATGTCAAGTTGCCAAACGTGATCAAAGAAGACCGTTAAAAATTCTGCAACTTTATTAGAAACCGTAAAAGCTGTGTAAACCGAATCATGGTTAACGGCACTATAATTGAAGATCACCTCGCTATCGCAAAAAATTTAAACGACTAATTTTATACTGCTTTTTCAGCTTCTACTTTGTCTGTCTCAATTAGCATTGATGCTTCTGATTCGGATCCTAACCTTTTTTCATGCGATGGTGTCCTAAATTTATAACTGCGATTAAAAGTTAAATCATTCCCTGGACCAGAAAACATAGCTAATGCTGATGGCTATATCATTTTCAATAATGTACACTCACCAAATGACCAAATGGCTCTCAACACTTCCCTTAACAATATTCTCTTGTTGTGTGAATGGGGCGAGGTGCTCAATTTCTACAAATCTACTTTCTTTCAAATTTCTAACAAAAAAAATCCGCTCCAGTGTTCCAATTCCTCCTATTCCCAGCCCTAATAAAGTTAGTTAATATAAATACCAAGGTTAAACAATAACGAATAAGTTGTCTTGGAATGCACACATTGCCGATGTTTTATTGTCGACTTTTCGTAAACTGTGTCTTCTAAGGTACGAACTCAAAGACGCCCCCTCGCAAGTGAAACTATTAGGCGTATAACATTTTAATACGTCCAAAGCTAGAATACGCTTGTATTGTGTGGGATCCGCATAATAACCTCGCGTTATGCTGAAAGATTCCCCAAGTACCTTGTCGTGATATTCCGAGCCTCAATAGGTTCAGATACTTTACCCTTCTATTGGAAATTGGCACGTGTTCCGTCCTTTGTGAAAAAAGGAGACCCACCATGCATACCGAACTACCGACCAATTTCTATGACCTCCGCATGTCGCACAATGCTGGAACACCTATTTGCCACTCGTACCAGCAGCTTCTTACATGATAACCACATTTTATGTCCCTTTCAGCATGGTTTATAAAACGGTTCACTCAGTTGGTTTCAATTGTTCATCACAGTGCTTCTGTTTTAGACAAAACCGGTCAGGTCGATGTACTGTTTTTAGATTTGAGTAAAGCCTTTAACCGTGTTTACTTAATAAACTTATCTAGAGATTACAAACTATAGGGCTTCCAAACCACCTAGTGTCGTGGATTTCTGCTTATCTGAAAGGCCAGAACCAGTATGTCGACGTCTGTGGACAGATATCTCCTCATCTCCCAGTAGATTCCGGCGTACCGCAGGGTAGGGTTTTTAATTTATTGCAATGATATTGTAATGCTATTACTGATCCATTAAAATTGGACATTTTGCAGATGGCTGTATCATTTTCAATAATGTACACTCGCCAGACGACCAAATCGCTCTCAACACTGCAATTAACAATATTTTTTGTTGTGTGAATGGGGCAAGGTGTTCAATTTCTACAAATCTATTTTCTTTCGAATTTCTAACAAGAAAAATCCGCTTCAGTTTTCAAATTCCTCCTATACCCAGCCCTAAAAAAGTTATTCAGTATAAATATCTAGGTTTAACAACGACTAAGTTGTCTTGGAATGCACACTTTGCCGATGTTTTATTGTCGGCTTTCCGTTAGGTGTGTCTTCTAAGGTACGAACTCAAAGACGCCCCCTCGCAAGTGAAACTATTAGGCGTATAACATTTTAATTCGTCCAAAGCATAAATACGCTTGTATTGTGTGGCATCCGCATACTAAATCTAACATATATTCCCTCTAAAAGATTCAAAAGCAAGCAGTTCGTTTTATATTCTCCAAGTTTGGTCGTGGTACATCAGTTACTAAACTAATGCGAGGTATTGAATTTCAGACACTACAATTGCGGCGCCACATTCTACGTCTAAATTTCTTGTACCCACTAATTAACAACAAACTTGGGCTAGACCCATCACACTATATTACCACAGTTTCAACCAGGCAAACGCGTCATTCTCATGTCCTATCTATAACTCCGTATTTTCCGGGGACAGGTTTATTTGAGTTTTCCTTTTTTCCGAGAACTGTCACAGAATCGCACAACCTCCCTTCTGATTACCTCCAAACCTGAGATCTTGATGAACCAAATGTTCAATTCTGTAATGCTGACACCCCCCCCCCCTGTGTCACTCATGCACTGATCTTGTGGTTGCGTTTTTGCCCCTCCTGCTTGGGCCTCTTTTCATGCAGCATTCCACAAATAAATAACTAAATAAAAATTGTGTGGGCCCTATCGACGTTTTGTCCTTATCTGTATGGGTGACCTTTCGACGTAGTCGCCGACCAACATGTGCTTTGTTGTTTTTCGACTTTGAGAGACCCTTCTGGCTGACTGGCGCGTTGGGCACTCCGCCTTCAGGACTTGACATCCGCGTGCTGTATCGTTCTGGCCGCAAGTACCACGACGCTGACGCCCTATCCCGGTGTCTGATGTTGCCTGACGAGATGACTAATCCTCCCTCTGAGTGCTTTGTATCGCTCGTTGACATGAGTTTCATGCCATCTCAACAGCAAAACGTTCTGCGGGTCATGTCACTTTGCAACTGCCTTTCGAACCCGTCGAACCCGTCGGCATCTCGAGCAATTCGGCGCCAAGCGTCCCACTTCGCTATTCGTGATAGCTTGCTCCAAAGGCGGAACTACCACCCTTATGTGTGAAAATGGCTGCTTATCATTCACCGCATTCTGCGCTCTTAAGTCTGCGATCATTTTCAGATTGAGCCTCAGTGTGCTCACGCCGGCTTGCTAAAGACGTACGAACGGCTTAGACTGCAATATTACTGGCGTGGTATGTACGGCTTCGTTCGTCGTTATTTTCGCTCTTGCGCGCATTGTCAACGGCGCAAGCCACCACCCCCTTGTGCGCCTGGCCCGATGCAGCCTTTGGCGTGCCTCATTAAAAGTTTTGCCCAGGTAGGAATCGATCTCTACGGAACCCTCCTCTTTATAACGGCTGGCAATAGGTGGGTCATCGTAGCCGTCAACCACCTGACACGGTACGCCGTACCCGCGGTGCTTCGTGCCGGTACTGCCGACGCCATGGCAACATTGTTATTGAATTGCATCATCCTATATCACGGCGCTCCCCGGGAACATCTCGGTGACAGCGGACGTGTCTTTCTTTCTGATGTCAATGAAGCACTCCTAAAGGCCTGCCTTTTCGTCCACCGCACGACTACTGCACATCACCCGCTGACAAATGGCTCATCCGAACGTTTTAACCGCACATTGGGGTACATGCTGGCAATGTATCTATAATCCGACCATTCCAACTGGGATATGTTTCTTCCATTAGTAACCTACGCCTACAACACTGCCAAGCAAGACAACACAGGTTTCTCTCCCTTCTTCCTTGTGTATGAACGCGAGTCGTCATGCCTTCTTGACACAGTTCGCCCTTACAGTCCCGACGTGTCTGAACCCTCGTCAAACTCCGACGTCGCCCGACGTGGGAAAGAGCGTCGCCAACTGACTCGCTCATTCACGTCAGACGAGCAAGGGCTCCAAATGTTCCACCATGATGCGTCGAAGCCAACACCAGAATTTTCTCTAACAGATCTTGTTTGGCTCTGTATTTCAGCCACTGCTCCTCGGCTGTCGAGCAAGCTGCTTTCAAAGCACCACTGACCGTATGGTGTCATCGAATGGACGTCGCCTGTGAAATTGGTGGTCGAGCCTCTGAATCCTTCCTCCTACAATCAATTCCGTGGTGGAGAGATCGTTCACGTAGCACACCTGAAGCGACACTTCGAACAAGCCATGATCCCGTGCCCCAAATTCTTCAGGATGGCTCCTAATCGCCCCGGGCGTATTGTAAAGGAGACGAATTGCCCAGGCACTAGTTAACGAAAAACGAAACTGCTCCAGAACAAGCAGCCGGAAAAGCAGCATCGACAGTGACAACCAAACGAAAACCACCGACGACGAAGACGACATGCGCGCGTCTCTGATCCCGCTACATCTTTGATGACGGTGTTTGAAAACCTTTCGTCGGCTATCTTGCGTTGAGCAGTACAGCCACTTAGAGTATATATATATTTAAACATATATTTTTATGTATGTATATATATATATATATATATATATTATATATATATATATTATATATATATATATATATTTATTTATATATATATAATACCGAAGGTAATGAAAGATTAAGATGCTTTGTTTCAGAGAGAAACATTGATAAAAATAGATAATAAAATTAACCTGTGTACACCCAAACACGAGTGTATATATCTGGTATTGTGGTAGCCACGATACAAAATTTCCCGCCTGAAGTTTTGTTATATGCTGATCACGTAAATCTTCTCTCCGCAACTCGGCCGTAAATAAATAAAAAAAAAGTGAGTCAACTTGTGTGCTCTTGGCCACATTATAATATTCCAAGTTTGAACAATTTTCAGAAAGCAATATATATTTCTCTTATGCTTTTAAAATTATTTTAAAACGTTTCAAGAAATAGGGTGCGTCGAGTTTTGAAGGGTAATAAATATATGCGAAATCAAGCAAAGAGTTTTGAACTAACGTAACCATGTGTTAGCACCTTTTCAGAGTTTCAGAATGCTTCGCCTGTTTAGTAGCCAACCCATCTTCCTTCTCTTTCTGCGAGTTTTCAACCTCTTTTATGCACAAATAATATTTTAATGTTTGATATTTTAGTCTACCTGTTTATCAATGGTGTTGGATTACCGGTTTTGGTGCGCACCCGTAAGACGATACCGTGTTGGTTTAGCGTTAGCAGGCGTTTAGCGTTTAGCGTTTAGCAGGTTTAGCAGGAACAAATTCTTGCAGCAAAATCCACTGGAGTGCTGCAGTAATACATACATCGAATGCGTTGACTCGAAAACAAGAAAACAGAAATAACGCGCTGATGAAAATATCCTGAAATAAGATGGTTTGATGGTAGTGATGGTAGATGGTAGTGATGGTTTGGCAACTGGATTGCTTCCTTGAAGCAAAATTGATACTTAGAAGTGGAACTGCCATATCTTTAGAACACCTTCAATGTTAGGTTACATAAAACAAGCTATGTGTCTTATATGCACCCGTATATGCAGGAGAGCTCGACACTTTTTACATTGCTTACTCGTGACACACCGAAAAACTCACGTTTTAATATTCACTGTGAGGGCATATTTTATCTCGGGTTAATACTGCCACTGTCTAAGACATGGAATATTATTTTTTTTTAAATATATATTTGTATTTTATCACGGCCAGACCCGATAGTGGTAAAGTGTGAAGTTGCAGTTTTGTCTGTCTTTTTTATTCTTACCCTAAAAATAAAAATTAGAAAGTTATATAGATCCGTTGAATATTTAGGCCTTGTTAGAATGTATTAATTACAGTGCAGGTTTTCTCGTAGTGCTCGGGAACCACTTCTTAGCGGATTCGTAATCGTTGTCTTTATATTATTCTCTAGCTTAACTAAAGTCCTTGTATACTAGAAGATTGATGGTACACCGTAAGACATTCTCATCACCTGCATTGGTGCTACATATGCGGCAGAAGTATATTTATATTTTTGTTCCTTGCGAATTTAAAACAAAATGAGTTGAACCTTGAACAGCAATAAATTTGTACGTGCAACAAAAGGCAAAGACGCTTCGGAATAAACCGGTTTATTTAGTAGTGTATGAAAGTTGCGTGTACGACAGTAATTACTGTTTACGCTTTGAGAAAGTCTCAAAAAGAAATGAGCGTGAATTATGCGCAGAAAATTTCACAAAAAATGTCGCTTACGCAACTCTGAAAAAAAAATGTAAACATAAATGCGAATGCGCATGTCAAAATGATACGACATAAGTGTGCACAATCATGTCCGCCATACCAAACACCGCGTACCGTCTCGAACCAGAAAATTGGAGTGTAACACTTGTACATCTCAAAATTCTTTCCGAATTGATGCAAAATGCGCACAGCGCCGTGATGTACTGACTGGTTTGAACGGATTTTATGTTTTACGTATTGGGATACAAAATTATTACGTAGGATAGAATATTTGGGGAAGATTGCTCCAACTTCAAGGAAAATATACCGGATGATAATATAAAGCGGACAGATTAAAAACCTCACAAATACCTTGTAAAAACCTTTAGGGAAATAATCTTGAATGTAAAAGAAGTAAACTGGCAGCATCATACTCCACATAGAGTTTGTATTTTTACAGTATTTCAGTGAGTGACAAAGTCCGCAGGCTAGTTATTTTGGGATCGGGCAATTTAACGCAGTATCTTTTCTTTTAACATCAGCTATATTAGACGTTGTATACAAAACGGAACGCATGTTAGTGTGTTTAAAAGTACAGATTCTAGAGATTTAATGCAATAATATGGTGTGAAGAGTCGCGTTTAAGAGCGAGGAGCCGGAGCAACGAAGGGAAGATGACGAAGTGCTCGTGCTGGTGTCGAAAAGAAGAGAGCACGCCGGTATGAAGGAAGAGCAGGAAGAACAGAAGCGGAAGCAATGTTGCATGTTGGAGACCGAAAGAACTGGGTAATTCACGAGTTCTCTGCTGGTTGCGAATGTCAAACAGACCTCAAGGCAGATCCCCGTCGTCCCTCTCTCGTAAAACTGACGCCCGCTTTACAGTAAACGAAGTCAGCTCTGTTTTGGGAGCAGAAAGCATCCTCCCCAAGCCGCTTGGGTGTCAGAAGAAACGAGGTGTTCGGGAGTTAGTGGCTGGGCACCAACGCCCAAGGTACCACGCTTTTGACCACACCTTCTTCATTATCTTCGAGGCTCGCAAAGCCTCGAGCGTCGATGACGTAGAGTTCTGTGGTGAACACCGAGCGCACGGGCAACAGCACCGCGTCATAACTTGAAAGGATAGCGCCAACGGCAAGGGCACCGGGCTACCGCACCGCTCCAAAGCTCCGTAGCCATCAACTCCCGAAATGAGCGTGAACTATTTTGAGGGAAGGTCTTCTTTTTAGGACAGACACTTTTGGCTTGGTTAGGTTAATGTTCGTTGGCCTATTTTGTTAGTTTTTTGTCATGTGAAAGCATTGCCCACGTCCAAAGCCAACCTGACTAGCTTTCTTTCGCCTGGTAAACCTTATCTTCCTCAGTACAAAAAGAACACCCCTGATAACATACGGAAACGGTAGGAAGCTGACTTCCGTTATAAAAATAACACAATTGAAATGTTGTCCTGAGTATATAACACACATAACACAAAGAGTTTACACCCCCCCGCGTTGGCTCAGTGGGTAAAGCGTTGCGCTGCTGACCACGAGGTCGCGGGCTCGATTCCCGGCCGTGGCGGCCACTTTTCTGATGCAGGAGAAAAACAAAAATGCCCGTGTGTTCGAGATTTCGGCGCACGTAAAGATACCCAGGTGGTCAAAATTAATCCGGAGCCCTCCACTACGTTTCGTCGGCGTTTCGTCGGCGCGTTAAACTCCACAATCAATCAACAATGAGTTTACGAGCATGTAACACACAAATACATCGATTTTGGATAAATCTGTTTTTCCGGGATGTTTTAACGCCACGGTCTAAGTGAGCGGGTTTTTTGGAATTGATACAGCGTCGAAATTTTTTGTTTAATAAGTTGATCTACTTTCTTGTCGGTTTTCTGTGTCATCCTTGCATAACTACTGCACTTTTGCTGCTATCTAATACTTTGCAGAGCGCATTCCACGGAGGCGTTGAAGGAGAGAACCAGACCACGTAGCAAGGACGGTTTTATTACGGACGTAGTGGGTTTTCATTTGCTAATGCCAGGGGCACGCGAGCCGTCGGCGGATGAGCACGCTCGTTGGCCTACAACACGTTGCTGCCGATGACACTGTTGCTTGCCGCTACAAGGCTCCCCCAAGACAAGCTGGTGCGAGGATCTGATAAACCCACCGCGCATGACTGTTTCGGTGGTATCCAGCAACAGTGGGAAGACTCGTCGGGTTGATGTCGGCGGCGATGATTTATTCCGCCCTAAGGTGCCTAAGGGCTATGTTGTCTGTGAAAGCTGTTGATGTCGATGACGTACATCCGCGAGTTACCTCTCGACAACAGGGAAAGGGTCAATCTACTGTAGTTGCAAAGGGCGGTGAAAGTGGTCCGTACAGCACAAACACATGTGTTGCCTGTTGCATAGTAGCGGAAGCACATAAGGTGCTCGAGCTTTTTATTCTCGTATGGGCTAGTGTAGAAGGTGAGCGAAATTAATCACTTAGATTTGACACAGTCCTTGGGGGAAAGGTGCCTGAGGCGATAACTCGAACCGGACGGCTGCTAGTCAAAGCTAAGAGACTTAAGTTTTTCAGCCGATGAACAAGGAAGGTCAGTCTTGTAGCCGGTGCGTAGGCCTACAAGTGTGAGGGGCAAGGGCTTGACCCACTGTGTTTGGCAGCCGTGTGCTGTGAGCGCGGCCTTAATTTTCTGGTGAAAGCACTCAACGAGCCCGTTTTTTTCGTCCGGTACGCTGCAGTACGCAAACGAGTCGTGTCGAAGGGATCTGGAGCTTGGTGAACAAGGTATACAGAAATTGCCGTCCGTAGGCGGTGACGATCAATGATGGGCATCCGAAGCGCGATACCCACGTTCATGAATGGTGACGCTATCGCGGCCGCGGAGATGTCGGATAGCCACGTGGCTTCAGGCCCGCGTGTCAATCGCTTCACACAAGTCAGTAGGTAGCGGTAGCCTTTTCATCTGTTTCGCGTAGTTGCAAGGAGGTCTAGTTGATCCAGTATGTTCTACCAGGTTATGAACATTGGCATGCGCCGCAGACGCACCTTTGTCTACAGCAGCTTGCGTCATGCCACGGGCTGGCGATGACGGCACGGCCACCGCAGAAACAGAGGAAGCTCTGCTGGCTTCTTCTATTACATTGTCGGCTACGGATACGAGCGAAGCAAGATCCCTGGTTGACGCGAATATGAGGGCATTTGCAAGTTCGCTGGCAGGCGCTGCAGAAAAGGCACTCACAGCAATGCGCTGTTGATGGCGTGGGCACGTTAGCCGAGGAGTTTCTTCATGCGGCACAGGAGTTGGCGTGGTGCGCGGTCGCCAAGCCCTTCGGTGAAAAGTGGCTGCTGTATGCACGTGTGGTCTGATGCTGGTGCACGTTCGTGAAAACGTGGGTTTCAGCTTGCCCTAGGCCGTTGCAGGAGGGTCGCCTAAAAAGGAGACGAGAATGTCCACAACCTCTACCGCAACAGTCACGGGTAGAGCTCTCAAGATGTAGTGCAACTTGCGTTCTTGGGAGAGGATGCCAGGCAGCGGTAACTGTGACTCGGTCTGGAGCAACCAGACGACCGGTTTCTGTTCCCAATACGGCAGCAAGTCGATAGTCAGGGTGGCGATGTCGTTGCCTGCTTCGTGCGGTGCTCGCTGGATCTCGTCGTTGGAGGACATTGCTGGGCCAACATGGCTGCAAGGCAAATTATGTCCGTGTCACCAACTGTAGAGGGCATACCATGGGCACATTCATAGGGAGGACCAGACAACGTACCATGGCCGGTTTTATTCCGAACGCAGGGGCGCGCGAGCCCTGTGGCGGCAGAGCGCTCCCGTTGGCCTACGTCATGCTGTTGCCGCTGACACTTCGGCTTGCTACTACCACCTCAAACGATACTGTAAAACAAAAGTACCACAGCAAAAAAATCAGCTGAAATTCGGCTATATTTCTTCCACATCATCGTCTTCAGATATGCGGCCCCAGAAATTCTCCTCGCTGAAACGGACATTACGATAATGTGGAAACTTACCGAATAAGCTATCAAGCTTACATATATGAACCACAGCCTAGCAGCTGTGTACTATCCCCAAAAAAGAGAGAGACGGAATGACTTGCCAAAACCATCGCAGACACCATTGCAATGCATAGAGAAGTGTAACCGGAGAAATCGGCGCCGTAATATATTACGTTCTAAACGCATACAAAACGGCGGTACAGGAAACCACAGACTTCATATAGTAAAGTATGGTGCAGGGTATCAGACAAAATCAAATTAAAAAAACTGCCGTAGATGCTCACATTAGCAACGGGGCGTAATATGTTGCAGTTTGGAGTGTATACAAAGATAGGAAATCGGCACTAACCATACAGAGCACAAGAGCAGAATAGGAAAAAAGCATAAGTATTGGAAACTAGGTAGACTGGCTGTTTAGGCAAGGCTCCTACTGTAGGTCACCGACATTGCGCAATCAGTGTACCATCTGCAGCAGTGCAATAGAAGGCTAACACTTTTTTCACTCCCTTTTAATGTCAAGTATACCAGAAATGTTACTCAAGTGCGAGCCCAAGCAGCGGTTGAGAAATATTGTGTTTTCAAAATGTAGGGATGAGAATCTACGGGCTTCACATTGGCAGATGACCTGGCTACCAGTGCAGACACGTAAAAACCGCGAAAATCTTTCTAAGCCCTTGTTAAGATGTATGTCTTTTGGTCCTATTAACACGGTACCGAATCTACGGGGATTGCATACAACATGTTGTAAAGAAAGATAAGGCGTGTAGGACGTAGTGGCCTGCATGCCATACCTGGCGCTGTCCCTGCAGTACCAGCTTTGAACATTCTCCGTGCCTTATAGTGGCTAAAAACATTCTTCTGCTTCCCTCTTCCATTGTGATCTTTTCCCCTCAATGCGGCACTTTTTTTCACGTAAAAAATCGTGGTTGTGCACCCACGCGTCATCGTCTGCTGCTTTGATAAGGATTTCGATTTCATCGATTTTAACGCGCTCCTCGCGACGGTCAAACCTTAAGTCCTTTTACAGTAAAGTAGGCTTTGTCCTCACCCTCTGTTTCGCCAAAGATGTCATGAAACCAACTAGCTTAAACTTAAGATTTACAGAGCCTCGAACTTGTCTACCTTTGTTCCGTCGTGAACCCACGGGCATTCAACCCGCTGTATTCAACCCGCTGCTCCCTAGAAAACTCAAGTGCTACCACCAGTATATACTCAGGTTGATCGCGCGGTGGCCTCGGGTTAGCTATGTTTAACATGAATAGTGCTATTTGGAGCACTAAAATTCGCAATATAGTATTTTAAAACCGTCAAGGCTACTTGGATGAACCTAAATGGCGGAGCAAAACGAAATTTTTGAAGTGACAGAAGTTAATGAATAGGACACCTAAGGTATGTTGCAAATTAAAATAGTGTCCTCGACCGTTAATCGGCCTCAACTATCCGCAATAAGATAGACGATTTACACGAACAATCTGAGCCCCCTGTTTTGTCCGGTCCTGTATTTTTCCCGCTGTAACAAAAGCGGGGGCGCCTTTTCAAATTCACGGTTTTGCGTGCCCATATCCTGCCCAGTACTCTGCAGGGGAAGGCGCTACTGGGCAGGGGAAAGTGACTTAGTCGAATGCACTTAAAACGATACAGTTTATAACGACATATCGAATATAACGAGGAACCACCAAGGCACCGTCCGATTTTGTAAACTTTCCATTGGAAATCAAACCGCTCATTGAATTGCTCTAGTGCCGCGATATCGGATATAACGATTGAATTGGGTTAGAGCAAACGCACGAAAGGCGAGCGGCCTCGGGCTCTCCGCGCAAATGACGCCGAGACTATCCACCGCGATGCGCCTCGCATCCCGCCCACCACTAAAAGGACGAATAAACTGCGCCGCTCACAAGGAGCGAGAAGCGGAGGGACACAGTTCTCCTTCCCAACACCACTCTCAAAGCCGCCTCTTTGGCTCCGTCTCCGTACCTGCTGCCTTGAATTTGACTGGGCGCCTCTTCAACTACCTCCGCTTTTACGCTTATCAAACGGCAGGGCCCATGTTTGGAAATGTCTCAGTGCCTCAATTAAGAGGCGATTATTGCTGTTATATGTGCTACTGGACAGCGGTGGCAGTGACAACTCTGACGACGTGGTTGCAGAGCCTACTCAGCTAGAACCTTCGCGGGAGGCCTAACACATGATAGTCTCTCAAGGACTTCGTTTTTTACCAAGGACCCTTTGCTCAGCTAGGTGAAGCACTTATGGATGGTCTTGAAAAAGATGTGCACCAGCTTCATGTGCAGCAAAAAAAAGCTAACCGAGTATGGCATTTTTTCCTCAAAATAGGTAGCAGTAGAACCTTGCTTCGCTGGCAAATACAACGTCTACAGCTCTGTTCTGTCTTTTTCTTTAGCAACCCGTATATAGCGAGCATCGGTTATAGCAATGGGTTTCCTAGGCACTTGGATACTGTTATAAGTGGACTATACTCCTATTGACTTTCCCGACACTATGCAAGAACATTGTGGACGGTACAAAAAGCATTCCTATACTTGTTGTCTCCCGTTACAACGACATTAAGGAACACGAATCCACTTGATGGCCTTGCCCTTTTGTAGGTGTTTTTGAAGACGTCTGTTGTAAACAGCCAAGAAATAGTATATTTATTCGAAGACGGTCTCGGGAAATGAATAGCAAGACTACAACCACTTTTTTCACTTTGCTGTCCTGAACATCAAAGCCTCTATGGCGTAATAGTTTGTAGAGCTCATCTGAAGATTGAGCAGTTCTTGGCTAGCAGCTGCTTTCTGTCTTCCATGGGTGAACGGCGTGCGAAATCTGGACAGGTGGTTCAGAAGCTTGCAGATGCTGCACGTGTTGTGTACAGACCTCTGGTTACGAGCGGTCGTGCAGTGTTGTTTTCGTTCTTTGAACTTTTACAATATATTCTCGCACAAGGAGGCTGAGCTCCGCTGAGCTTTCCCGTGCGAGAATACCTACTACTGTAAAAGTGCAAGCATTCCTTGCAGCGCATCGACACTGTTCACCGCTTTTTTTGGTTTAAGGTGCCTCATTTTTATAACAGAATCAAAAGCTTCGCCGACATTGCCCGTTTCACTAATGGCAATAAAATTTCCGCATAGCAATCTCTTTTTGGGTTAAGAGATTGGGGCGGAAACGAGTGTAATAAATCGTTCTTATCAGGTACCTTATCATGTGGTATAAGTGCTTCCATGCGATGGTCTACCACTTGCTAATGTATCTCGACCGCCTGTTGCAGATGTTGATGCACGGTTCATAGCTGCTGTCGGCTGAGAAATTGTAATTTATTGCTGCGCCTTCTTTGCTGGTTATTCTCAACATGAGGTAGGTGAGGTTTGGCTCATTGGTAAATATAGGCATCAAGTGAATCGCTGATTCAGAGTGCGTCCAAGTCTAGTCCAACCAAAAAATAGCCCGAAGCGGCGGGAAAGGTGCAAGCTGCTGATTTCCGCTCTCCGCATTTACGGAAAATATTTATCCGGTGCCGCGATCGAGGATGTAACCAAGGCACCATTTATGAGGGCAGAATTTCTCCTCGCCTCTAACGGTAGGCGGGGTCCCTTTTCATTGGATAGCATAAAAATGCAGTGGCGAGCATCTGTACCGCAAAAGCGATGCTACAAGAGAAAACAGAATAATGCCAATGGGCTACGACCAACGCTAAGAATTCCGGCATAGTGGCGACGAGCGGTAATGTCGGCGTGATGGGCAGGGAGATTCCATTAACTTGTCCTGCCTCTAAACGCGGCCATAAGAGGCGCCTTTATCACTGCAATGAGTTTATTTTTGAGACCGGGACGGCTGCAGTATACAGGCGAGTCATGCATGGAGAGCTCAAGTAGCTCAGCGAACAATGTAGACTTTAACCGCCTAACCACTGCGACAATGGTCGCTATCCATCTTAAGAGCACGAGCTATCTCATAAGATTGGTATTCCACTGTAATATGTGCCAGTAGGAGTGCGGGTTCAAGCCAGCGGCTAATAGGAATAAACGTTTGGGGGTAGGGGTATATTTGAAATGTGGGAAGGGGACCAACAAGATGCATGTGCACGACAGCATAACGCTCATCAGGCTGTAAGAAGGTATTGGCTTGCCGAACTGGATTGCGGTGAACCTTTGTGTGCTGGCATGGCCATAGGGGCTGGCCTACCCACGAACGCAATGCCACACAAAATCATTCACGCTGAGTGTTCACGTGGCAGGAATACCAGCATAGGCAAAGTTGGGGAGAGCGCGTAAGGGATGGAGATAGCATGTTCCAGGCCTAAATGGCCATGGCTTTTCGGTCGGCAAATCGGAAAACGACACACTGTCTGTCAAGTCGTAAGTATGCCACCATGAGTGCTGTTTGCCATGTGCGAAAGTGGAAAAGCTAAAATACATCTGCTTGATCAGCAGCCAGTCGATGCAGGCCGGCCACAGTGGTATACAGCGAAGTCGAGATTATGCTGTCGAAGGGTGATCGGCGGAAACGCCGCTGTTCGCCTTTCTCACATGACTCTGCTGATAGTGTGGCTATCTGCTAAATGTGTCGGTGCGTTCGTGAATACGTTTTCCAGCAGGTGCGTGCGTAGGAGGGTATGTAGGTAAGAACGTAACAAGGTAGATAGGTAGATCAGAAGGTAGCTAGCGTGTAAGGAGGTTGGTAGCTGTGTACCTAAATGATAGAAGGCAGGCGGTCAGTAGGTAAGCTAGAAGGTGCGAGGTAGAAGGTGGTAAAGTGGCAGCTAGGAACACATTATGTGCATAGACAGGCAGGAGGCACGTTTGTTGGCAGGCAGGTAGGTATGCAGGCTGGCATTTGGGCAGGTATGTGGGCTGGTGGCTGTGTAGGTAGGTAAGTACGTATAACGATGCGAGTGTAGTATTTTTATGCAGGTGAGTTGGTGGAGGTTAGGTTTGAATAGGGAGGTAGGTGTGTGTGTGTGTGTGCGTGTGAGCATTGGTAGGTGGTTCCTAAGAATGGGGAAGCGGGCAGGTGAGGGAGTAGGAGGTAGGTCGGTAGGTAGGAAATTGAGTGTATGAGTGAGGAGGTAGGTAGTTAACTGAGACGGTAGTAGCGTATTTGAGTAGGTAGGTTGTGCAACATAGGTATGCTGACAAGTGGGTAGATATGTGGGGTTTTGCATAAGTAGGAAAGATGGCGGGTAGGAGGGATTGTGGGTAGGTAGGCGGGCAAACGATAAGGTGTTTGGGTAGAATAACAGCTAGGTAGCAATGTAGGTATTTCAAAAGGTATATAGATGGGGCATCTTGGCGGGTGAGTTAAGGGGAGGCATGTAGGTAGGTGTGTATGTAGGTTTGTAGTTTGGCAGGTAGGTTGTTGGATGAGGGCGGTAATTTATATTTGGCTATTAGGGTAGGTATGTGGGTGAGTATTGTTACGTGAATGTTCTAGATGAACTGCCAAAAGAAGAAGTAGCAGCACCGCACCACTCTCTAATGCGCTTTGAACTGCCATTAGATGCCTTTGTTCTAAGCAAAAATGAAGGGCAATCAGGCGGGCAGAACGCCGTTGGTCGGTGGTGCGGTTTGAACTGTAATGCTGTTCCTGCGACGTTCATCATCGCCAAAGTTCATGCAACTATTCATGCAACGTTGTCGCGTTTCTAAGCCAAAGGTCAACCAAATACTTTTGGACGTTCTATATCGCAGACCGCCTCCCGCCAGCAAAATGCCCAAGCAGCCCTGTCGTTGGCAACTGTCAAGGACAATCATTTACCATTTCAACAACTAAAGGATTCGAGTAAGTTTTCCGATGACTCCCAGAGTCTTCGTAAAATCCGGCACAAAGTATAAATTACATCAATGCACGCCACGGTGGCTCTGGGACTTTAAGTTGTGGTACGGAGCCCGAAGACGCGGGTAGAAATAAATTCAACATAGGCAGATTTTTATGGAAGCGAAAAAGGAAAACAAATGTGTTTTTTCGTTTTCGGCGCACGCTAAGCATTCACAAGCTGGTTTAAATCAATTAGGAGCCTTCCAAAACAGCGCGCCTTATCGATTAGGTAGCATCGGCGCGTAAAACGAAACAATCAATAATCAATAGATTGCATAACGGCACGACAACAAAGGTAACGCATGGAAGACTGGTATCCTAATCGCACAGGCTGCCATGCCACACAGCAGCTTGTTCTCATATTTCAAACTGTACATTTGTGACACCGCTTTCTAATAAAATTCGTAAGAATTTACACTGTCGGGCCACGTCATCTGGGAGTGGAAAATCCAAAGTAGCTCCCTATACTTTACAAACGTGCTTATATTACCTCATGTTGATCTTCGGTGGAACTAATCAGCAGTCCAATTATATGAATCGTGAGAAAACATCGGCCGTAGGCTTTCTGTGACAATTGAGGACCGCACAATTTGGTTGAACTCCAAGCTGCAAGTCATACGAAGCAACCAAGCAGTCCTAAGGTAACAAGGAGCACCTAAGCTCCGGAGCACATTTCACTTTGCACCAGCACTAAAGGTGAAACGTTGAGAAAAATATTTGCAGATACGTCGTTCGCTTTGTGCGTTGGTTTCTTACCGATAAAAATCACGGGCACCTCAAGAAATACTACTGCAACACCGCTATCTGCACCACATGGGAGAGAGGGACCCACTCTATTATCCAGTGCTTGTGTATTGCTCTGTGCTGCATTTGTGACCACGTGTTGCCCGTCTATATCTGACTATGGCTCGGTCACCTACCTAGAAAGTGGGTAGGTAGGACAGGCCAGGTAGGTAGGTAGGTAGTAGGTAGGTAGATAGGTAGATCTGTGGTGGGGTGTTACGTAGCTAAGTGAGTAGGCGTGTAGGCAGGTGAGACGTAGACAGGTAGGTACGCAAATAGGTAGGTAAGCAGGTTGTTAGTTAGGTAGATAGGTAGGCAGGCAGCCAGGCAGGCGGGCAATAAAGTAGGTAGGTATGCGGGGATGCAGGTAGCAACGTGGGTAGGTAGGTGAATAGGGGGCGGTAGGCTGGCATGTAAGCATGTAGGTAGGTCGCCTAAGTAGGTAGATTGTTGGCAGGCTCGCAGGCAGGTGGGTAGGTAGGTGTATAGCAGGGCATGTGTGTAGGCGGGTACGTAGGAAGACAGATGGGGGGCTGGTACACACGTGCGTACATAGGTAGTTATGTAGGTACGTAGATGGGTACGTAGACATCATCATTACCAGCCTATTTACGCCCATTGCAGGAAGAAGGCCTATTATTGTTCAATTAACCCAGTCCTGTGCAAACAGTGACTAAGTTCTCCCCGCAACATTCATGATCTCACCTGCCCATTTAACATTCTGCCGCCAACTGCAACGCTTGCCTTCTCTAGGGATCCACTCCGTCAGCCCTAATGACCAACGGTTATCATGACTTCGCATAACATGCCCTGCCCACGTCCATTTCTTCATAATTTCTACTAATATATCTTTAACACGCGTTTTTTCTCTCAGCGACTTCGCTCTCTTCCTGTCCCTTAATGTTACACCTATCATCTTCGGCTCCATTGCCGATCTAAGTCCTTCTCATTTAGGTTTAACCCTCTTAGTGAGCCTCCAATTTTTGCCCTGTAGGTCAGTACCGGTAAGATGCAGCAGTCATACACTTCCTTACTCAGGGACAATGGTAGGCTGCTATTCATTGTCTGAGAATGTCTGCCGTATGCACTCCACCTCATTCTGATCCCTCTAATTATCTGTGCCTCATGGTTAGGATCCGGGATCACAACTTGGTCTTAGTAGATATAATCACTTACCCTTTCCACTGCCTCGCCCCCTATCTCAAACTGCTCTGCTGTCCCGATGGTATTGATCATTACTTTGGTTTTCTGCCTATTTATTTTCAGGCCCACAGTTTTACTCTGTTCATTCAGTGCAAAAAGCATTCTTGGCAATTTGTCCCCCGAATTGTTTAGCAAGAAAACGTCATCAGCAAATTTGAGGTTACTGAGGTATTCTCCAATAACCCTTACTCCCACCTGTTCCCAATCCAACGTTCTGAATACCTTCTTGTACACATGCTGTGAATAACATTGGAAAGATTGTGTATCTTGCCTGACCCCCTTCCTTATAGCTATTTTACTGCTATCCTTATGGATGATGATAGTAGCTGTGTATTCATCGTTGATATCCTATACTATTCTTACATAATGCTCATCTACCCCTTGGTTCTGTAATGCCTGAAGGACTGCTAGGTTTTCGACCAAGTCAATTGCTATCTCATAATTTAAGAAGGCTATATATATGGGGGTTCAGTATACTCAGCGCATTTCTTTTTCACCTAACTGATCGTGTGAATACGGCCAATTGTTGAATTACCTTTAGGAACCCTGCTTGTTTTTTAGGTTGACTGAAATGTAAGGGATTAGAAGTTCTGTTAGTGATTACCTTCATAAGTAGCTTGTAGAAGACTGCCAATATTAACACTGAAACGTGGACTAGTTGGTGTCAATTCATAGTTGCAACTTTTGCGCACGAAAAAAGAGGACTGAATGGAGACACGAAGACCAGCGCAGTTTTCGTGTCTTTGTGTCTCTTTTCAGTTGTCGTTTTTTTGAGCGCAAAAGTTACAGCTATGGACTGACAGTAATTTAGAAGAACTTGTTGGTGGGCGAGTTGGTGCATCTTCAATGTAAAGTGTGGCCGTCAAAGATGGTCGCTCAGTTTTTTTTACTGGCAGTAAGCTGATCGGCCTGTAATTTTTCAAATCATCTATGTCGCCTTTCTCATGGATTAGAAGAATGTTCGCGTTATTCCAAGATTCCGGTACACTTGCCGTCATCAGGCATTGCCTATACAGGTTTGCCAGTTTTTCAAGTAAAGTTGTTCCGCCATCCTTCAAGATGTCTGCTCTTACCTGATTCTCACGACATGCTTTGCCCTCGTCATTTCCTTCATTGCCTTTTCACTTCTTGGGTCGTTACTGGTTGGTAGTCTATCTCCTCTGAACTACCTTCTCGTTCTTCATTATCGTGGATATCCCGGCTACTGTACGGATCCCTATAGAACTTCTCAGCCCTGCGACTATTTTATCCATATTTGTGATTACATTGCCTTGCTAATCTTTCAGTGCATCCATGTGATTTTTCCCCACGCCAAGAAGCCTCTTCACCACTTCCTCCGGCTACCTCCGTTCTTTACAGCGTATTTGATGCTTTCCATATTATACTTCCGTATGTCAGCTGTCTTACGCCTATTGATTATCTTCCTAAGCTCCGCTAGTTCTATTTTCTCAGCTGCGGTGGAGATTGCCGTTTCTAACTAGATATTTCCTGTCCTGGTAAAGTTTACCAGTATACTGTCAAGCCATCGTGCCCCCGCCTTCTACTGCTAACTCCGTGATAATGCGTGTAAAGTTGTCGCTAGCTTCCTGTGTCGTAATCTCGGCTTCCTCGGTAAGAGCTGAATATCGGTTCTGCAGCGCGATCCTTAATTCTTCTACTTTACGTCTTACTGTTAGCTCAAATATCTGGCTTATTTCGGACAAGCTTGTTACGGTGCTTCCCCAAATCTAGCCTAATTCTAGATCTTTCCATATGGTGTTCTCTACACCTTACCCTTCGAGCACGTTAATCCTCCACGACGCCAGGTTTATCGCACAATATGAAGTGAGTGTAATTTTTGTAACCACATTCGGGCTCCTCCACGCCCACTTCCGGCTCTTCCTTTAAAGATGGTGTTCATTATGCGTAGGTGATTCCTTTCTGCAAACTCAACTTGTAGGTCCCCCAGCTATTTCTACAGCCCAAACCATAGATCCTAACTGCCTTGTCTTCAGCCTGATTCTTGCCTACTTTAGCTTTAAAGTCCCCCATAACTACGGTAGACTGTGTTTTTACTTTAGCCATTGCCGATTCCACATCTTCATAGAAGCGTTCCACTACCTTGCCGTCGTGGCTGCATGTGGGCGCCTACTCCTTTACTACCTCAGCGTGTGCCTCTTATTGAGCCTATTTACAACAACTGCTGCCCTTTCGTTATTGCTATAGTATTCTTCAGTCGCCAGCTATGGTTTTATGGGCTAGAAATCCCAATCCCAGTTCTCTTGTGTTTACTAGACCACTGTAACATAGGGAGTGTCCATTTTTCAACCCTGAAAAGGCTTCACCTCTCCTCATGACCTCACAAAGCCATATGACATGCCATTTATTTCCCTTTAATTCCTCGAACACCTCTCGACTCGTTTCACGTGATAGGGTTCTCGTGTTAAGCGTTGCCAGGTTCATATGTCAATGGCGGCCTGTCGGGGTCCAGGGAATATTTGCCCCCTCTCCTGTGTGACAGGTCTGACCGCCGCCGTTGTCAGTTGCTTGCCACTGGACACTGAGGGCTGTGGGTTAATTGGCGTATTCATCGGATGTTGTGGCCGTTACTACACCAGTAGTAGGTGGGTGCGTACCTACCTGCCCAGTAGTAGGTTGGTAGGGTACCTACTCTATTTCATCAGTAGTAGGGTAGGTAGTAGGTGGGTACTTAGCAGGAACACAGGAAGGTTGGTGCGTAGGCTTATAGGCAGGTAGGTGTGGAGGCAGGTAGGAAGGAAGGTTGGTATTTAGACTGGTAGGAAGGTTGGAGTAGCTAGGTAGCTAAACAGGTTGTAGGTAGGTAGGCATCGGCGGAAGTGGGTAGGAAGGTAGGTAGGTGGGTGGGTTGTAGGTGTGGTATGGTGCCCGAAATAAAAGTAAAAAAATGAAAAAACTACAAGCGCGAGGTGTCTCCTTGGATGATATCATCAGGGACTACAAAGCTTTGACAGGAACAAGGAAGAAGAGTTTGAAGAAGAGGGTCATATGATTGACTGCCTGGCAGGCTCGATGATTCCAGAAGCATGTCACCAGGGCGGCCAGTACCCTGGTGTTCTGCTATCGTTCGTATAGAACATCGAGACGCCACGTCGCCACTCGCCACGTGATGCCGTGACCTTTTCTCCAGTGCATCCAATCATCGCCGGACCCTGCATTGTGTCTTCTCTACATGGCCCTCTCTTCTACAGCTTCAGCAGCTGTACCTTGATCTGTCTGCATTGCTTGCGGCTTTCGGTTCCGCAACATCTCCGTGCATCGACCATGTCAGACTCTCTCTAGTTGCGAGAACCTTGTAGTCACGAGAACTGTTGTGGTTAGCATTCATCCTTGCCCAAACTTCTCGTGCCTAAATGTTCGTTTTTCTTGTCCGCAGAACCGGTGTCGGGATTTTATGATCGTGGCTGTACTTCAACGTAGCGAAGTCTCGGTAGCCTGAACACGTTCAGAAATTGGCGTCCGGAACAGGACTCTCCTCTAAGACCTTTGAGGCTGGCCATGACCGGAATTAAAGGCTCAGAGTCTTGAAATTGAAACCATGGGTGTCGCGGACCTCGAAAAGCCTACTGGTGTGGGACTAAAGTTAAGGCTCCCGAGAGAGGCACTTCGAAAATAGGTCAAAGCAGAGATCGATAATAGAAGAGCACAGCCAGAGCCTGAAAGTGCAGAGCGCACTAAACTCAAAGCACAGGTAGATGATCTAAGGGCAGTGAAGCTAAAAGCAGCACAAGAGGACAAAGTTGCTCTTGATACTTCACAGGTGGCACAACTCGAGCGATGTTTGAGTCATGTCCATCGAAAGGAGATACATTGAAGCAATTTTAATGACAGAGCAAATACTAAGGAGAGTGAAAGGCTTCAATGAATGCTTAGCCCCGTTCACATCAACCAAGAGAGGTATTTCCCAGAGTTGACATATGGTGAAGGATAAGAAACGTGACAAGTTGGCACTTCGTCTCATGAATCCCGATGATCGACACGCTACCGTCTTAGGTCCTGCTGCAGAGTGCAGCCGGTGATGGCCGAGCCACTAGCGAAACCAATTCTTCGCTTCTGATCCTATCCGAGGAAGATTCGGGGAGCGAAGGCACCAATGCTGATTTCATCCCGGTTCAAATAAAACCAGTACTTCCACTAGAGTTTTAGAAAGTGCGCAAGTGTAGGCGAAAGCACAGCGAAAAAGGGATGACCGCGACCAGTAGCCGCGCAAACGTCAAACGTAGTAACGTAAAGTATAGTAGAAGGAGATGCACTAGTGAAAACGTCGCTTGAACGTCCAGCGTAAAGAAAGCCTCTTAAAGCTGCACGAGGTAAGATCGGCAATGCCGGGTTCAAATCCTCTGGCAAGACGGGCAGGCTTTACTTGTTACAAGTCGAAACTTCCAGTCACACTTTCGGATGATTTGCTTTCAGCATTTCATAAACAAAGACAAAATACAACAAAAAAATGAAGGCAAATCATCTCAGTGCACAGTCGCTATTGCAAATTAAGAAGAAACGCTCGAAACCTTCAAGTGACGAGAATTCAAACGTGTCTGTGCAGGCAGAATCTTTATGGCAATGAATGCTGGAAATATGGATAGAGGAAGCCCTTGTCCGTGAAGCCGCTGTCCCGATTTCGTGCTCCTGGCATACACTTCAGTGAAGTGGAGTATAGACCTGACATGCAGAAGCAAAGTGACCTTATTACTGGCCTGAAACATTGTCTTGTACTGCTGACATAGCTTGTGTATTTTATAACTGGACTGATGCTATGAAATTGCCGGTAGTGGGCAGAATGGTGTTGTGACATCTCGGACATTTTGTGTGAAAGTGTGTAGGTCCTTTGTGAGCCCAAGCTCTATAAGGGAGGTCAGTAACGAACTCAACCTTATTTTCTTTTGGTTTCTAGACTAAGAAAGTGCGTACGACACCAACTGAGCAACTTTCTAAAGTGGGAGGTATTGTGGTATGATGCCCGAAAAGAAAAAGAAACTAAAAACGAAAAACGACCTCCGCAAGGTTACTCCGTGGATTATCATCATTGTGAACTGCGAAGCTTTGACCGCAACAAGCAAGAGAAGGTGGAAGAAGGGGGATAGGAAGATGGGCTGCCTGGCGAGCTCGACGGTTCCGGAAGCCTGTCATAAGGACGGCGTGGACCCAGGTGTTCTACGACCGTTGGTAATAAACGCCGAGACACCACGTCGCCACTGGCAAAGTGCTGCCGTGGGCTTTTCTCCAGTGCAACTACTTTTTCCCGGACCCTGCTATTGTGTCTTCTCTACCTGGCCTTCTCTTCTTCAGCAGCTCTGCCTTGATTTGGGCTATTCCTTATGAAGACGTCTGCGTCGCTCGCGCCTTCAAATTCGGCAACATCGGCGTGCATCGACCACGTGAAACTCTAGTCGAGAGAACCGTTGTAGTCGCGAGAGATATGCTGGTGAGGGCTTATCCTTGCCCAAACCTCTCGTCGTCCGTAAATGTTTGCTGTCCTTGTCCGTGAAGCCGCTGTCCCGATTTCATGCTCCTGGCATACACTTCAGTGACGTGGGGTATCCCTAACCTTAACATCATAAGAGTAGGTAGGTGGGCAGGTAGCCACGTGGGTGGACAGGTAGGTACGTAAGGTGGTACGTGGGTAGGCGTGTAGGTATGTGTAGGTAGGTGGAAGGGCAGGTAGGTGGGTAGGTAGGTATAAATATTGTAAAGTAGGCAGGCAGGTAAGTAGGAAGATAAGCTGGTAGGAAGGTAGATAGGTAGGTATGTAGGTAAACATGTATGCACGCAGGAAGCAGGTAGACAAAACGCAGGTAAGTACTCAGGCAGGCAGGTCTGCAGATAGGTAAATAGGTATTTGGCAGGTATATAGGTGGGCAAGTTGGTAGGTCGGTTCGGTAGGTAGGTAGGTGGATATGTAGTTAGGCAGACAGTCAGGTGCGCAGGTTTGTAAGTAGGGAGGCAAAGTAGATAGAAATAGGTTGGAATAGGCTAAAGTAAAAAAGAAATAGGTTGGAATACAAATAGATAGGCTAGAAATAGGCGGGCAGGCAGGCAAGTGGGCAGGTAGGAAGGTAAATACATAGGCGGCCATACAGGTAGGTGGATAGGTGGGTAGGTGGGTAGTCAGGTAGGTTAGCAGTTTGGAACTAGGTAGCTACGTAGGTAGATAGGTGGGTATGTAGGTAGGTAAGTAGGTCGGTAGAAGGTTAGGCCGGTAGGTAGGTGGGTACATTTGTGGGTAGGTGGTAGGTAACTAGGTCGGTGGGAAGGCAGGTAGGTCGATACGTAGGTAAGTGGTAAATGGGAGAATAAGTAGGTGGTTAAGTGTGTTGGTAAGTAGGTAGGTGCCTAAGTAGGTAAATAGGTAAGTAGTAGGTAGGTAGGTTGGTATGTAGGTAAATAGGTTGGTGGGTAGGTAAATAGGTAGTTAGGCATGTATGTAAGTAGGTAGGTTGGTTAGCAGGCAGGCAGGCAGGCAGGGAGGCAGGTATGTTGGTAGGTAGGTAGGTAGGTAGGCAGGCAGGCATCCGGGAAGGTGTGTAGAAAGGTATGTATGTAGGTTGGTTGGTAGGTAGATGAGTAGGAAGGTAGGTACATAGGTTGGTAGGTTGATGGGTAGAATGGTAGGGGGTATGTATACCGGTGTGTGGGTGGGTAAGTACTTGGGTAGGGAGGTAGTGGGTAGGAAGAAGGTTAGACAGGTGGTCAGGCCGGCAGGCACTAGGTAGTCAGGTAGGCATGCAGGTAAGTAGGAAGCTATGCTGGTAGGTGCACAGCGAGGCAGGCAGCTAGGTAGGTATCTAGGTGAACAGAAAGCAAGGCAAAAATCAGGCAGACAGAAGGCAGGTAAGTACTTAGGTACGTATGCATGTAGGAAGGTGGGTATGTAGGCAGGTATGTAGCCAATGATATAGGTAGATATGTAGGTAGGCAGGTAGGTTAGAAGGTGGGTAGGTAAGTAAGTAGGTAGGTAATTAGCCAGGAAGGCAGGCTCCAAGTAGTTACGCAGGTAGCAGGTAGGTAAGCAAGTAGGTATCAGGGAGGTACGCAAAAAGTTAGATAGGTGGATAGGTAGGTAGTGCTAAACAAACCTGGCGGGGATTGCGAGATGTAGGTGACCCTTTATTTGCACATGGAACTTCACAATGATGGTCATGTTGGAGGGCCACGCACAGGGCCCCTTGAGTAATGTTGGTGATGGTGTTGGCGACATTGCAGGCCCACAGCCTCCAAACATAAGCTGGAACCAACTCTGGGGTTTGTTTTAAAATGAAGGATAGAAACCTCAAACAGTGGCCGTCGGATCCTAGGTCAAGCTCTGGCAGATAACCATGCAGCGAGCTCCGGGACCTCTTTTTTTATCAGGGTAACCTGAGCCAAGCAAGTACCTTTCCCCTGCTAATACACTATACTATATGATTTTGTCTAATCTCCATCCCAAACGTGATGGGCTCCGGAGAAAGGCTGCACCGATGTATCGTTTCCCCTTCGCATCCTTAACTTTTCCTGAACCAGATAATTGCTCTCGATTGCTTTTCATGAAATCCCTCAGCCCAGTCCACCCTCTCGCATCGCAGTCAGTCTTCTTGATCGCAAAATATCTTGAAGACCTTTTATAAAATATTATAACACCAAAAATCGGAGGACTCGTGAACTTGTCATCGAGGTGAACGACAAGCAGCAGTCCACAAAGCTTCTCCCTTAATATAAACTGGCTGATATCGACACCAGGGTCACACCATATCGGAGCCTCAACAGCTCGCACAGTGTGATATCCGAGCCAGGTCGGCTGAACAAAACAGATGTGCATCTCCTTGTGGGCTTGAAGGATCAGAGCGTCGCTGGAGTGAGACACATCACCATCCCCAGTGACGACATAGATTCCCACCAAGCTCATCATCCTGACCTCTGACCGTTCTGCACCCCCACAACAAATAAATGCAATTTTTATCCACTTCACTATCTTTCCTACATCCCGATCCCACGGCACTGTTTTAAGTGCCACTGGTTCGGGCACGGTACAAAGTCTTACCGTGGACGAACTATTGCAAAATGTGCGGCACATATATACCAGCGACAACTGTTCATCCGACACAGTTGTTTGAACGCCGTGGGCTGCTTGCGGCGTACTCCCGTCAATATGAAAAATTTCGACTGGAGATACACATCAAGGTAACTGAAAACATCTCCTTTCTTGATACGCGGAAAAGCTTCTCCTCTTTCCCTCTCGGAAGGTACGGCGATGCAGCTCGTCGGGGCCCGGAATGGCGTCTGGTTTCCACAGAGAGCCAGTTCGGGAAGCCTGGCTTGGTCACGCCCCTACGCCCGGCTTGGTTGCCTCTGGCAGACCTAACCGCCAACCCTCCGCCTGATAAGGCAGCAGCTGGTTGTGGTGCCAACGGGTTCAGTCTTGACCGATGAAGCTCCCGTGTTTACCTGCCGTGTCGTCCAGTGCGTTGCCGGGGGCTTGGCAGTCGGCACCCGGGGCCCCTCATCGGATCCCACCGCCACTGCACCACCTGTGCCACCTCAGGCGGCCCCGGTGCTCTTAGTGGTGGCAGGTCAAACAAAGGTCCCCGAATGGTTACCAAGTCGAGGGGGCCCGGACTGTCGGGCACCCGTCTGACATCTGACAAAGAGGTGGATGTCGGGCCGTCCTTGGCCGAAACTCAGCGCAAAGAACGGCCTCCGATGTTCAAGCCAAATGAAATGATTAAACAGCTGCTTCCGAGAGTAAAAGCCCCAAAATATGACACATGAACACAAACACACTACCGTCATTATTAAATGTAAATAATGGGAACAGAGAACATCATCCAATAGAATTGAGGCCTCCTTCGAATCTTGACGATGTGTATGAATGCTGCATACCAATCAGCCAATTATCATCTGTCTCCAAGAAACGCACCTAAATTGCAAACAAGCAAATTTCTGTAATGAGTACATGGTATTCAAAAAAGAACAGCATTGGCTGCAAACATCTTCTGGTGGTGTGGTCATTGTCGCCTGGAAATAATCAGCATGCCACTCTCTCTCTTTAAACGCTGTCCTTGAGGATGTGCCAATCTGTACGGCAATATTTATTATGTTTATAACGGTAGGCTCCAAATACCTAACTTTGGATTTTGGACTTCTGAGCTCCGATTTCGAGGCAATGGTTGACCACCTACGCAAACCATTAATCTTCACGGGTGACCTTAATGAGCACAACACTCTTTGGGCCTGCTCCCGGACGGATGTCCGAGGTCGCCTCACAGAGACGTTTCTTACAGTCCTCTGGAGCATGGTTTTTAAACAAAACGCATCCTACATATCATGGCGTAGGACACAGAACATACTCACATCTTGACTGGGCTATTGATTCTGCAGTTCTCTTTTCATATGTTGAGTGGGTTGTAGCAGTGACCACTGGACCCATATGGTAGTGACTACTTCCCCATTTCATTAACATATATAGGTAAAGAACCAAGCAGTCCATCTTCCCACAACAGGTTTATGAACCAAAAGCAAACTGGAGTACATTCACTGAAATATCTAAACTACACCACGCATCCATAAAATATCTACGCATTGAGGAAGCAGCCCAACACATCAAGGCGAACATCCTCGACACTGTCGAAAATTTCATTCACCACGCTTCCAATGTCCCGAGGAACCAGAGGGGGCAGTAGTGGAATGAGGACCAGTAGCGAAGCGCCGGAGGCCCAGAACAAGGCGTGGGATATCTTCCATCGGTACCCGACATCCAATAACCTTGTATCATTTAAAAGGGAGAAGGCATTTGGTAAGCGTGGTACTATAAGGCAAAACGAGGAGAGCTGGCGCACCTTCCTTACATGCATTAACTCATACACAGACACACACAAGGTATGAACAAGAATACGCAAACTTCAAGGACAACCTACACACAGCCTAACGCTGGTGAGGACAACATGGAAAACTGCTTAGAAGATCAGGTTAACAAACTTGCACAACACTTCAAACACGTTGCCAGTACAGCACACAATAGAAACACTTTCCTGAAACACAAAACCGCTGGTGAAAAGAAGTGCCTTCATGACAAAAAAAATGTGGTTACCATTCTGAATATACACAGTTTACATATGCTGCCCTGAGCATATGCAAACATTCAACATCCAGCTGCAGATACAATTCACGTGCACCATGATACAACACCTACACCTAGTCACACTGGAAACACTCGTACACCTGTACAACACGATAAGGCTTTCGAGGCATATTCCACGCTCTCGAAGAGAGGCCATAGTAGTGGGGTTCCTGAAGGAAGGAAAGGACCCTTCCTTTCCTTCAAGTCATTTTCCCATTGCCCTGAAAAGCTGCTTTTGTATGCTCTTTTGAGAATATGATAAACAGGAAACTAGGTACGTCTTAGAGTACAATGGTCTTCCCGAGAACTGCCAAACGGGCTTCAGGACGGAGGCGATATACCAATGACCAACTCGTTGCGTTAGTGTCGTATATAAAAGATAGATTCCTCCACAAGAAGTAATGTCAGACAGTTCTCTTACATCTTGAAAAGGTGTATCATACTTTTTGGCGGTATGGTATCCTCGGCGATTTGAAGCCGTTGGGCATTTCGGTTAAAAGGATGAACAGGCTTGCCAGTTACGTGTCTGCAAGAATCTTTCATGTACTAGTTGGAAGGGGCGTCTATAGAGTTCTTGTGCAGGAAAATGACGCTCTGTTTTTTGCGAAAATAAATTCACACAGAAAGGCATTGCCACCATTATTTTCCTGCTCAATTTATGAAGACGATGCAGAATTATCCTTTAGGTGTTGTAGCCTGTATGTCTGCGAGCGCGAAGCCCAGCTTGTTGTAAACGAGCTAGCTGTCGTAAACGAGGCTAGCTGTTGTAAACGAGCTAAATTTATTCCAATAACGTGTACTTTTCTTTTGTGTTCGAAAACGCGGGGCATTCGGCTGGATCCATACATCAAACTGAATGGTGTCTCAATTCCAATCAGAAATGAACACAAGTTTTTAGGTATAGTCTTTTACGAGAACACATTCATTCTACATATAAAACAACTTAAAAATAAATGCCTAAATTGTACGACTATACTGAAGGTTCTCTCCTTCTGACAAACAACTTCTTGGTGCTAAAAAACAACTTCTTTTACGTGTTTTTACTAGCTTGATAGGCTGACGATTCTGCAATGCAAGTTTTTCTTATGGGTCAACAAGTGAAAACATCCCTCAAAATGCTTACCCAGTGCTTCATCTCGGACTTCGCCTGGCATATGGCGTCTTCCGCACTAGGCCACTCGAAATCCTCTATGTCGAGTACAATAAATAAAACCCACAACGTCGGTGAGCCTACACAGATCTCCTTAGGCTTTTCAAATCTCCTCCATACCTCTTTATCCTTTTAAAAGAGTTTCTTATTCTACCTTCAGGACTAAACTCCTGCTAAATCGACCATCTGTCTCTGCACCCATCTTTCACAGAGTTGAAAAGGAAGCGTCCGAGCTTGATGTCTCCTTTTTGATACCATCCAAACTTTTCTAATCTTTTTTTATAGCACCTTGGCATCTCTGCCATATATCATTGCGACGCATCTTTCACACATATACATTAAAACCGAGCGCCCACATGTGCTATTCTGTAGCATTTTTTGTATTTGCAGCAGAAGAATCAGAGTTCTGAATTTTATACGGGTGAACTGCCGCAGTGGCTGAGTGGATATGGCGTTGCGCAACTGAGCACGAGGTCGCGTGTTCAATTCCAGGCGGCGGCGGCTGCTTTTCTGATGAAGTCGAAAAGCAAAAACGCCCTTGAGTACGAGATTTTCAGGCGCACGGGTAAAGATCCCCATGCGGTCAAAATATTCCGGAGCCCTCTACTACGGCGTGCGTCATCGCCTGCGTTGCGTCGGCGCGTTAAACCCCACAATCAACGAATTAATTTTATACAGACGCGTCTAAACCTGCCACCTTTGTGTCCTATGGTGCTCATGAACCTGCCCTTAAGGTCAGTACATCTCTAAATATTATGACTAGTATCTGTGTGGCAGAGGCTTATGGTCACTTCTTGTTGTTATTCGTATACTTGAAAGAAACATACCACAATTGATTATCTATGTGCATTCCCTCAGTGGTGTGCGGGATATGCCATCAACAAAGTCTTCCAAAAACCCCGTTGTCAACCTTATCTTCAAGGCTATTAGGCTTTATATGTCCACAAATATAACTGGTCCTTTGCTGCGTCCCTGGCCACTTTGGTATTGCCGGGAACAAAGCCGCGGATCGAATAGCTGCAGGTGCCGCACTCTTCAATACAGTACAGAAAACCACATTAACCTATCACAACGTGAAGTCAGTCATCAGACAACTTTGCAAAACATGGCAAACAAACTAGAATTTGGGACCATACACGCACACTTGGGACTATACAAACCGACACACACAAGAAACACACAGAAGTCGCCTTGGGAAGGTTAGGGATAGCGCACACACATTCAATGCATTCACACCTTCTCACTGATCTCCAAGACCTCTGCTCAGCAGGTGTGGAGAGGTTGTATCCATGATCCACATCCTCTCAAAAAGCAAGGAACTATAAACAACGCGACAGACCCTTTACACGACTATACAGACTACACATTCTACTACACGCATCGCACTTTTTAGGGGAAAACCCCACAATAACCCACAAGCGCACTTTTAACTTTCTTAGCGATATCAAGTTTTTACACTCATTTCTCGCCATGCATGTTGAAACCCTGGCCCTTTATACCAGTCATTTTCATTGCCTTTTATGTTGTTTGAGGTATATTTTAGTTAAATGTTTTTCACCTATGATCACCTCGCCTTTAGAAAACCACTTTTCCTTTAGCCCTCTTTGCGCTGTAGTTGGCTTTGAGGAGTAAGAATCAAACCATCATCATTAGTCATGATGTTGGAGGACCAGCTGCCAATAAGGCCTGTCTTCTTTCTCTATTATTTCTGAGATCCTCCCTGTCACGCGATTAGCAGAGGGGGTGCTGAAACTACTTTGTTTTTTGCAGTCATCTATCGTCGATGCCATCATTATACTGAGAGCACCAAATGTTCAATATCACTACAGAGTCCCTGATACATATCGATTGAAGGTCCGTGGTACTGCATCGGAGTAGTACCTACCTTGCTTCAACCTATACTTCCAATGTACGTGGCACAGGTGCATCTAAGGAATCTGACCAACGTAAGCGGTTCGTCTTTTGAATTGTTCGTCCTCGATAACCACGTAAAGATTTGTCCGCGAAGCATATTGCTGACTCCTCATCGACAGTTTGTCGTGTGTTTGAGGAATTACAGTGCAGTCGTGTCCTTTTGTCAGGATTTTGATCGCACCCCTCTGGTTTCTTGTTTTTCGACCAGCTGCCAGTTCGTCAGGCTCTTTGGGTTATTCTTATCTCCTGTAGTTTCGTGTGTACGTTGTGGGCCCCTGTGTTTCCCCGTTTTGTGGTCTTCGTTTGAGCCTGGGCGTCTTCAAAATTCCACAATTTACCTTGGCAAGCGAAATCGTTCCCAAACTTTGTTGCAGCAAATGCGACATGTATCCGGCATTTTCATGTGTGAGCCAGGTATTTTTTGTTCTGGTGTCGAAAAATCTGCTCTGCTGCTTTGTTAACCTGTTGGTTTTGTGGACATTCATTGCCACGTTTCTTGATGATTTGTTGTGTTTTATTCCAAGTAAAAGTTTGCAAAGAAGACGGCTCTGTAGGTTCCCACACAGCGTTATTATAGGTCTAATTATTTGTCATTCTTGTTGGCGGTATTCGAAAAATTTCATGGTTTTGGTTGCAGTCGTCTAGCATGAGACAAGAACGGACGCCTCCACTGGGTATTTGATGCATAAATCGCATTGAAGGAAGCAGCTTTGTCGTTCACTTCAGGAGACGATGAGGTTCTTGCAGAGGCGTCATCAAATAGCTGTTTTGCTTAAAAGGTGACTGCTGTCCAAACCGATTTGTTAACCTTAACGTTTGCAATACTCTCCTCTTTTTTCGGCGCAATTTTTACAACGCCATTGTGAAATTCTTTAACAAATCTGGAAACAATCGGTAAAATTATAATCTTTCTGACTAGGATTGGATACTCAAATTCGCATGTGGCGGTGCGTTCATTTGGTAAATCATCCAGTTCTGAAAGATCTTCAATTTATATGTACAAATTCTTCAGAACTTCATTCTTTCCTGTGACTCTTTCCGGTAAATGAGCGCACCGATTGATGGTGTCTCATCATTCACTCATTATTTTGTGTCATGTGTAGGTTTGGGGACGTCCTATAGGATTAGGCTTCGTTTTCCGGAAAGGGCTTCCAGGTACATTCTTGACGTCGTCAATGAAAGGGTCCAGGCAGGCAGGCAGGCCGGCAGGTAGGTAGGTTGGAAGAGAGGTAGGATGTGAGGAAGAAAGTAGAAAGGCGGGTAGCTAAGTAGGTCGGAATGTGGGTATGTATGAAGGTAGGTAGGTAGGTGAATAGGGGGGTAGGCAGGATGACAGGCTGGCAGGTAGGTAGGTGGCAGGTAGGTTGGGAGGTAGGTAGGTAGGTAGGTAGGTAGGTAGGTAGATAGATAGGTAGATATATAGGTAGGTAGGTACGTAGGTGGGTAGGTGGGTGGGTAGGTAGGTAGGTAGTTAGGCAGGTAGGTGGGTAGGGAGGTAGGTAGGTAGGTAGGTAGGTATGTAGGGAGACAGGCAGGCAGCTAGGTAGGTAGGGAGACAGGCAGGCAGCTAGGTAGGCCGGCAGGGAGGTATGAATGTATGCTGGTACGTAGGTAGGTAATTAGGTGGGTAGGCCGGCAGGGATGTAGTCAGGAAGGTAGGCATGTAAGTATGTAGGTAGAAATAAGGTAGGTAGGCAGGTAGGTCGGTAGGTATGTGAAGAGAGTAGGCATGCATGTCGGGCAGGTAGGTAGGTAGGTACGTAGTCGTGTAGGCGCGTAGGCAGGTGAGCTTGTAGGCAGGTAGGTAAACAGGTGTGAATGTAAATAGGCGGGGCGAGGGGTAGGTGGGTAGGTAGGTAGATAGGCATATCAGGAGCTGTGTAGGCTTGTAGGTAGGAGGGTACCATTCAGGTAGGTAGGTATTTCGGTATGTAGGCGGGCAGGCAGAAAGGTTAGCACGTAGGTAAGTAGGTAGCTCACCGGCACTCACCTACGGGGCAGGAACTGGGAGGCTCACAAATAGTGTTCAACTTAAATTGAGAACGCCTCAGAAGACAATGGATAGAAAGATATTAGGTGTAGCTTTATTGGACAAGAAGTGAGCGGAATTGGCTAGGGAACAAACATGCGTTAGGGACATCTTAGTAGAAATTAGGAAGAAAAACGGATGTTGGCAGGGCATGTAATGTGAAGGCACGATAACCGTTAGTCATTAAGGGTAACATCAATGGATCCCTAGAGAAGGAAAGCTGTTTCACGGGGCAGCAGAAAGGTAGATAGGCACATGCGATCTAGAAGTTGGCGGGTATAAATTCGCCGCAGTGACCACAGTACTGGGGTAATTTGAGAATAATGTGGGAGGGCTTTGCCCTGCAGTTGGCGTGCATAGGCTGGCGATGATGAGAAGGTAGTATGTTGGTAGGTGGCACGAGAGGTAGGTATTGGTAGGTACGGAGGTAGGTAAGTAGGAAGGAGGGTGGCCGGCAGGAAGGCAGGCAGCATGCACGCAGGTAGGCTGGTAGGTAGGTAGGTAGATAGGTAGTTAGGTAGGTAGGTAGGTATGTAGTCAGATAGGTAGGTATGTAGGTAGGTAGGTAGGTCGGTAGGTAGGTAGGTAGGTAGGTAGGTAGGTAGGTAGGTAGGTAGGTATAGAGGTAGGCAGGGAGGCAGGCAGGTAGGTAGATAGGTAGGTAGGTAGGCAGGCAAGCAGGCAGGCAGGCCCAGAGATAGGCGGGTAGACAGGTAGTTAAGTAGGCATGTAGGCAGGTGATAGGTAGGTAAGCAGGCCGATAGTTAGGAAGGCAGGCAGGTGGGTAGGCAGGTAGGCAGGTACATAGGTTTTAAGGTAGGCAAGTAATTATTTACGTAAGGATGTAGGTAGGGTTTGTAGGTAGGAATCGGGTAGGTGAGAAGTGATTTATTTAGGTACGTAGGTGGAAAGGTGAGTACGTAGATATGTCAAGATAGGTAGTTAGCTTGGTGGGTAGGCATGCAGGCAGGTATGTAGGTAGGTAGATACGTGTGTATGTAGATACTTATGCGAGAAAGTAGGTAGGTAGGCAGGTAGGTAGGAAGCTACACAGGTAGGTAGGCAGGTAGACAGGTGGATAGGTAGGTAGACAGGTAGTCGGGCATGTTGGCCGGTGCTAGCTAGCTAGGTAGGTAGTTACTGAGGTGTTGAGGCAGGTATGATGCTTTGTACGTAGGTTGGCAGGCATGACGAAAGGGGGGTCGCTAGGCAGCTAGGTAGGTGGGCAGGTGGCTAGGTAAGTAGGTAGGTAGATGGGTATGTACGTATGCAAGTAGGTACATAGGAAGGCAGGTAGGTTGGCCAGCACGTAGATATGTAGGACGTTATGTAGGTAGGTGGGTAGGTGAATGTATGTAGGTAGGGGGTAGTCTGGTGGGTGCGTAGGTAGGTACGTAGGTGGGTAGGAAGGCCGGCAGGCAGACTGCAGGCTGTGGACGGCAGCCAGACAGCGTGCAGGTAGGCAGGCAGGCCGGTGGGCATGTGCGCATGTAGTCAGGTAGGACTGTGTCTAGGTAGGTATCTAGGTAGGTAGGTAGGTAAGTGGGCGCGTAGGCTGGCGGCCACAGGCAAAAAGGCGGGCACATAGGAAGGTAGGCAGGTGGGGAGATAGGTAATCTGTAGGTAGGCCTGTAGGTAGGTAAGTAAAGAGCCAGTCAAGAAAGCAGGCAGTAGGTAGGTAGGTAAGCAGGCGCGGAGGTATGCAGGCAGGTATGTACCCGCCGCGGTGGCTCAGTGGCTAAGGCGTTGCGCTACTTAGCACGAGGTCGCGGGTTCGATTCCCGGCCGCGGCGGCCGCTTTTCTGGTAGAGGCGAAAAGCAAAAACGCCTGTGTGTACGATATTTCGGCCCACGATAAAGATCCCCAGGTGCTCAAAATTAATCCGGAGCACTCCACTACAGCGCACCTGATAGCCTGCGTTGCGTCGGCGCGTTAAACCCCCACAATTAATCAATCAATCAGGCAGGTATGTAGGTAAATGGGTAGTTACATACTTACCTACACCGCTTTATGCACCGTTTGTCTTCTATATGCTTAGTTATTGACATTAATGCGTTTCTGCTGTCAAATTTATTTTTTGGCGTACACTGAAAACGTCACCTAATATATTTGGTTCTAACAGAATCTTTTTTTCTAAGCCTGGTTTGCGGATTCCATTCTCTCATTTTAAACCGCATTACAGTATTTCTTTTTCTTTGTTTACCAGATAACCTGCACACGTGAGGGATTGTTTTCCACATAAAAATATTCTGCGTTTTTCTCCACCCAGAATGCAGAAGGCACAAGTAATGTTTGGGGATTGTGTCGACCTTTCAGGTCATTGTGTTACCGTTTCCTGCCAGGATTCTTTAAGCATAAAGTGTGAAGCATGTTACTTTTATAGAAGTATAGCTTACCTTGTACTGAAAACAACGATGTAAATTTTGCATGTAATAAGTGCCACTTTGCATGACCATCACATCAGAAGGTAATCTCCTTTCATCTGCAAGATATAATAATGGACAGGTATTTTGGCGCTTTGAATGAAAAGAATGTCACCACATTTCGTTTAAATTAGTTTTAAAAAAAGTTAAGTTTAAAATACACCTCTATTTTTGTGTAATAGCTCATGAATGTAATATTTTACCCTCTAAGTTTAGGTGTCACGTCAGATTCGCCCTTAGGTAGATAATTTACGATCTAGAAATTAGGCTGTAGGTTTTACAATACGATAATTGGTATTTGCGACAATGCTGTAAATGTTTCTTCGGCCCAAAGACCCCCACTTCTTCTCAACATACTTTCTCCAAACTTGTGCCGCTGAAGGCAAATTTTAATAAAAAAATCTTTGTAAACTTCTTCGCTACAGAAGTTTTCTTAACTTTACTTTTCATGTGCATCTTTCTGCTGATGTAGAGGATGTTTGCAGGCAATAAACGAGACGTGAACGGAGGAATTAAAATGACAAAGAGGGAGCCCTGGAAGAATCAGAAGAAAACTGAAGATCGTCTGTCTATTATAAAAAAAAATCACTGATACAAAGACGTGGACACAAGTTTAAAATAGACAGCAAAACGCCCCTTACCACAGCTGGGATATGGGAGGTGGAAAAATGTTTACAAACGGAGTATGGTTGGAAAAAATACAAAGAAAAAAAAAACGATTTCGCGAACATGGCACAGTGAGGGCGCTATAATAAGGCACCATCAACCCCCTAAGTTGCTATTTAAAAAGCACAATTTTAACGGTAGGTGTGGGAAAAGGGGGCGGGATACAAACGTGCGGCAACTCTTCATGATTGTTTATGTTCCTAACAATTCTCTCCCTGAGCATCCTAGTAAAGAAAACTTTTAATTTCAGACCTTCAAACACCGTCATCATTGGTAGGTTTTAATAGGAAGGCTCGGATATTGGCTAGTAAAAGTGTTTAATCTCCGAGCACTTTACTCAGCCCACTGGCGATGCGTGGGGTTTTTGTTGAGTGTGTGACTCGGCGCATTGCAGAGAGATTTATTTTGGTTAAAACAATTTGGCGGTTCATAAAGTGCCTTGAGTGTTTTTCCGGTAGCCCCACTGTGAGGACATCATGCGAGACTGAATGAGGCGAAAAACTTTAAGCAGCAGGCATCACGAGCGATATGTATAGCAGGGCATTTTTGAGCCTGCTACTCATACAATTTTAACCATGCGCCTTATGGGTGACCTAACAAGGCAATCGCTGGCGAAGCAGAGACCAATTTAGGCCTAATGAGGCCTTTGGAGAATGAGGTTCTTCAGTAAGAAAAAAATGTAAAGGTTAGCAGCATTTGGCGGCAGGGTAAACCATAAGACGACATCAGTGTACCATCCGTCCTCATCACAAAAAACCCGTCACGGCGGCTTCGGTGGCCATTATCTATCGAGTGGCTGCTCAAAAATGAGTGGCCAGCATTTAAGAAACTTCCCTCGTGACAACGACGGGAATTCCTAATGCATTGTATCACAGTGTACAACGTCCTAAAAACTGGCCGCCCCAACCGCTTGCCCAAGAAAATTTTCCAACAATTCATTACGTGGCGCAAGCTCGTGGAAGTGAAAATGTGCACCTGGTTGTTTTTAAAATAAAGCCTTGTGCGTTTTTGCTCACCACTAATGTTAATTTTTGAAATTTCTGTAATGAAGAGTTTGATACCTGGTAATGTCATACATGGGTAAAAAACGTTGTGCCGGCATGAAGGCTGTTTTTTTTAGGTATTACGGAAAACAACTTTTTCGATTGCGGGCAAAATCGACTGGTTCAGTTTTTAGCTGCCATAATAAACACAACCAATTAATTGTACAGACGAAGGGGTCAGCCGAATTTAAAATGAAGTTAGCCAATTTTTTCACACGGGTGAGGGACAACTTGTAAAGTGAAAGAGCACTTGAACAAAACATTGAAATTGAAACCACGCAAAAACACAGGAAGAAAGAATGAAGTCGAGAAAAATAACGTTGACAATAAGCTCAGTTTGTTATTCCTTCATACCAGCAAATTGAAAAACAAAATGCTGGTCTACCGACTGGACAACTATTTACAAAGTTGCAATACATTAGAATAAGGAAAAAGCCTAAAACTGCAAAAGTGGCAAATTGCAACTTTTGAAGCACAACAGAAGATTTCACAGCCTGAAAACTTTTTTACGCTCCCAGAAACACTATTGTTTACTTGTGAGAGCACTTCATTGTGCCGTAACTTTATTGTTCATTGGAATTTTCCGTGTTTTTGCAGCTGCCTTTATGGTGTCTTTATACAGGGAAGCACATTGCACAGCTCCAGCTGAAGAAGCAAAGGATGGTGGGACTTGTGCGGAAGATGAGTAAGGAAGAACACATGGTGTTCCAGTTGACGTTAGTCGAATTTCGCACTAATTATTTGTTTCCCTTAATTCATGGCAGGAAGTTGTGTAAGGGGACATAAAACTGTGAGTATTGTGACATAATTGCAAGAGAACATGAAATTTCAAATCAACAAAAAGCGAAAGAACAATACCACGGTATACGTCAGTAAAGAAAGGAAGATAACGGACGAAAAGGGTAATTTGAAGTTGCTTATATAATAATGCAGGTGAAAAGAAATACACATATGCCGAATGCACGTCAGTTGAAAATGTAGTGCACACACGCACTCAAAATTTATACATAGTAGAGTGCAAAAAGCAAGTTGTACTTCTTTTGAAGTCTCAGCTTTGTAGATGGCAATAAAAACAGAATTTTATCTTGTACGTACAGGGAAACTATACCGCAATTAAAGCGCAGGAGGTTCCAAAGTGTGAAGCTCCAGAAAGAAAACTGCGGGCTGTGTTATGAAAGGTCACATGATCAGAATCTATTGGCCAGAGTAAATGGAGCAAAAAGAAATTTTTATATTCACATTGGAGCGATACAGAAGGTGGCAAAAAATAGTCGTAAAAACACTCTCAAGTTTCTATAGAGAAAAGAAAGATTGCAGGAGTTGTCGGAAATTTGGTGGTCTGATTGAGATGCGCTGCCGTTCGAGAGAGCGTTCGGGATAGCCGATGACGGCAGGGAAGAGCAGATGAGTTATGCAGTCTTCGAGATGTAACGATTGATTGACTGTAGGGTTTAACGTGCCGACGCAAAGCAGGCGATTAAGCGCGCAGTAGTGGACGGGTCCGGAATAATTTTGACCAACTGGGGATCTTTAACCTGCGCCGAAATCTCAAATAGACGGGCGTTTTTACTTATCCAATTCATCAGAAAACTGGCCTCCGTGCCGAGGAATCGAACCCGCCACCTCGTGGTCAGCAGGGCAACGCCTTAGCCACTGAGCCACCGCGGCGAGTGCGAGAAGTAACTGAAGGTATATCGAGTTTTATTCGGAATGTTTTGTTGCTATCTGCTTATTTATGGTAAAGGCATAGAAGGGATATATCCCGCCGAGTACAGAGTTGTTGGAGGGAAAAGCAGAGCTCAATTTCTTCAGAGCTTCTCCTATATACAAGGGTCCCCACCATAAACATAGGAGCTTAAAAGGTCACAATGATCTTCTTGTCAATTCGACTTATTTTCAGACAGCAGTGTCGGTGGACAGCGGGATTACGCTGCTTATTCAAGCGCAGTGAAATTAACACAGAATTGGGGAGCACGATTGCATTTGCAGTAATTTCCACTTAATCATGACGACGGACAGTTTGACGAAAAAGCGAGTAACGTCTGCATAAAAGTCAGTGTAATACCGAATCACGTGTCGCTCTTTGGGTAGCATCCTTCGGTATCCAACTATCAAGTTGTTTTATACTATCTCCCACAATTAGTGCTTCTGAAGGCCAAAGCCCAATAACGCCTATAATCATAAAGCAACAGCTTGAATTCGAGGGGGAGATTTTTGCCAGAAGAATACCCCGTCTGGTTTGACAAAATACAAGCCTCTACTGTAATGTCTCTGCTATATTGCCGATGCACATAACGCCTCTCTGAATTTGTTTAGTCCTCATAATTTACTCTTGCGGGAATGACGTCCAGCGGATGAATTACATTCGTACTCCGGGACACTTATAACTCCAAAGCAGGGAGCGCCAATTGGTAAATAGTATCTTTTGCAGGAGCATCATGCAGCCCATATAAACAAAATAAAAAGGAACGGCTTTTCACTTTGTAACGCTCTTCGTCCCAATTCGGCGGGTTCTCGGAAAATAATTTGGTCGGAATAAATTTTTCTGGAAATATTGTGTATTCCACCACTAGACACGTACAGTGCTAATCCTATTTTAATAATTATAATTAGTAAATAGTATATTTTGTTGCAAGGCGATGGCTGCCGGGTTGCGTAATAAACATAGCGTTCAATATTTATTCAGTATATGAGTGTTCGGTTTGCAAAATGTGTTTGGGTTCACTATGTTCCCATACAACTATTTTGGCAATAATGAATATGTCCGCAAATTTTTTTATTCACACTCAACTATAATAAAACTTTAGGCCCATAGCGTGATTAGCATCTCTTCACCTCAGCATGGCATTATATAAAAAGACGGAGTAACAAGTGCCGTTTGACCAATTTTTCATGTGGGAGCGGCGGCACTACAGAAACGTTGCGATGAAACAAGCGTGGCTTATCTTGCAGACGGCGCCGCGCGTAATCGGTGCTCCAACATCAACCGACCATGCCATGAGCTTGGCCTAGCTCATCGCCGACAGGCTCCCGTCACATCATCGTAGCCCATCTATGAACAGGAAAACTTCAGCCACGTCGTCCAGCAAAGACCACACAAAACCCGATCCGATTTAGCTGCAATTAAGTGGAAGCCGCAAAACTAAAGCAAATAATGTAACCTAAACATGTGTGGCTTATCTTGCTGATGGATGCCGGTGGTGCTCAGTGCTCTTACATCGACAGACCAAGCCCGGGCCTTGCCTAGCTCATCACCGACAGCCTCCCGTGACGTCTACGAAGCCAACGTATGAAACTGAAAAACTTTACGGGCCTCACCCCGCAAAGACGGTATACAACCCCATCCGCTTCAGTTGCACTTCAGTGGGAGCGGCGGCACTACAGCAACAATGTCACTTAACCATGTGTCGCTTATCTTGCAGGTAGTGCCGCTTGTGCTCAGTGCTCCAATATTGACGGAAATGGTCCGGCGTTTAATAGCTCATCGTCGACGGCATCCCGAGACGTCACCGAAGCCAACCTATGAAATTGGAGAAGTAAATCGACGTCACCCCGTAAAAACAGTATATAACCGCATCCGCTTCAGCTGCACTTCAGTGAGCAAGTGTGGCACTACAGCAACAATATCGCTAAACCATGCGTGGCTTATAGTGCAGATGGTGCCGCTCGTGCTCAGTGCTCTAACATCAACAGACCAAGCCCCGGCCTTGCAAAGCGCTTCACCGACAACCTCATATGACGTCATCGTAGCCAACCAATGAAACTTAAAAACTTCATGGAGGTCACCCCGAAAAGACTATATACAAATCACATCTGCTTCAGCTTCACTTCAGTGGGAGCCGCGCCACTACAGCCACCAATGCCTCCTCTATAACTATTGCCTGGCGAGTCGCCAGGCAAAATATGCGTGGCTTATCTAGCAGATGGTGCCGCTCGTGCTCAGTGCTCCAACATCGACGGAACAAGTCTCGCCCTTGAATAGCTCATAACTGACTGCATCGCGTCAACCAAAATTGAGGTGCGTATGAAGGCCGACGGATATTTTGTCGTTTATTAGGTTCATTTCAATGTCACTACCATTCTAAATAAAATCTGTCAAATGCACAAGTAGTGAAGAGGAGTCATGATCACCATTATGACCCCAATGAGCCAGTGTACACCCTCTGGAAGGCAAAGGTCTCTCCCCTGGATCACCAATTATCCCGGATCTGTGCTAATAACGACCAATTTATCCCCCCAGACATCTTCGTCTCATCTGCAGAAATAAACTTGTGCCGGCCTATGCTGCGCTTGCCTTTTCTAGGGTTCTGGTATGGTGCACTTATGGCCAACGGTTATCTTGCCCTTGCATTATAATCCCTGGGCACACCTATTTCCTCCTAATTCCTACAAATATGTCAAAACGCGTTGGTTCCGTGCCCCGTTCCGCTATCTTTTTTTACTTTGTTGTTACACCTATTATCTTCCGTTCTATTGTTCGCAGTGTTTTCCTCAATTTGAGTTGAACACTCTTTCTGAACCCCAAAGTTCTGTACCTTAGGCGAACACCTTGTAAGATGCAGCTTTAATACACTTTGCTCTTCAGGAACAATGACAGGCTGGCATTCGTTATTTCAAATGTGTACCGAATGCACTCTACTCCGTTCTCATTCTTCTAATTATTTCTGCCTCAGGATTGCAATCCGGGGTCACTACTTCGCCTAAGGAGAGATAATCGCAAAATTCTTCAACTACCCTTCTATAACCACGGAGCCCTCCAGAGCATAATAACCACTACTTTGTATTCTGCCATACAAAATTTCAGGCACCGTTTCTACTCTCATTGTCGAGTGTGGTAATCATGCTTGCAGGAAGGCCACGAGCTACATACCAAGGGAGCGTCTTCAGCAAATCTAAGGTTTGTGAGGTATTCTCCACTAACCCTTCCTCTAACTGGTTCGCAATCCATGGTTGTTATTACTTCAAAATTCTGTCTTTGTGTCAGGTACGTTGGAGTGCTGCATATACAGCAGTTAACACATATAAATACTCCTGGTCTGCAATGCCTGGGCAGGGAAAGCCGAACACCATTGACCTCATGAGTTATGTAGTTTACTGATCTTCCCTCTTGAATAGTCCTATAAAAGTACAGGCTGGTTAAAGATACCGGTCCTTGTCACTGAAGCACCACCGAAAATCCTGGTATTGTGACAAGCATCGCCAGATACATTCAATAATTGTAATATTTCAACCCACTATCGTGACCTATTTGGATAAGAAAATCACAAATATACTTTTTTACTCTATTCTGCCATCGCAGTAGCTGCTCCCTTATTGCAGGACAAAGCTTGCACTCAATGTGTGCGTACAAATATAGCTCACCTCCCGCTGAAAAAAAAAACACTTTATACCTTCAGTCAATGAATACTTCTGATGAAACGTTTAACGTAAATATTTTATAAAACAGTGATCCACAAAGTACGAGGAGGTTGTGGCATTGTCGCGAGAGGATTGCTTTAATGCTGTCATATAATTAAAACATTCTTTTTGTTATTTGTTTTTTTATATAAAATAGGTATAAACAAAATGTCGGTATTTAGGTGTGCTTGACAACTCTAAACAAACTTTATAAGACACGGCAGCCCACCTAAAAGAATATTTTTGGTTTAAGAGAGGTCTGACTGGAACAGGAAACGGAAAACCTGTAACACACATACTTAAGAGCCGAGTAAAAAGAGGCACCCTGAAGCACAACCTATAGCAAAACCTGAACCTGAATGGTAACCTGAAGCACAACCTATAGCAGAAAAATGACAAAACTAGGGAACTGCAACAGTAGTTTGATGTAGCACATGCCAACATTTCATTGAATTATTTGTTTTGGGCCAACAACGATGTGTGGCCAGTCCACATATTGGGACTTTACTCCGCCTGAAAAAAACCGTAGCGGTTGCAGGTGGAGCAAGATCTCGTAATTGATGCGGTGTTATAAATGCTGCTAGGACATGATCATGACGCCTTGATCTCAACAGAAGATGTCATTGGTTGCCCACTACGTTATTGTAAACACTCAACGAAGTGTTGACCAAACACAGCGCCATCCTCGCTACAGCTCTGTTAAAAACTGATTATTATTGTAAACCCTCAATCATGTGTTGCACAAACCGCCATCCCCGAGACTGCTCTGTTAAAAACTAAATTATATTGTAAACTCTCGACGAAGTGTTGAACATACACAGCGCCTTCCTCGCGACAGCCCTGTTAAAAAACTAATTATACTGTAAACGTCGACGAAGTGTTGAAAAAAGACAGCACCATCCTCAAGAAAGCTCTGTTAAAAGCTAATTAATATTGTATACTGTCCATGAAGTGTTGAAAAAACACAACGCCATCCTTAGGACAGCTCTGTTAAAAACAAATTATTATTGTATCCGTCAACGAAGTGTTGAACAAACACAGCGCCATCCTCAACACATCTCTGTTAAAAACTAGTTATTATTGTATACCCTCGACGAAGGATTGAACAAACACAGCGCCATCCTCGAGACACACCTGTTAAGAACTAATTATAATGTAAACACACCACGAAGTGTTGAACAAAAAATACAGCGCCATCCTCGACGCAGCTCTGTTAAAAACTGAGTTTATTGTTATCACTCCACGAAGTGTTGAACAAACACAGCGCCATCCTCGAGACATCTCTGTTAAAAACTGGTTATTATTGTATACCCTCGACGAAGTGTTGAACAAACACAGCGCCCACCTAGAGACAGCTTTGTTAAAAAATAAATATTTTTGTATACCGTTAACGAAGTGTTGGACAAACGCAGCGCCATCTTCGAGGCAGCTCTGTTTAAAACTAATTATTATTGTAAACGCTCAACGAAGGGTTGAATAAAGACAGCGCCATCCTCGACAGAGCTCTGTTCAAAACTTATATCGTAAACCCTCGACGAAGGGTTGAACAAACACAGCGGCATCCTCGAGACACATCTGTTAAGAACTAATTTTAATGTAAACACACGACGAAGTGTTAAACAAACACAGCGCCATCCTCGAGGCAGCTCTGTTAAAAACTGAGTTTTTTTTAACACTTCACGAAGTGTTGAACAAACACAGTGCCATGCTCCAGACAGTTCATTTAAAAACTAATAATATTGTATAATGTCAACGAAGTGTTGAACAAACACAGCGCCATCCTCGAGACAGCACTGTTAAAAACTAGTTATTATTGTAAACCCTCGACGAAGTGTTGAACAAACACAGTGCCATCCTAACACAGCTCTGTTAAAAATATATTATTGTATCCCGTCAACGAAGTGTTGAACAAACACAGTGCCATCCTAAAGACATCTCTGTTAAAAAAAATTCCCCCGCATTTCCCCGAGGGGGAGAATGTGAAAGTGCGAATGCACGGTTGTCGGCCCGCTTGCGGCGCTTGCGCTCGGCCCCCGCAGCCCACCGCCTCGCCGCCTTCTCTTCCATCTCTTCCATCGGGTTGTAGTATCACGTGTACACCACGCAGTTATCAAGCCGCTATACTCCGCTGAGTCGCCAACGCACGCCGCTGACGACGTAGTTTTGAATGCGTTAAGATATAATGCGCGTCACTAACGCTGATATCACGTCGCGTCCGTGGCTTGGTCGGTAGAGCGTCGCGCTGCGGCCGCAAAGTCCGCGGATCGAAACCTGGCGCCGGATGCTGTTTCTTTATAGAGGAGCACTGTGGACGCCGACGCCTCCGCCGCCGACGCCGGCGGTGGATGGTTTGGGGTCGCTTATAAAATGCATTCGCACTTAAAACGGAATATTTTTGTATACCCTCGACGAAGTGTTGAACAAACACAGCGCCCACCTTGAGACAGCTTTGTTAAAACTAAATATTATTGTATACCGTCAAAGAAGTGTTGAACAAATACAGCGCCATCTTCGAGGCAGTTGTGTTAAAAACTAATGTTGTTAACACTCAACGAAGGGTTGAACAAAGACAAGGCGCCATCCTCGATTGAGCTCTGTTAAAAACTGATTGATATTGTAAACCCTCGACGAAGGGTTGAACAAACACAGCGCCATCCTCGAGACACCTCTGTTAAAAACTAATTGATATTGTAAACACATGACCAAGTGTTGACCAAACACAGCGCCATCCTCGAAGCAGCTCTGTTAAAAACGGATTATTATTGTAAACCCTCAACGATGTGTTGCACAAAGCGCCATCCCCGATACAGCTCTGTTAATAACTGATTGATATTGTAAACTCTCGACGAAGTGTTGAACAAACAAAGCGTCTTCCTCGCGACAGCCCTGTTAAAAAATTCCCGCGCCTTCCCGCGAGGGGAACACGAGTAAATGCAGAGCATTGGGGCCTGAGTACTGATTGAAGGCAGTGTTGCTTCCATCGCTTCTTCCGTGATGCTGGAGTAGCAGACACGAGTAAACGTGGGCACGAGCGTCAACCAAGGAAGGAAGGAGCTAACGCAGTGACTGAAACACGAGCAACCGCTAGCCGCTATATTTTCAGCGCACGTCGTTGAGGGGGAGATACGGGGGGAGAGCGCGCATGCGAAAGCAGCGCGCGCCCTTCACGCCCCACCGCGCTGCTATCACGCACCTGTTACGCCGAGACCGCGACGGAGCGAACGGGCTGACTACGACGCATGCGCGCGCCAGCTGCTGTTGAGAGAAAGGAGGGAAGGAGAGGCGCACCTGCTGCGGACGCGGAACTGTTGACACCGTCCGACGCAGGAACAGGCGAGGCTAAGAAATGCTCTGCATTTAAATATTGTAAACCGTCGACGAAGTGTTGAAGAAGACAGCACCATTCTCGAGACAGCTCTGTTAAAAGCAAATTATATTGTATACCGTCAATGAAGTGTTGAAAAAACAGAGCGCCATCCTTAGGACAGCTCTGTTAAAAACTAATTAATTTTGTATCCCGTCAACGAAGGGTTGAACAAACACGGCGCCATCCTCGAGAGAGCTCTGTTCAAAACTGTTTATTATTGTAAACCCTCGACGAAGGGTTGAACAAACACAGCGCCATCCTCGAGACACATCTGTTGAGAACTAATTAATAATGTAAACAGACGACGAAGTGTTGAACAAACAGAGCGCCATTCTCGAGACAGCTCTCTTAAAAACTGAGTTTATTGTTAACACTCTACAAAATGTTGAACAAACACAGCGCCATCCTCCAGAGAGTTCCTTCAAACTAATAATATTGTATACCGTCAATGAAGTGTAAAACAAAAACAGCGTCATCGTCAAGACAGCTCTGTTAAAAACTAATTTTTATTGTAAACCCTCGACGAAGTGTTGAAGAAAGACCGCACCATCCTCGAGACCGCTCTGTTAAAAGCTAATGAATATTGTATACCATCAACGAAGTGTTGAACTTACACAGCGCCATCCTCGAGACAGCTCTGTTAAAAACTAGTTATTATTGTAAACCCTCGACGAAGTGTTGAACAAACACAGCTCCTTCCTTAAGAGAGCTCTGTTAAAAAATAATTATTTTTGTATCTCGTTAAAGAAGAGTTGAACAAACACAGCGCCATTCTCGAGACATCTCCGTTAAAAACTGGTTATTTTTGTATACCCTCGACGAAGTGTTGAACAAACACAGCAACCATCTAGAAACAGCTTTGTTAAAAACTAAATTATATTGTATACCGTCAACGAAGTGTGTAAGAAACGCAGCGCCATTTTCAAGGCAGCTCTGTTAAAAATAAATATTATTCTAAACTCTCAACGAATGGTAGAACAAAGCCAGCGCCATCCTCGATTGAGCTCTGTTAAAAACTGATTAATATTGTAAACCCTCGACGAAGGGTTGAACAAACACAGCGCCATCCTCAAGACACCTCTGTTAAAAACTAATTAATATTTTAAACACGCGACCAAGTGTTGACCAAACACAGCGCCATCCTCGAGTCAACTTTGTTAAAAACTGAGTTTACTGTTAACACTCCACGAAGTGTTGAACAAACACAGCGCCATCCTCGAGGCAGCTCATATGAAAACTAATCATATTGTATACCGTCAGCGAAGTGCGGAACAAAAACAGCGCCATCCTCAAGACAGCTCTGTTAAAAGTAATAATATTGTAAACCGTCAACGAGCCATCCCCGAGACAGCTATGGTACAAACTGATTAAATATACATTCTCAACGAAGTGTTGAACAAACAAAGCATCATCTTCGAAACATCTCTGTTAAAAACTAATAATTATTGTAAACACACGACGAAGTGTTAAACAAACAAAGCGCCATTCTCGAGACAGCTGTGTTAACTCTTTCGTTACCACGCCTATTCAAATCGATCACCGGAAATCGATTATTTATATTGCCTATTTCGACTTGTTGCAGTCGTTTGTCGTACACCTAATGCAGCCAGTGGTTTGTACAGACACTGCCCTTTTAGAATCAGCTTAAATGTTCCCCCTCCGGTGAAATTGAGATTTTTGGTGGCGTTTTTTGCGAGTTGATGTGCGTGTGTTTTTGAGAAAGGGGTTGTGGCTGCTGCACTTGAGAAAAAAGGACGCAGGTCGTGGTTAGGCTGCAATACCGTAATATTTTTTTGTCAAAAGGCTCCGACCAAGTCAAATACCAAATAATGGGGTCAGCTTCGTAATCCGACAGCGTTCAGAGCTGAAAATTACTTAAAAATGGCCCCAGCTATTCCCTTATGATCTTTGGTTTATTTTATTCTTTATTCTCCCAAAGCTCATTTCTGATGGTCCCCTGCATGTCTAGCAAGTGTGCCTGACATTTTCAACCAGTTTTCAGCAGTTTTGATTTCGTTTTCGCATTGCGAAATTTATTTTGGGGGCTACTGCGCAGTTCCCCAGCTACAAGCTCATTTGCTATGGCGCCTCCGTTGCCCGCTACTGCTCTTCAAAACAAGCATGCCTCTCGCGCTTCCACTTTTTCTACGCCTTGCTTCTGCAATAAGAGCTTCCGCTGAAAGTCAGACGATAACACCAAGTCGTCGGGTGTCAGTTCAGATGAGCAGAACGCTTCCAATTGGCCTAGAACACCGCCAGTTGTTCACCGGCGAGTTTCGGTTTCATACGAGGGTATTCCGGAGATCTAGTGTCGCTTTTTAGTAGTACTGCCTATTCTGACAAAGACTCAAAAGCCTTTTATTTGTACATTTTCAAAATTGTTAGGTGGCGCTGCAATGTAGTAGGCTCGTAGTGCTGAACTCGCTTCACAGCCCGACGGCGGCTTGGTGAAAGCTTTCTGGGCATGATTCTAGCGCATCGTAACTTATTCCTGCAAGAAGGGCTACCATAGTGAGTCAGAACATGATAATAAACCGCAAATGAAAGTTCTGATTGATAAGTGATCATCAGAACGTCAAGAAGCATCTACCAAAAGTTTGGTTCTCAACTCCAAACGAATTTTTTTCACATTGCTTGATTGCCTTCAATATTATGCCGGTCATAGTCTATGACAAGGTGTTTTTACATCACGTGGAGGCTAATTTGGGCCTTTATTAATGTCAAACCACCAGATTTATTCTAGAGAACTATCCAAAATAGCAAAACTTGAAATACAGGTTGGGCTTAACCACATGGCACGGGCACCAGGTGTGCTAACATTTCTATTTATATCTGACAAATTGTACTACGCAACTCAAATCTTTTTCTAGGACGGGGTTTTTCAAATGGTTACTTACAAAAAGTACATTCTCAAATTTTCTTACTACTGGTGGTGTATTATAGACAACTTACTTTTTTCTTATTTGTTTTGACGCGTGGACAAAAATTTCGAATTCAATAATTTTTTTCGAAATTAGTTTTTAGAAAAACAATATTAAAACTAGTGTCGTTGGAAAGTGCGTGGAATAATCTGCATTTTACGTCACTGTAATGAGTGCCTAATCAATGTGTATAGCACAAAAAATGGTTTGTTAGACCCTTCAAAATTGGTCAATTTACCCCGGTAACGAAACGAAACTGATTTATATTGTAAACCCTCGATGAAGTTTGGAACAAACACAGCGCCATCCTCGAGACAGCTCTGTTAAAAACTAATTATTGCTGTATACCGTCAACCAAGTGTTGAACAAACACAGCGCAATATTCTAGACAGCTGTGTTAAAAACCGACAATGATTGCAATCCCTCGACGAAGTGTTGAACAAACAGAGCGCCATCCTCGAGACAGCTCTGTTAAGAACTAATTAATATTGTATACCATTAACGAAGTGTTGAACAAACACAGTGCCATCTGTTAAGAAATAATGATGGGCAGGCAGTGGGCGACAGCAGGAGAAGAGGAAGAGGGGGTTCAGGGGTGCGGACGCTCTCGCTAATCGACTCGATCACCACATCGGAAGCCAGACGCTCGCCTTCTTTCGCTACACATTTTCTGGTGCCATGAAACCTTGGAACCGACGCACGCGCGGATATACGTTCGACGGCGCAGCGACTTCGAGACACGCGAGGCTTGGATAGCTCCTTACTGCTTAATCCTGGAAGCATTGCCCTCGGCCGCCGCCCCTTTGGGCTCGTGCCTAAGCCCGCCCTTGTCCCTTAGGTATTCTAAACCCCAGCGTCTTGCTTCATCGACTGGTTCCATGAACGCTCTTCCTATTCACCGAGATGTCCTGCGAGCGACCGTCTCTGGGACCATGACAGTCCTCGACGCCTTTCTGCGGAGCCAGACAGCAACGGCCCTTGATCGACAAAATGTCCTTGACCTCATCTTGCATGACCAGGTGAGCCTTCCCCTACTCGACGCTGAAGTTCAGGAGAACCTGAAAGAAGAAAACTTCGATGCTGACACTTTGGAAGCGATCGATTACGAGGAGCGTATCTGCGCCCTGCGAACGCGTGTACGCTTCTCAGCGAGACAAGACTTTTCCGCAAGCCCCGTCCTTCAATCTCAGGCGGCCCTGTTCACCACCCTCATCGTCACCTCGTCTACTTGCTCGCTTCCCGAGGAGGCCGGCCGACATTGGTCTCGCGTGACGTGCCGCCCGTTCGGGAAGTGACGGGTGCACGGGTAGTAGAACAGGAACATGAAGGCAAAGAGGGCGCTGCGCCTTACAACAATGCAAGGAAGACCCTAAGGGGTTCAGCCCGGGAGAGCGGCTCCTGCGACAAGCCAACCCTGGTGTTTCCGCGATCGCCGTTATACGCAAGTCTCAAGGACACTCCAGCGGCATCGGCGTCACTGACGCGACTATAGTCTCGGAAACAGCTCCGCGACCCTGCCTTGAATCTAGCTTCGCCGACAAGACTTCTGCTCTGGAGATGTCTCAGATGCCTTAGATGTGCGCTGGTGTCACAGACAAGATTGTCACTCCGGAGATGTCTATACAGATCTTCCACAAGCCTCACATCAATGACTCGACTTCGCTCCAGGAACGTCTGACCGGCCCTGTCATAAACTTGGAATCACTGATTCGACTCCCGCTGTGGAGGCGTCCCTGCTTCCCTCTGTCGACTGTGTCGTTCGCGACGTAGCTCTTGTTTCTGCAATATTTCAGGAGCTCTGCTACGATTGCAAGATAGTTTTGTTGGATCCAGCAAAAAAAACGCGATTCGTGGAGAAGGTGGACTCGCTTAAGAGGATAACGAAGACCCTGCGTCTCAGGCGCTCCATGAGGGAGCTTCGACGCTGGACACGAGCTCCTGCCGCACTCGCCCAGGCCCGGTGGCGACGCATTCTCGTGTGGAAGCAGAACAAATGCTTCTATTTGGGCCTTCCCATCTTCAGCAAGCATAAGTCGACGCTTGATGCGCCTTTCTACAGTGTTTCTATGTCCGAAGAGAGGGACGTTTTATGGTTCGCAGAGGCGATGGATGTGCTGCTCGTACAGACCGAGTGCTCCACAGAAGCAGTATTAGACATGAACCCAACGACAAGGCCCTACGCACGCCGCAGGATCTATGCAAGTTTGACCGTCCGTCGATCCCGGCGGCTGCCTTCTGGTCGAAAATCACCAGCATGGCTTCTCTTCCCGAATAACCCAAATGAACTTTCGCTATCTTCCCTTTTAGCCCGTAGTACCTTTGACACGGCAAACCAGCAAGCGCTCGTTGTCTATGTCGCTGGCTATGAATGTGTACTGCTTTGTTCGATTGACAACGCTCTCTACAGAGATGGACGGCCCGAAGACACCAACCAAATGCTCCACGGGATCCCCCAGCCAGGTTACAAGCATCGCTGCGGTAGAATCATGCACCGCGTCGGAAGTCAGACAAGTGGTCGTAGTGGGACACGGACTTTGCCACTACAACCCACATGGCGGCGGCAGTATGTTAAGAAATAAAGATGGGCAGGCAGGGGGCGACAGTAGGAGAAGAGGATGAGGAAGATAGTGGGTGCGCACGCTCTCGCTAATCGACTCGATCACCACATCGGAAGCCAGACGCTTGTCTCCTTTCGCTACACCATCATCGAGGCAGCTCTGTTAAACTGATTAATATTGTAAACCCTCGACGAAGTGTTGAACAAACACAGCGCCATTCTCGAGACAGCTCTGTTAAAATAATTATTAAAGTATACTGTCAACAAAGCGTTTAACAAACACAGCACCATCCACGAGACCTCTCTGTTAAAATAATTAGTAATGTATACTGTCAACAAAGCGTTTAACAAACGCAGCGCCATCTTCGAAGCAGCTCTGTTAAAAACTAATTATTATTCTAAACCTCAACGAAGGGTTGAACAAACACAGCGCCATCCTCAAGACAGCTCTATTAAAAACTAATATTTTATTATTTTTGTAATTCCTCAACGAGTTGTCGAACAAACAAAGCGCCACCGTTGAGGCAGCTCTGTTAAAATTAAAAATGGTGCTGGTTAGAAGTTTAGGAACCAAAACACTATTTCAAAATGGGCTCGCATCCGCTAACTCTGTCTCAACGTTTGTCAGAATGAATAGTATTCTGAAGCCCCTGCGGCGTAAATGCCTCTCTTTGTGACCGTTTGCCTGCAAGGCTATTTCCCCTCCGGTCTCGCTTGCCCCACAAGAAAAGCGGCCACCTTATGCCCCACTTATGACCGTTTTATTGTTTTTTTTAGTTGATGTAGCTCAAAATTTTAAGCTGATCTAGTTTAGGAAATACATATAATTTTGAATATTTTGTGCTGACCGGTCTACTACTTTTAATGCGTACTGCTACAGTTTACTTAAGGCCACAGATTTGCTGTGGTTTTGACTAGCTTCCAAAATAAGTCTAAAACGGCGGGACTGGTTTAGTAATTATAAACTGCTGCGAAAAGCATCACCAGAAAATATCCGGCGAATGGGTGCCACATTAAAAACACAGAAAAAGTAAAAGTTTGTAACATGAAGGTATTTCACGAAACATGGAGCAGAACACCAAAATAAATTCTTATAAACCAGTTTTTTCCCGCAGCAATAAAATATTGCACAGTGGGAATGTGCTGAAAACAGGAAACATCGATATTACTAATGTCCTAAGAAGTGAACGTGAAGGATACGGGAAAACAACGCCATCCGCTCGTAAGCGGGAATGTGCCATAGGAGTATAGTGCGTGGATTAGAAGCAGGAGAATGTTTTAACGCAGTTTTGAAGCACGCCGTGAAGCGAAGGCCTGCTCTTGAAATACAACCTGGCGCGGCGACGGCAAGCACAAATTACAAGAGGGCCATGCACTAGCGACGGGACATTTGATGCACCGGTCGGCGTAGCAGGCCGTTCGGCCAGAGAATATGTTCCTGCCGCATCTCCAGACATACGAGTTTGCGACAGGTAGCCTGACTACAGTTCCTTGAAGCAGGGACGGCATGTTCGCAGGCAGATCGCCCTGTGCTTCCTAAAGTCAAGGCACTAGTGCTATGCTTCCTGGATTGTCAGATCGATCGATCTCGTTTGGCCTGGCACGTCTTCTCGTCCTACCCCTGTTCCGGGTAGCCCATTAGTCCGGTAAAATATGGTAGCGGTGCTATGGCGCTGTTAAGGCCCATTTCTCTACGAGGTCAATGACGCCCTGGCCTTCGGCTTACGTCTATTCTACATGTTCAACGCCTGACCACATCAGCCTTTTCAAGGCAACATGACTGTGAGCTCGTTCTATTAATCTCAGACACATTTTCTTGCGCCGAAACTCTCGTTTTTCTTAGTACTACCTCGATTTTGATCTTAGCCGTCAGCTTTTCTGATTTCAATTTGTTTGCCCTGTCCGTCTTTCTATACATGTTGCTCTCTCGTTTTCTACAACTTCGTGTGGCTATGTCGTCGTAGCCTGCTACGTGCGCAAGTATTCTCAATCGTAAGCAACCAAACCGTTACATCATACATCTGGCGTCCGCGCACAATGGCCTCTCAATAAACCTTGAGAGAAAATGGCATCTAGCGGCCCAAAACATGCGTGGTGGGATAGGCGGCAATCTATGGTTCTGACAGGAGCTTATCGCTGCTGACATAAATCTAAGGCTTAGAGATGCAGGAGTTTCACATTGGTGCTCGGCGAGGGTGGTAAACCAGATGTCCATTGATTGTAAGCTTTTAAAGTAGAACAAAAACAGCAGCTGGCTCAACCTTCAGCATAGCGAGAGTAATGATTGCAGCAGATAGAACCTCGTAAAGTATGAGCAGCTATAACACAAGGTTGAACGAATTCTATAGAGAATTTTGCAGGATGCACCAAAGGGTCACCTGTGATTCTTGACTAAGCAGCCTGAAGAGTATTACCAAGGGTAATTATTAAGAATAAATATTTAGCTCTTGCGCTTCCTGTTATATTTAAGCCGCAAGTGACGTCGACAAGGTGCTATCTAAGGTTTTAGTTTAAAATACTTCAGTTTAGGGCGAAGCTATCGTAGAAACCCACATCTCGCCTGTCCGGATAACCCTTAAAGCGAAAGAGCAGCGGGAACGACTGTTTCGACAATGACTATATCCAGAATGATGGTTCAATATTGTCACAAAGTCATAGGTGACACAGTTGTCTTCAAGGAGAAACATGTTCTTTGGAGTGAACTTGTGCTCGTCTAACAACTCAAGCAATACAGAGGCGGCGAAGCAGCAGTCAACAAAGTGACTTGCGTTGGCGAGCGTCATCGAGTCGAATACCCCGGCATCTGCTCTGCAGACTTTTTATCTTCTCGCGGCCGTGGTTCTCAAACCGTCGATTCACATCTATAATATTGTAGATCAAAGAAGGTTATCCTATGATGTTCACGTTATGTCGGAACGCTCTTCCTATCAGGAGAGATAAAACTTGCGGCACATAAAGAAAGAATGGAACACGCGCTTCCTTTGGCACATAAATAACACAGGCCATCACAGTCGGGCAGTAAAAGCAAAACATAAATATACAAACCCAATGCACGCTTTGCGGCAATACCCACTGTGAGAGTGCATCGACCCGATGCTAAAATAATAACAGTCTGAAAAAACAACATCAACAAAAAGTCCAACATCTCCAGACTAAGGTTTGAGGCGAACCACGTGGACGACTTCGGGTCGCGTGCTTCGTAGTTATGTGCCGGAGTCACCATCGGGGACCACCTGTACATAAGTTGGCCAACACGTCGTAGAATCTGGTATGGTCCGAAATACTGTCACAGAAGCTCCTAACTAATTTCACGTCATCTACGGCAGTCCACACAAACACACAATCCCTAGGGTGGTACTCGGCGTATCCGTGTTGGATATTGTAGTGTCCAGCATCCACCAGCTGCTGGTCCGTTATAAGAACTCGAGCGTGCTGGCGGACCCCCTCCGCAGGTTGATGGTATCCGTGGACGTCGGCGTTGTGGTCGTCGTCTTCTAAGTGGGGAAGCGTGGTGTCGATCATCGTAGTCGGCCGTCTTCTGTAGACAAGCTCGAATGGTGTCACCTGCGTAGTTTCCTCGTTTCCCGTGTTGTACGCAAACGTGACATCCCAGAGGACTTCGTCCCAAGTCTTACGTTCAACATCGATGTACATAGACAGCATAACAGCGATCGTCTTGTTCAGGCGTTCTGTGTGTGTGTTCATTTGGGGGTGATACGCCGTCGTTCTTCGGTGATGCGTGCTTCTGTAGCGTACCTTTTTGCACGAGCTCCTCAGTGAACGCCGTTCCGCGGTCCGTGATTACGACTTCAGCGGCTCCAGGTCGCAGCACAACTGGTTTATTAGGAACGTCGCGACTTCTTGTGTAGTTCTCTCGGAAGAGCGGCCGTCTTTGCGTAGTGCGTCAAGTATCCTCCGCTCCGACAAACCACTTGATCTGGGATCGTGACGAAGGGAACGGGCACAGAAGGTCCATTCCAATCTGCTGAAAGGCACTCAATGGGAAGATAATGGGTTGCAGAAGTCCGACGGGTTTCTTGGGCGGCGTTTTTCGTCGCTGGCAGTCACGGCAGCTCCGGACATAATTTGTAACGTCAGAGGTAATGCAGAGCCTCACCTGCAGTGGTAATGCAGTACCTCACCATGATTTTTTCAATATTCCGAGCTGTGCCGAGATTTCAAGAAGACGGGTCCTCGTGGCATGCTTTCAAAATTTTGTCAAGGAGGTTCGAGGGCATGACAAGGAGGTAACTCGTTCTCGTTCCGGGGCAGAAATTCTTCTTCACCAGGAGGGAGTTGCGTTCGAATGCTTTAGGCACGGCGACGTTGCATCCTTCGAAGTATCGATCATGACGCGTAAGTCGGGGTCGGCACCCTGCTGGGCGGCAAGGTCGCTCTCCGTCATGATTCCGAAGAACACGCTGTCTTCATCGGAATCTTGTGGTGGTTTGTCGAAGTGGGCGCGGGACAGGCGATCGGCATCGAAATGTTTCCTGCCGGAATTTTTCTACAGCCCAAGACGACCAGAGGGGTCCTTCAAACTGGCTAGCCAACCCAGCGCGTGGTGGTCTGTCACAACCTTGAACGGTCCTGCATACACGTATGGGCGAAATTTTGAAATGGCCCAAATGGTAGCCAGGCACTCTTTTTGGGAGCCAGAGCAGATTTTCTCCTCCTTGGACAAACCGCGGCTTGCATAGGCGATTACCTTTTCGCCATCGCGTTTGCTTTTGGACGAGGACGGCACCCAAACCTACATCGCTGGCGTCAGTGTGCATTTTTGTTTCGGTGTTTTGGTCGAAATGAGCGAGGCAGAAGTGGGTGTTACAGGCGTTAGTGCAGCTTGCTGAATGCTTTTTGGGGCGTTTTTCTGAGCAAAAGGGGTGCTATCTTTTATGAGGCGCGGGAGTGGTCCTGCGATGCGTGCGAAGCTTGCGACGAAGCCCCGGCAGTATGCGCATAGTCCGAGAAATCCTCGCACGGCTATTTTCGTCTTTCGGTCTGGGGAAGATCGCTATGGCTGATAAGTTTTTGCCGGGTCAGGCAGGACTCCTGCGGTGTTGAAGACGATGTCCCGAAAAACTTGAGTTCCTCGTAAGCTAAGCGGCACTTTTCAGGCTTCAGCGTTAAAACCGACCATGGAATAGCTTCGACTACAGACTCCAATCTTGGGAAGTGTTCATCGAAAGTCCGGGCGAATACCACAACATTGTGGAGGTATACGAGGCAGGGTGTGCCACTTCAGGCCATCTAGCACAGTGTCCATGACTCTTTGAAACGTTGCTGGCGCGGTGCACATCCCAAGTGGCATCACCTTGAACTTGTATAGACCATCCGGTGTTACACATGTAGTCTTCTGTCCGTCTCTCTCATCCACTTCAATTTGACATTAGCCGGTCTTCAGATCCATCGATTAGAAGTACTTCGCATGGCAGAGCTGGTCGCGAACGTCGTCGATTCGTGGCCGGAGGTGGTGATACACGCCCTTTTTGGCGATTTTTTTCAGTCTGTGGTAGTCAGCACAGAACCTTAAAGTGCCGTCTTTTTTCTTCACGAGCTCGACCGCCCAGCCCAAGCACTTTCCCATGGCTGTATTATGTAGTCGCTGAGCATGTCGTTACTTGAGTCCGGATGGCTTCGCGCTCGTGTGAAGAAACGCGGTATGGCAACTGTAGGGTAGGTCGGGCGCCATCTTGGGTTATTATCCTGTGCTTAGCTAGAGGTGTCGGACGTAGTTTTGAGTAGGACGAAAAACACTCGCTGTAGCGACGAAGCAAAGCCAATAATGTTTTCAGTGTTCTTGCGGCAGCGTCAGAGTCACATCGAAGCATCGAAGGGCTGCGGAAGCTTGAAATTGTCTTCGGGTGTCCGTTCGAAGTCGGCGACCGCGATCACAACACTTGCTTCTTGTGTTTCTTGGGGGAACGCAATTGCCGCGCCGTTGTTTATATGCTGGTACTCCTCGGTGGAATTAGTGACCAAAACATGGGATCGGTGCTCCCAGAAGCGCGAAAAGCCCTGTTGCGACAGACACCACGGTCGAGAAGCAACCTTCTGTCACTCTCCACGATAGCGTCAACGTCAGGTGCAGTATCTTCACAGCAGACTGCGATCATCAAGCTTGCATGGGATGGCAGGGTGACATGATCATCGGCAATCCTATCAGCAGCATGATGTGTGGGTATCGGTTCCAGCGTCATGGAGTGATCGGGGGAAAAAGTTATTTACCTGTTCTGCAGATCCATTATTGCACCGTTGTTAGCAGAAAGTTCATTCAGAGAATTACGTCGCGTGAGCATTTAGGCAAATTGCGAAATCAGCAGGGTACGTGGTGCCGCCTGTGGTGATGCGTGATGTGCACGTTCCACTTGGCGTTACGAGATGGCCTCCAGCTGTGCCTATACGCGGGCCGTCCCGTCTTGTCGTAACTTCAGCTTGTACGCAAATGGCTCGCTCATTCCCGAGTAGTCGGTTCCATTGTGCTTCTTGACGATGGGTTGAATCTTGGCGGGGTCGACGAACAGCTCCGGAGTAGCTCGTGGCTTTTGGTTCGCGGGGTGCTTCCGACGGCGTAGAAGTTCCCAGTGCGTTTTGGACTTCTTTAATTACGTCGGTCTGGGAAGCCCCTTGAGGTTGCGGCGTCGTTGGAAGACGTTTCCGAAGCTCCTCCCTGACCACTGCTCGGATGGTGTAGCGCAATGTATGGGAGCTTCCAGCGGCAGCACCGATGGTCTACGAGATCAGCGTGCTGAGAGGGCTGTCGTACTGCCTTGTTCGAATTTATAGCTTCTCTTTCATCGCGGAAGCTTCACACACAAATTCGACCACCGTTTTAGGGGGTTGCGTTCAAGGGAAGCAAAAAGTTTTTGCTTTACTCCTCGCATCAAAAGCCTTAGTTTCTTTTCCTCGTTGATTTCTGGGTCAACATGGCGAAAAAGTCGCTTCATCTACTCGACGAAGATCATGACCCCTTCGTTGGCGTGATGCGTTTGAGTTTCAAGCGAAAAGCTCTGCGTGTTCTTTTCTCACCACGGTAGTAAATGTCTTCTGGAACTCGCATTTGAAGTGACCCAGTTGGTCAAGAGCTCTCGAGGTATTCTTCTACCTCGAGTACTCGAGGTAGAAGAACACTTGCCTTAGTGTCTCGGCGTCGTCCCATCGGGTAAACAGCCTGACCCGTTCTACTTGCTCTCAACCAATCTTTACGATCTTCCGAAGTCGACCCATGGAAGGATGAATGGCTCCCTTGGTTGCTGAAGAATGAGGGCAGGATTGGCAAGCGCTGGTCGTAGTGCCTGCGTTCGTGATCGCGGTTTTCACGACGTCTTCTTTCTTCACGTTGTGTCGGAAGTAGTCCAAACTTTAGCTGAAGGTCTTGCTGTCAGTGGCTGACACGAGTTCGGCTTCTTGTAGGCTTAGACGATGGCTTAGGGTTCATGTACCCCACACCTCTACCAGATATCACGAAGTCAAAGATGACACAGTCGTCTTCAAGGAAAAACAAGTGTAATGGAGCGAACTTGTGCTCCCCTTACAACTCAAGGAATACACAGGCGGCGAAGCAGCAGTCAACATAGTGACTTGCGTAGGCGAGCCTCGTCGAGTAGGAATACCCCAGCTGTCTGCTCTGCAGGCTTTTTATCTTTCTGCACGCGTAGGTCCGGAACCGTCGATTCCCATCTAGAACATTGTAGATCCAAGAAGGTTATTCTAGGCTGTTCACGTTAGTTTGGAACGCTCTCCCTATTAGAAGAGATAACACATGCAGCCAGAAAAAAAGAATGGAACACGCGCTTTCCTTGGCAGAGAGATAGCACAGACCGGCGCAGCCGGGCAGTAAAAGCCAAACATAAACAAACCAACCCAATGCACGTTTTGCGGCAATATTTCTCCTCAGTTTTGTGAGGCATCAGTTTGTAGGTGAAAGCACACGAACAGAATTGTGCTTTGCAAAAAAACACATGTACTTATCTCGGGTCACAAAAGGGGACCGAGAGCAACCACAAAGATTTCTGAAAAAAAGTTCGCTTTGGCTACGTATGAAGGCTGCGCCTGCTTAGACTATCACTATGGTTCCCAAAAGTAACAATGTGAGAGCCGCAGTGTCATATTCAAAATTTGAAGCAAGTCCAGAATGTGTGCAGATGACCGAATAGAAGATGTTAGGAATGGGTCTTTTCGCACGTTTTCAGCACACTATATCAAGAACTACTCGACAAAAAACGGAAAATAACCCGCAGCAAAAGCAAACGTTTCACAGGCTTGACCAGCAAAAGGAAACAAAACAAAGCTGTTCTTAGGCTGCATCTTTCGAAGGAATTTTTACGAACAGAAATGCCGGAACTACAAGAGGAAACATACTCTGAAACTACCCGCAGAAACGAGGTTTTACTGCTGAAACAAAATGTTCAATTCGACCGCGCACACGTTTATCAGTGTAACCTACTGGGGACCTTTGTGATAACCGATCGGTCGTTCAAAAACATTGGTATTCTAACTCCTAGCCACCGTTGGCGGGAGCGCCATGCTGGGTAGAGACAACGGTTTCCATGTTGCTTCCCTAGATAGAATTGACCTGCGCTTGAGCTGTATGCGCAATCCGATTTTTCTTGTCATTTACAACTAAAATTATGGATCTGCACGGTCTCTTTCGACGATATATAATCATTTGTCTTGTTGTGTACAGGGCTTGCTTTTCTGTACCATATTTTGAACGTTTATGGTTCTTCACATCGTAAACGTTCTTAACGCAGAAATGGCGCAATGATACTAGGAAAGGTTTTTAGAGGAACAAGCTGAAGACGAAAGACACGAAAAAAACCAGGTCAATTTTTTTACATGGGCATGCGCCATACCAGACGAGTGCGCTAAAGAGGATGGTGAAGACGTTATAACGTTGGGAGCAAGCAAGACCACCTGGAGCGAAAGGTCGCTTTTTGAATGAAACCTGATGATGATGTGATGATGATGTGAGGCCAACAAAACGCAAAGAGCGTTAAAGAATATTGATTACATTAAAGTGACATGAAAGTAAAAATAGAATATTTCTGTAAAAATACACAAAGTATAACACAACAGTAATGAAGATGACTAGTGTAAAGGACTAAGTTGTCAGGGTGCTTGGTAAAAAATGAGATGTAAAAATTTTACGTCGGTAAGAAACTCAAAAACGCGTTTGATTGAAAACATGGCTTCGTCTCCTAGGAAGTATGACGGGTGTGGGAGAATATGTCGTGCGTGTATTTATGGTAAGAATTTGTGTCGTGTTGTGTCAAGTGCCTTACATTGTATGGGGATGCTGATCACGGAACAGCTGCCTCTCGGCAACCTGCTGCACAGTGGTCTTGGAGATCCAGTGAGCAGGTGCGACTGCGTTGCTTGCTGAGTGGCCTATTCGTAATCTAGCCAAGGCGACTTCAATGTATCTATTACATGTGTCGGTGGTGCATGGCCCCAAGTGTGGTTTTATTGCGTGTAACATGTCTGTTTGTTCACTCCAGTGTGCTTGCCGTGTTTTGCGATGTTGTTGTCTGATGTGTGGTTTCACATTGGTGTAGTGTAATGGGGTTATGTCTACTGCATTCGAGAGTGTACCAGCAGTAGCTATTCGATCTGTGACTTCGTTCCCGGCTATACACACTGACCAGGGACCCAGCCTAGGGCCAGTTCAAATTTGCGGACATACACAGACATAATAGCCTTGACGATCGGGTGTACAACGTGATTTTTCGAAGAATTCGTTGGCGACACTGCCCGCACAACACTGAGGAACCTGAATAGGTATTTGATTGTGGTATGCTGCTTTGAAGTATATGATTGACAACGAGAATTACACCATAGGCCTCTGCCCTAAAGACACCAGTATGACGGTTCAGAGTTCTAATGACATTAAGTCCGGGCCCACGCGCCACACAGATCACGGAGGTGGAAGTTCAAGAGGCGTCAGTATAAAATTCAGAACACTGATACTTCTTGTGCTGCAGAAATGCTGAAATGCTGCAGAATTGCACATGTGGGAGCTCGTTTTTTTCTAAATTGGTGAAATATGTGTCGCATGGTACAGGGCGAAGATGCCATGGTTGTATGAAATCGGTTACAGAAGTTTGGATGGTGTCTCAAAAGGAGACGGCCAGCACTGACACTTCCTCTCTTACTCTGTAAGAGAAATGCGCAGATAACGATGGTCGATTTAGGAGGAGTTGAGTCATAGATATATCATGAAAACCGAGTTAAAAGAATGGTGAGGGATGGATGAAATTTTGAAAGCATAAGGGAGATCTGTGTATGCTTGCTAACATTGTAGGTTTCACGTATTACACTCCACATAGAGGTCTTCGACCGTGCTAGTGCGGAATGCGCCAGATACCAGGCGGAGCCCCCGATGAAGCACTGGGTCTAGCATTTTGAGGAAAGTTTTACTTGCGGACCTATAATCAACTTTTCCATAGTCCAATCGTGAGCCTATCACTCTAGAAAAAACACGTAAAAGCAGTTGTTCGTCAGCACCATTTGAAGATTGTGAGAGAACCTTGAGTATATTCATTGCCTTCAAGTATTTATGTTTAAGTTGTTTTATATGTGGAATGAATGTGAGCTTTGCGTCAAAAGTACTACCTAAAAACTTGTGTTCCTTTTTGACAGGAATCGAGACACCATGGAGTTGAATGTCTGGCTCCAGCCGAATGCCACGCATTAAATTTGAAACCATTCCTATCTGCCCTGTCTGCTAGCTTGTTAGCACCAAGCTAGACTATGCGCTCACAGACAGACCAGTCACAGGATTTAAAGAAGAGCTTAACGTCATCTGCATAGATTGAACAAGAAATTGATGGTTGCAATGCCTTTTCGAGAGAATTCATTTTTACAATAAAGAAAGTGCAACTGAAAACTCCGCCTTGCTGCACGCCATTTTCCTGAATATGAACCCTTGACAGTGCACTTCCAACTCTAGCACAAAAGGTTCTTCAGAAACGTAGCTGGCAAGTGTGTTCAGCTTGTTATTCGACATGCCAAAGGGCTTAAGTTGCTTAGGATTGTGGTACCGCCACTGCGGAATCGTAAGCTTTTTCAAGCGCAAAGAATAGTGTCATACAGGACTGCTTATGTAAGTAGGTATCTTTATTGAAGGATTTTAGCGCTACTAGTTTGTCATTTGTAGATCGCCCCGCCCTGAAGCCTGCCTGGCAGCCCTCGAGAAGACCATTGTACTCTAAGAAGTACACAAGTCTCCTGTTTATCATCTTCTAGAAGAGCTTACACAGGCAGATTGTCAGGGCAATGGGCAATAACTGGCAGGAGAGGAAGGGTCCTTCCCTTTCTTTAGGAAAGGCACTGCTATGACCTCCCTCCAAGAGCGTGGAAGCTTCCCCGAAAGTCATATTTATTGTATAGGTGTAAGAGGGTTTCAAGGGTGTCTGAGTTGAGGTGTTGTAATATGGTGTATGTGATTTTGTCTGCGCCTGGAGCGGAATGTTTACACGTTGTCAGGGCTGCCTTTAGCTCATGAATTGGAAAGGGAGAATTGTAAGGATTGTGCGACTTGTTGCTAACGTGCAGGGACTTTTTTTCCGCAGATGTTTTGTGTTTCATGAAAGTGTTTGGGTAGTGTGCCGAGCTAGACACGTGTTCGAAGTTTTGTGCTAGTGTTTTGCCCTAGTCTTCGTGTGTGTCCATTGTTGTGCTAACCAGGGGCAGGCTGTGTGTCTGTTGTCCTTTGAGCGTACGTATATGAGTCCAGACTTTGTGTGTCCGTGTATGAATTAATGGATGTCAAGTAGGTGTGCCATCTCTCTCGTTTTGCCCACGGCGAACACTTTTTCTAAAAAACTTGGCTCGTTTGAACAAGAGGAGGTTACTCAACGTGGGGCACCGACGAAGGATCGCCCGCGTCTTGTTCTGGGCCTCTCGCGTCCGCCTACAGTCCTCATTCCACCACGGCCTCCGCTAGTTCCGCGGGGCACCAGAGACGTGGGGAATGGACGTTTCGGCGGCGTCAAGGATGTGCGCTGTGAGGAGTTGGGTAGCTTCTTCAACGTGTAGGTGTCCTATGGATGTGTGGTGTAGCTTCGGTGTTTCAGTATATGTACCCCAGTTTGCTCTAGCTTCATTGAACCTTTTATGGGAATGTGAACTCTTCGGGGCCTTTTCCTGGGCCTTGGCCAGATTCGGCAGAACTTCACCGAGACGCTGGAGATGTTCAGGAAAATTCGACGAGAAAATAACAATGTCATCCAGGTCACACAAGCACGTCTTCCATTTAAGGCCACGAAGGACTGTGTCTATCATGCGCTCAAACGTGGCTGGGACGTTGCATAAACCAAACGGCATTACGTTAAACTCGTATAAGCCGTCTGGAGTAGCAAACGCTGTGTTTTCTTTGTCAGGCTCGTGCATGGGTATCTGCCAAGAACTAGATCGCAGGTCTAAGTTGGAGAAAAATTCTCCTCTGTAGACAGTCGAGCGCGTCATCTTTACGCGGCATTGGATAAACATCCTTCTTGGTGATTTTATTCAAGGCTCGATAGTCCACGGAAAACCGCACGGAACCATCCTTCTTGCGGACTAAAACCACGGGGGAAGACCGTGGCCTGGAATACGGCCGAATGATGTTTCGTTCCAGCATGTCCACTACATTTTCTTCGTTGACTTTTTGTTCGGACGCTGACACACGGTTTGGGCGACGGCAGACGATGTGGGTCCCATCCGTCTCGATCCGATTCGCTGTCACAGATGTCTGCCCCAGATTGCTAAAAAGGCAGTCAAATGTGTCCCTGTGTTTATCCAGGCGTTGAAGTAGCTGGTTTGTTTCGCTTTCTAAAAGATCTTTGCTGAAGGTACCCTTAAGTGTGGAAATATTTGGCTGAGAATTTGCAGGCATCGGAACGGAATAGACGGAGCAGAGGGGAACTAATGAGAGCGTGTAGTCAGGCACAACAGAAGCGATAGTAGCACCCGCGGTGAGCAATCTGGATTCGGAAGTGGCGTTTGTAGCCAGAAGCTGTGCTGTTCCATTTGCGAAGCGGACGAGGCATGTCGGGATGAGGACACCTCTGGGCAGAAAACGTGGAGAGGGAACTATAAGCACATCTCCGTTACTGATTCGGTTTGAGCAGAGAGAAAGCAGCATCTCGCGGTGAGAGTTGAAAATACAATCTGCACTCGCTGTGAGGCGTAGCTGTGCTACTTAAGAAATGCCGCTGAGCTGCTCTGTATCCCTGAGTTGAATTTCAGGGTGATCACATGAAATGACGGCGGATGCGGATAAGAGAAAATCCCAACCCAAAATAGGATTATGAGCACAGGGGGTACACACCGCACATTGAATATGATGCCGAAGAGAACCAACAACAATCCGCACTGTGCATTGTCCGGATGGCTTGATCACAGTGCTATTCGCTGCATGTAGAAAAGGTCCCATGTAGGGTGTTCGCACCTTGCGTAGACGAGCACACAATTCCGCACTTATTACTGAAACTCTCGCACCAGTGTCAATAAGGGCATCGTCGCAAACACCTTCAACCAAAACAGACAGAAAGCTCGACTGATGCTCTGGAGGACTTGTAAGCTTCGCAGGAGATGCAGTTTTCCCTCCCAAAACTACATTAAATAGTTTTCCTGGCGGTGGTTAGCGATGTAAGACGAAGAACGAAGAGGGGAAACTGAACGGCGACCTGGTGAAGGCGAGCGGGGTCGTTGCGCACAGGAGCTGCGAGGGACGTCGTCAGTCTGAGGCAGAGACGGGGAGCGGCGTGGGGGCGACGGGTACGTACGCCGCCGGTAGCCGTAGTAGTTCGGAGGTAGGCACTCGCGCTCATAGGCAGCATAGCCACGTCATTCATCCCGTTGGCGGCGTCGACAAAAGCGGGAGATGTGACCTCGAATGCCGCAATAGTAGCACACGCGCCGGTTGGAGAAGGCATCCTGACTTGGTGGAAAGTAGGGCTTTAAGCTCGGCGCGTGGGGGGCCGCAACATAGCCAGACGAAGGGTGGGTCATGATCGGGGACAACGGCAGAGGTGTCCGGCCAGCGACATCAGAGTAGGACGGTGTTGATGGGGAAACTGAATGGACAGGCAGCACTAGCACAGGCATAGCCGCAAGCTCCCCTTTACCATCTCGCGAAGGCCAGGAGCCGTGGCGGCTTGGCGAACACCGTGCGGAAAATGAGGTGTTGCCGTACACTTCATCGCGAAGTATAACTCGAATCATCGCACCAAGGTCTTCGTGCCCACGATGAGGGGTAGACGCCGTGTCCCGTGGGAGGCGGATCGATTGAAGTTCGTGGATACGCTGACAGGACGATCTTACGTCTGCTACGGTGGAAAGGTTCTGCAGGACAAGTGCGTTAAAAGCGAACTGGCCGATCCCTTTGAGAATGTAACGAACATGGTCAGACTCCAGCATATCTTTTTCGACTCGGCGACACAGCGCTATAACATCCTCGATGTATGAGGTGTATGTCTCAGCTTGCTGCACGCGGACCTCCAGCTCCCTCCTCGCGTTGTCACTCCGCGCTTTAGGGGAGCCAAAAATCTTTTGCACCTCCATGGTGAAGCCAGCCCAGTCGGTAAATTCACGTTTGTGGTTTAAATACTTCGTCTCGGCAATTTTCTTCACAGAGAAGCCAATGTTGAACAATCTGAGGTGATCATCCCACCTATTGAACTCGCTGACGCGTTTGTAGCTGTCCAGCCACTCCTCCACGTCTTCGCCCCGAACACCAGTGAACTTGGGTGGGTCGCGCTGGGGAGTGGTGACGATGCATTGCAGAGGCACAGAGGCTGCGCTACTCGGAGTGTTTTGCGACATGGACATTGGTCTTGAGGGCAAGCGGCGACCTGAACGGAGCTCCAGGGGTGTCGAAGGAGAGGTACGGCTTGGGATCGAGTTGCAACTCCACCACTTGTGAGGCCGTAGATAGAAGGTGACGGGACCGTTGCTTTCGCAGCTCCTTTATTCCGAGGCGTCAGGCGGGGATGGACCAAGATGGCGACCCAGCGTCCTTGCTGATGATGATAAGCCGAAGACGAGGTTGTGCCGGTGATGATGACTATGTACAGCAGATGATGCGGTAGCTGCAAGCTACTGGTGATGATTAATACCAATAGGCACAAATATCTCCTAGCAGGCAGCAAGACACAAACTAAGCTCACAATAATCTCTTCCCATTATGATGGGTTAGAACTACTGGAGTGTGACTATTTACGTAAGGTCCTTTGAGACTTGCATAGTTGGGAGAGGTTTTTTTACTTCTCTGCAGGTTTAGCTGGCGGGCCCCATTCGTTTGCGAGAGACAGGAAAGGTCCTACATCTATCTCATCATCATATTTGGAACGGATAGCCAACGTACCGGACCCCCGAATTTGGCATCCTTTGCGATGCCCTTCGTTTTGGCTGCTACCGCCGAGGGCGTCAGGAACACACCAGGTGGCACACTCGGTGCGGCGGAGGTGGGAACTGCTGCGGGGTCTTGCATCTCCATCTCGTCCGGGCCCTCGCCTGTTTTTCGGGCTGGTGCAGAGAGGAAACAGTGGGTGCAGCAGCATCCCCAACGAACGTGGTTGCCACCACAGTCGCTGCTGAATCGGTGAGCGGTGCGGAGGCAGTTTGGGCTGCCCGAGGCAACCCAGGGCGGTGCGGCGGCGGGACCAGGTTCGACTCGCGGTACTGGGTTCCCGCCAAAGCAAGACGCTGCTCCGCGTCCCGCGAGCTGCGTCGGCGTCCCTCCATGGGGGAAAGAGGCGAACCTCTTCCGCGCCTCTGGGAAGGTAATGTGTTCTGTGATTTGAGGTTGAATAGTTTCTTCTCCATCTTGAACATTTCACACGTGCGGTAGTATGCAGCATGAGACCCATGACAGTGGCTTCACGTGAATTGGTGAGCCTGGCAGTTATCTGTCTCATGATCTTGAGATGAACATTTTGCACACGTTGTGACACCACGACAGGAGGTGTTGTCATTCCCGAACCGTTGGCACTTGAAATAGTGCTGCGGATTCGGATTTACGGCCGCAGAGAAAATAAATGAAACCTGCTGTTCTGGATTCTGGGAGTGTGGAACGGTCAAATGGCAAGACTGTATGATTTGTCATGACTTGCTTATCATCTCACCGCATGGGGATGCGCCTCACTGCAGTCCCGCCCTCGCCTTTCAGGCCTTCGAGCAGATCGGCTTCCGTCTCATTTATCAGATCTGGCTTAGAAATCCCACCCGGAGAGCTATTTAGGATACGCTAGGGTGTGACTCTCATCTCGAGATCTGCTATGCGATTCTGCGTCAGGAGGCTTGTGGCTTGCTGGTGAGTATTAACCTCGACCAGGACTTCACCGGTTTTGAGTTTTTTGGCTTCGAAAGACTTGCCCAGTCTAAATTCTAGGAATTTGTTGATACATAACACTGACTGGGATGCGATTCAACAATCTAGCAGCGGGGATTGTTATCTGGCTTTTGGGGTGCAATTGTTGGCAAGCGTGGGAATGAAGCTTCGGTGCGGCCCCTTTTCAGGTGCTGATCACGTTTGCGGGGAATTTTAGATTCACCATATGGCATAGGAAAGAAGCAGAGGACGGGAGTACATTTTCTTCGGCCTTACCCTGATAGCTGAATAGGTCCCTGAGCTTTCTGCCTGGTAAACAGACAGGGAGCCTATCCAGCGGAGCTTAGCCTGGGCTCCGACGGCCAATTTTTTTCTAACCCTCCACTTTAAAACACATCGCCACAGTTGGTTCCAGCTTAAGTTTGGGGGCTCGGGGTACGCGGTGTCGCCGATACCATCACCAAGATTACTCAAGGTTCCCCTTGCGTTGAGAATGCGAAGATGACCAGGCAGTAGCGCCATTGGGACCGGAGGCTTCTGCTGGCAAAAGGAGGCGTACGCAGTAGGGATGGGAATGCGTTGCTGCTACATCTCTGGGCACCCCAGCTTTGCGGCAGGGAGCCTGATCATCGTTCTTTCCTCCGGGAGGCGGCCTCTTCATCGTGCCGACCACCTGCTCTTCCCAGAAACCCGGAAAGTAAGTTACTTCTACTGTGCCGGCGTGAGCGTCAGCTGTTGCGACTTTTTAACATCGGGGAAGTCGGCTCTTCCTGCCACATCACGCGTCGTCCGTAACTCCGGCCAATCAAGGGAGCGGCGTTACGGCGCCATTCGGCCACAAGTTTCTACAATCACAACGACACCGCCTTTGGCTATCGTCATTTCACCGAAGTCGTCACCTACCCGCCGGATCTCTACAAGCAACATGACTTCGAGATATTTTTTTACTAGGTGTACAGACACTTCGCTACCTCAGGAAGTCTTGTTTGGGCTAATATTTTCACGACTACTGTAATAGTCGTGCGATTTTCTTTCTTTGGTTCTTTTCGTCTTAAGTCTTACCTCAAAGTCTTACCTCACCTTAAGACTTACCGCAAAGCGCAGCAGACAATGCGGCTTTCGCCTTTTTAAATACCTTTGAAATCAGCCTGAGTACAGAGCAAAAAAAAAGCATTGTTTGAAATTTTACGACGATATGGGAAATGCGGAAATCTTTTTGGGTAATTTTGCTTTTTTTCCGGATACCAGTTTGTTCTGCTAGCACTGCTTATTCACTACCGGAGGCAACTCTTAACCATTAGCGGTGCACATGATAGGTCAAGTGCATTCTTAATGCATATTGCAGCTGGGCGGCTGTGGGTAAATATCTCCGTGTGGTTATTATAAAAGCAGCAGCCACGCGTGCAATTCACCTCATATAATGTCATTATGTTGGTTAATATTACTCTATATTGAACCTAGTGTGCCAGTCAGCACTAGTTATTCACGGTGGAGACAAGAACCCTTAAGCTGCAAATTCGATCTTCCTGCGATGTTTTTGCAAGAATGCGCAGCCATATCAGTGATGGGGTGATTGGTGCTGTAGATGGTCATTGAATAGGAAAATTATCTGCGCAGCTCTCTTCGTGTCACTTCGCTTTGTTCACGAATTCGTCATTGGTCGCACCTATTTGCCCAATACGACTGGCTATTCTAATGCGGGGACAACATATTACTCTTTCCCAGTGCAGCTAATGCATCTGCACAACACTTGCGAAAACGGAAATACACCGTGGTTGTTGCGGTGAACCAGTGTCTTTTAATTATTCAGTCTAAAAGCAATGCGGGCGCATCTTTTTATGTAACTCCTTTTTTACCGTGTGTTACTGTGTCTTCCATACATTTTGCCTGTTACCGCTGCTAGCGTGTTTACAAAAAGTGGCGCAGTAATCCGTCTGCAGTTCTTGTGCTAGAGACTGCAGCCGGCTGGCTACGCGCAGTCTTTGAAAAATACCCGTGTAATATTATTACGGTGGGTATTATTTTTTGTAAGAGAAATGGACGTACTCTCATTTGCAACTTCGCTTTATTCGCAGACCTTACTCTTCCCTCCCTTTATGTGCTTGCTAGGGCTGCCTTTTCACGCGCGCTAATTACTGTAACTCGAGAGCAGTAAAGCGGTTGCACCAGCAGCTTTCATGCAATACCACGAAGTCGCCGGGGTAAATAAATTGATGAGTATTGTCTGCTATTACTGAACATGAAGCGTCTAACACAAGACAAGAAAATAACACGTGCGAGCACGTGTCTCTACTTCAAAAATCGGCTTGCTCCCGAACGACCGGCTCCAGTGAAATCTGCCACATGGGTCCTACCAGCTTGATATCCTGGCACACGACGTTGGAATTAGGATTACTCATATGCACACGTGTCCGCCACTCAAGCAAAATACACGAACCTTTATTAGAGTCCCCATCCTTTTGCTCGCAAAGAATACACTCTCTCGGATCTATTGTGCCTTGTAGCACTGCTTACTCAACCGCAGAGACCGCTTTGAACATTGCGTGGAACAGCAATCTGTCTGCCTATTTCATCCGAGAACACCTAGTCCTGTTTTTACATAAAAATATTTACACGCGAAATGTTTTGCTAAAAGTGCATTTCACGCAGAACTAGTAAAGTGACTTCTCTGTTTTCGCCATAATTACCCTCTTTAGCACTTTATGTGCGTGCTGTTGCTGCTTATTCAATTGTGGAGACCATTTGGCACTTCCATGCAGTAAAGCCATTGCAGCCAAAGCCGTCTTTTATAAACGCCAAACTTCGGAAACACGAAATCGCATGAAGGCGAAACAAGCGGTAAATTTCAACCAACTCCGCCTAAATGAACAGTAGCCTCCTATATATTTATTTTAGGGGCGATCCTATGCGACGTGTTTGTGTTACTTTTCCTTGTTCGGGAATAGTACTTTCGACTGCGCTGGCTTTTCGGCTACCATTGCTCATCCACGCAAGGGGACAACTTGAGATTAACAGCGGTGGAGCCAAAGCAGCTTGAGCTTTTTTACGAAAAACAAACCTGTGTACCTGTAATAAAAAATCACAGGGTGTTTATGACGCATAAAGGCAATCGCCACAGATCCATTCATGTCGCTTCCTACTTTTTGGCGGACATCACCTTTTCGCAGATGATATGCCTGCTAGCACTTGTATGTACTCTCGGAGAGCACATTTTTGCGAAATGGTGCAGCGAATGCGCCTGCTGATTGTGCTAGAAAATGAAGCAACCTAGGTACGCCTGATGGAAAGCGGCCAGCACAAAGTAATTTTGTTTTTCGCAGACGTTAATATTTTTCGGACCTTATGGGCATGTGAAGGCTGGTTATTGAACCACAGATACCTTAATTACCCTAACCGCTACAGCCAATATGTGCAGCTTTCCTGCATGAGCCAGGCTGCCTCGGTACGCTGGGTAAAATGCCCATGTGGTGATTATTCGCTATCACAGCAAAACCCGCTCCACGGTTCGGGTCACTTTGTTTCGTTCTGTGGACATGGTGGTTTTCTTCTTCCTGGTGTGGCTCCTTACATTGCCTAGGCATGTTCGAATGAATTCCCAACCTGAATATCTAAAGCGGTACATCCAACGCGAGTGCAGCTGTTTAGTAGAACTCAGTCACCTGGGTGTACTGGTTAAAAAAGGACGGTATGCTATTTGTTTAGCCCAGGCGCACTGGGCGAATCTGTTATCTTGTTCTTTTGATTTGTTTTCCCCTATTTCTGCTTCTCAAAGCCTTTCTGAGAGCTAACACACCTTATTCATAAGTAGAAAACACTCTTAACTTTAAAGTATTACAGCCCCTGTGTTGGCAAATTTTCGTACAGAACGCGACATCATAATGCCTTTTGGAGTAAAAAAAAAGTGTGCTAATTCTTCCGAACAAGATCAATCCCCGCAACGGCCTCGTGTCACGTTGGTTTGTTCCCCGGTATTCTCTGCGTAACGCTTATTTGCAAGCAAGGACTGCTTAATTACTCGGAGAGAGAACTTTCAACATTAAATCAGTACACTCAACACGTCTTCTGACTCGTTTGTAAAGCGCTAATTACTGGGTGTACAAGAAGAAAAGAGAACGATCTTAAGATTATTTAGTGTAGAAAGAAGACGCACCGAACTCTTCGTAGTCACTTCGCTTTGTTCGCCTACAAACCAATCCCGCCGGTATTATATGCATGGTATCACTGCCTCTTCACGCAGAATATTTTATCTTTAAAATGGTACAGCTGAAGCTTCTGCAGTTTTTTTGCTACATCCAGAAGCCATGATTGTATATGGCGAAAAATGCAACAGGTGGTAAATATTGCTTATGAGAGGAATTCACGCTACGGTCGTTCTGTCACTACGGTATGTTCTCGGTTAACGCTCTTACTTGCATTGTATGGAAAATCCAGAACTCTGTAATACCTCGTGTAGATTTCTTTACCTTTAAATAGGACCAGAAAATGTCTGCTGCCTTCATTCAAGAATCAGAGACCACTAAGGTACAGTGAACAAAGGCACCGTCGGTAATCCTTCGACATCAGAGTGTTACTCATAGCTTTGTTCAGGTGGCTTCGCTTTTCGAAAACGTCGTCTCTCTCAGACTTCAGGTGCGTGCTAGCACTGCTCATTCAATCGAGGAGGTCGTTTTTTTTTCAAACGTGCTACCACCATCTTAGTTGCAGCGCTCTTGCCTGAAAAGCAAATCGCGCGTCGGTACATTCTGCAAGAAGCACCGGGGTATAATTTATTTCATTTCTTTCTTCAAAGTACCCCTAAAGGCCCTCTGGGTGAGACTATACATAGGGTAATACATAGTTATGGTCGCATATTTGCATTCGTGCTCAAATCTTTTATGTTACTTCATCTTGCTTCGTTGATATTACTCTGTCGGCCACATTATGTAAGTTCTTGCACGGCATGTTCTTCAACAGATATCACTTTAAACATAAAGCAGTACAATCAAGGAAGCTGCAGCCACATCGCTGTAACGCTAAGCCACCTGCCCAGATGCAGTGAAACGTTTGTGTATTTTTATATTGCACAGGCACCATTCGCGCACATCTCTGTGTCACGTTCGCTTTGTTTGCGGATTTTATTATCTTTGCTGTCTATATGTCTTTCTGTAGTGGCTATCTAATGGCGGAGTTGGCATAAAAATGACAAGGGTAACACAATGCGCACCCACCGTTCGTGCTCAAACGAAGAGCCACCTACATTCAGGGAGTAAAAACGCCTGTCTGGTAATTATTTCGTATAAGACCACTGCGCGGAGGCATCTATCTTCCTTTCACTTCGCTTTGAGTGCGAGTATTTATCTCGCACCCCATGAAGCTCAAGGAATGCTTCTTTAACCCTGAACAGAACTTTTACAGGTATACGGTACAACCAATGTTCCCGCAGCTCTCTCTCTCTCTTTGTGGTTGCCCCAAGCGGCTTTCGTACATTGAGTGATAGGCATCTTCTATTAAATTTGCTATATCAGAGTTGAAAACATTGCAGAGGAAAAGAATAAAGAATAAATTAAGAAAGACAAGGTAGAAATCAAAAATTCTTCTTCTTCTTCTTCGTACTTATTTTTTTTATTATTTATTATCTCTTTTGGGATTTATTTAATTAATGACTAATTTTCAAACTCGATTCCTCAAACACAAGAAGAAAAAAGCTTCAAAATTTTTCCAATTTCCTCGATGATATAACTAGTCACTAACCTCTTTCGGTTAAACTACTGATGTTTTGCCGATCCTCTAATTGGGTTGGGTCAAGATTATAAGGAACAACCACAACAACAACAAACGGTGGCCTCTAGTCCCTGTGTTCCATTCGCCAACTCTTTTTGTGAGACAAAGTTGTATAAAAGAAGATCGAAGGCTACCTTGAAAAGCTCCTTCCACAAATTTTATCGACGTACTTGAGATAAATGCACCAGCTGACATTCCCTGCTGCCAGGTACAGCGTTTTTTGGGGATGCAATTTCATAAAAGCAAGGGCGTCCCTGATACCGAGTTACTCTAGTTTTCAAACCTACTACTCACGTGATGGTTCCAATTGTAGTACCTTTGTGACGCTTTCGTACTGTCTGTACTGTCCGTTCCGGCAGACGTTGAAGATTTCACAGTGAGCTTTTTGATAGTGTCTATGCGCGTGACATAAATATCTGTGGACCTGTATGAAACGACATTGGCGCTTAATGATTGTGTCTCTTTCTCAAAACCGTGTCTCTTTATCAGAACTGTACCTCTAAACCATGTTGTATTTGTCCCATTGTGCCAAGCCCCGCCCACGGCCGAGGGATGTACTTCCAGAGGGTACACGAGGTCTCGCTGTCTTGTGATGTGGAGTCCGCTTCATATTGACTAGATGAGTTCCTGGTGGTCATTTCGATTATTTGTCCATTTTTTGAGATTTTCTTGGGATCGACAGAGGATTCCCGGTGCAAAATCCTTGGAGTGACGGTGAACTGGAAGTCCACTTTGTGGTTGCCAATTTACAATTGTGCTTGCCAAGAAGAAGAGTTCCTCCATGTGGCTGATCTGTAACAGAACTTTTTCAGGTAGTGGAGACTGTCAGATCGTTAGAGGTGTGCAGTACGGGTGATACTCATTGCGGTACGGCGATGTCGTTTTGACTCCTATTAGACACACTTCCTCCATCGTATGTTAGGCTCGCCTTCCGTATGTGTAAATCTGGGTCAAATATGGACTCCCGAACACGCTCTCTGATTTGATATTCGGCAGCGCTTCAGCGCTCGTATTGCAAGATGGCCCCGCTGCCGTCTAGTCCGTTTCTGGCTTGATGGAAGCTTCCATCATAGAAGTGCGTTTTTGAATCTCTCATCACCTGCAGCGTTAGTGCCTGCTCAACAGTTCGATGCACGATGGAGTTCAATGCACGATACCTGCCTTGTTGATAAGAAAAGTGCTTGTTGAAGTTACCACGGCGTGCTCTGTATGTTCGGAATCCGGAGGCTCAGCCTGAAACCTTTTTTGTTGTTGGCTTCTCTCTTGTGGTGTGCAAAACGCATTTCTTAGAAAAATGGACAGTTTCAAGGGCGTTGGCCGGTCACTCATGTGCGGCGTGGCCATCCCACGGTTCAGGACCAATTGGCACCGTCGTTGGTGCCGATTGGAAAGGGCGCAGCCATGGATTAAGAGTTAGTAGTATTCTTTCTTGACTGAACAAAGGAATTCTGGCGACTGGTGCTCCCAAAATGCGTTCCAAAGGTGGCTCTAGAGAGACCATCTTGGAACGAAGCTCAGCCGGCCACTTGATGGTCAATTCATTTTGCTGGAGTACTGCTTCGATCTTTGTAGCATCCGCAAATATACGGTATGAGAACTCACCGTAGATCTTGATTATCTCGGAATTGTTAGTAAAGAGTAAATCGCCCATGCTGAGAAGTTCAGCTATGTCGTTTTCTTCGTTGAACATCCAGCGAACCTCATTTAGCTCTCTCACCAGGCGGTGTAATCGCTTTGAAAGCTTCATCTTGATGAGTGGCATGGTTGTGGCTTTGCTCTATTCAACTGTGATGTTCAGGAAAATGTGTTCCAGATGGTTCCTCCTCCAGGGCTGGGAGGGTGTTGAAAATGTTAGAGAAAGAAGAGGTGGCCATTTGCAGCTGCCCTTTATTATCACTACCATTGTAAAGTTCCATCAGCCATTTACAGTTGCCCATGTCCCGAGACAGTTGCCCAAATGACGAGACATCATCAATCGTTGAGTTAATTTTCAAGAAAAAAGTTATTATTAGAAAAATATTAAATTCTGAAGAAACTGGGCAACGAAGTTTGAGAGCTTTTCAAACTGGGTGATTTAACTAAATATTGTGAAGGCACATATGAATTCGGAGATTGTATCCTGCTGACAAAATTTAGACTGAACAGATTGTTCCCAGGTTGTGGCCAGAAATGATAAGCAAGGGATAGACAAAAGGGAATGCAGAGATTAAAAGCCACCGTTCTGAGGTTCTACTTTTCTTCATCACTGCATTCTTCATTTTCTTCTACATTTTCTATAACAGCGACACGCGGTGCTCATTCGGGTCGCTTCGCTTCGTTCGTTGGTAGTGCTCTGTCTCGAAGCTTATGTGCTTTCTAGCATTCCTAAATAACGTCCACACGCGACTTATGCCTAAGCGGTAATGCCAATGCGTCTGAACCTCTCTTGGTATCAGTGTTGCAGAGTTAACACCCCGGAATTATAATGACTCCGGATTTATTCCTCCTTTTCGAGATGACGGAATGGAATTGTAATGAAGTTGAGGACAACACTTCGAGGAATGGAATCAGAATGGAATCGTGCACCGTTTGCCTGTAATTTTCTGACGACAGTGTTAAAATTGGTGGTGCCTTCCGCAGCTTCAATAGTCTAGGATTGCAATATAGAAGCTTGTTCTTACTCCAAATTCTGAACAATACATTCCAGTGATTTGCTTAGCCCAATACAACCTTTTTTCTATCCTTTACAAACCTGCTCTTTTGCTCATAGTAGTTCCCACACCTGCATTTAAGTGGGCCAGAAAAGAAACGGGCTTTGAAACACGTGTTCAAGCTAGACCACAAAAAGTGTTCGAAATCATTTGTTTACGATGCACCAGTTCTCTCATATTTGTTTTTTTTTTTCATTTGCAACGCGGCCTTCGACATTTTTGTACACTGTCAGTGCATTTAACCCTCATCTGAAGCACACACCGCATGAAAATGGTTCGTTGAGCCAGATCTAGTGAATAACTTTTTTTTACACATTTTCTGCTTGCCAACGTTATAAAACAAGCAATTTGTATTGTTCCGCCTAAGTAACTAAAAAAGAAGCGTTGAGTCACTGTAGCTACAATAATTGGCTCGTGAAAACGTACTTTCATACCTTGTGGGCAATTTTATATACACGTGTAGCCTAAAAATGATTCAATGTAGCTTGAAGTTGTTATGGGTGGGCTCTACAATCTACGACAGAACAGTGTGAACATGACTACTGGATTTAAGTACCACCCAGCACACGCCAGTACATACCCATCAGAACAACCCAGAAGAGAGTCTACCCGGCAATTTGTGCACTTGGTTGGGGAACCAAAAAAAAAACAGAAAGGTGTGCGTGCACGGGCGTGGGGAAAGTCTTCTGTGCCGAGAGTACCACTGTAAGTGACCGAATTCCCAGTGAGAAAATCACCGCTAAATCGTCTCGTGTTTCTGCACGTGATCGATTTCTGCGGAAGCAGTGAAAACTCAAAACGATGGATAAAATGTAGGCGACTCTACTTCAAAAGCTATTAAAGTAGCATGAAAACGTTTCGCTTACCAATTGGAAAATGACATTTTTACCCCGCCCGTCGTAATTCAAAATCAAACTATGGAAAGCGCAAAAACCACGGTGAAACTCGTCCGGTGTAGGTAGGCAGCCACTTTAAGAAAACGTGTCCACCGGTGTTTTACTAAGGTGACCATAACGACGACGATAACAGGAGGCGCTTCAGCCACTGCCGCTAATGGAATTTGCCCATAAAATATCAAGAAAGATAAAAAGGCTGACAGGAACAGATATTCTTATATGGTGCCCTTCTCGGTAACTAGAATAAAACGCGAGAAAAAGACGACGAAAAATTGCCACACGAAGACGAAAACAAAGAAGAGGAAGCATCCGCAGGGGAATCCGGACAAGGCATGCCGTGAAGGAAAGTGAGGGTCGAGCGTCCTCCAGAAATATCGGAAAGTGGCCAAGAGTTACCGCCACTTCATGTAGCCCATAGTAGCCTGGCATACCAGTGTTTCTCTACCGGGCTGTGGCCGATTCGTTATCGAGAACATAGGCCCAAGCGGTGGTCGAATATAATGCAGGAGCGCTGCCGCAAGAACTACTCTTGGGCAGCTCCGGGGCAGGCTCTTTGCACAAGTTAACACTGGCGTTACCATGGCGTCGAGATTGTTTCGGGATGCCGGATCCGGACTGCCTCAAGTGCACAAAGCACCAACAGTAGTTGTCAACGACGAGGACTTGTTAACTGCGGTACCTCCACCAAAGGTGTTCGGCATTCTATTTCAGCATTCCCATGCAAACGCCTACATCAGGATGCTTGCTGTACTAGCTATTTCAGTTGTGCTTGCTAGACAGCCTAATGTCATTATCCATTTTGTTTCAATTTTTAGGTTATTTTCATTCCTAATAATTTCCGCGTATTGTTGTGGTCACCTGCCTCATTCGCATTGAACCTGCAACAAGCTCAAATGCAAAACATTTCTCTGTACTAACTGAGAGCAAGTTACAAAAATATAAAAGTAACCTAAACATACAGTGGAGTTCATTTACGCAAAGACGAAATTTATAAAGGTAAAAGGTTTTCGTGATTAGTGGACAAGAAGCGAAAATCGCCTAGGTATGATATGGTAGGGTAAAACACGCTATCTTTAGTGGGAAACCCGCAATGCACAACGATAGCTGGGGCTCTTGTTTGCCTCTGTACCACTTGACGAACCCTAGAGTTGTCATGACGCTCACGAGCGCACCGACGATTACGTTTAAAAGCGTGTGCTGCAGTAGCGAGTGCTGTGAAGGAAAATTTGGCATCCACCTCAATGCCGCAGCAGGATATTAAATTTTCTTCACAGAAAATTAATTAACCTTGCGGGTTTGCCATCAATCTGGTCGAGTAGCGGCTTCTCTTTGGGCATACGAATTAGCCGTGGTTTGGTCATAGACCTGTCAACGTGAATTAGGATCCTCATCCTGCTCATAGTTCCTTAAGTTGGGCTTTGCAAGATATAAGGTGTTCACCAACCAGGTCTTCGGAGGAACAATATTTGAGGAGCCTATTCCTAGAAAAGCGAACGTGATTTAGGTTCATCGTTGCAAAAGCTTTCAAATGTGGGCTCTCCTCAATGGTGTACAGCATACAGGACATCGGCCGAACGAATTAGCCCTTGCCTACAGAAAGATGTGAACGTAAATTCGGGCCATCATCGTCCGCAGAAGTACTTAAGGTGAGCTTTCCTGTGTGTCATATATTGTGCAGCTCTTTTGCCGCTCGAACCTCCCGTGGCCGATCCACACGTGACCGTTAGTTCATGTCATAGAGCCTTAAGGTGGGCTTTACTATAAGGGGGCTTATCCTAAAGCTCTTCGGTCCGACCGAATTACCCCTGGCCTAACCATAGACCTGTCAACGTGAATTCAGGCATTTATCGCCATAAGAGCAGCTTATGGTGGCCTTCACTCTGTTGGATTAGCATGCAGCTTTTCACCAGAAAATAATTATTGTACCCCACCCATAAACTTGCGAAGCGCATTTCCGCTAATCACAATCATACCCCCCGTTAGGTTGAGTTTTACTGTATTTCTTCTAGCCTACGCAAAGCGCGCGCTCAAGTAAGTTATTTAAACTTTCAAGTGAAAACGGTTTTAATAATTCTAGTAGAAAACATTACCTGGCTATCAGCTATGGAATATACTATTTTCTCATCTAAATGATGGCTTTACTTTCTCCTAAATATGCAATTCAGTAGCTTTAACTGTGGCCAATATTACGCCAGTGAAAATTCATTGAAGGCTTCAATAAACGAAGGGCGGCTGAGCTCGGCGTTTTACACAAAATTGGCGGCGCCAAGCAGTTTCAATTTGTCTCATCAAATGTTACTTAAATTCAGATTTTCTTGGGCTGATACAGACTTGGGATCAAAGCTACTTGTATGATGCTGGTTGGATGTTCATGGCGAAAAGCCCCCTGCGGAGAGAGCGCCACAATCACCCGGAATCTATTTCCCCGTTGCTCACCCGTGCATTAACACTCTTGAAAGCAGTATACCTCGGGCTAAAACACGTAAAGATACATTAGTGTCCCGTTCACTCAAACTCAACTACATGGTTGAGTTTAAGCCTAGATAAGGCGTAGTGAGTGGACTCATAAATAATTGTGCCCACCACTGTACCCGACCAACTGAACGCCACATGTTAGAATAGGAGAGGAAACATCCTATTTTGGTGTGTTTATTGGTGTTTCCTAAAGTTTGATTTTTTGAAGCGGTCACACACGCCATTGCTTATGTCCTGTATTTTAACAACGAAGAACGCGCATTTCAGGGCGATCGCTTTATTTACGGCCTCACTAGGTTTGCTCAGGAATGAATGAGGTTGAACAAATGCCTGTATGAATATGCGACTAGTGCATTATTTGGAAATTGAAAATTATTTTTCTTAAATTTGGGCACATTACAGGATTTGACAAAACACCTGATTGCTCTTCACTTACAGAAATAATGTAATTAACCCGTATCAACACGTTAGTATTAGGTATCATACGAAGTCAATTACCTACATAAACTGGAGCGAAACCTGCAAAAACATCTCTGGGCCTTTCTTACGTAGGCTCTTTCTGTAAAACCATATGTTGAAAGATGGTACACCTTGGTTTAACTCTCATGGCATTGAAAATAATGGTCGGCCCACACTGCATTACGGTAGTACCATCTCCGACCAGCACAAATTCAGCATAAAAATACTTGAAACAAACTAAAATAAATCATCCTGGTTTATACTTGGAACTTATCAAAGGGCGATGTATGTAACTGCTGGATTCTCTAGCGCCGGTTGGCCGTGACACGTGACAGGAACAAATATAGCCTAGTTGAAATCATTTAAATAATATGTAAAAATGAATTTGATTTGGGGAGCAGCAAATACTTGCGCCTGCAGGACAAGTGTCCCCACGAAGAGCTCACCCTGCAGCTGCGATGCTCTATCTAGGTAGTGTTGACACCTGCAACTTTTCTGTTGTGGAAACCATATTCTACTTGAACTGCCAGTACATTAATATATGTGTTGACAGTGACGCAAGTAAATTCTTTGAGCGCAAATGCCATTATCTGTTTCCAGAATGTATTTTTGTTTAATGTGTAACTGGTCTTTTGTGTATGTCGAAAATGTTTTTTCTAACCCATGCAGCATGCCACCATAAGCATTTTGAGGAAAAAATTGTAATAAAATAGAACTAATGAGCCTTTAGATAATATAATTCTTGTACTACCAGAAACTAACCCCAGAGCTGCGAAGGGTATTAGCTTAAAGTTAAGCCATCGGTCACAATACACAAACTCAAAAGGTGATTTTATATACTGGCGTGTAAAATCTTGAATAAGATCTCGAATCATTTTAAAAAAAATTAAATGTTACCAAATTTTCAGAATATCTTTGCATACTTTCCCATGTTTCATATAAACTGACTGTTTCATTTAAGACAATTTGTTCTGACCAAATTTACATTCTGACGTATACGTCAAGAGTGGGAAAATATATTCGTGTATAGGTGATTTTATTGGTAATTGTGAATTAGCCAATGACGTTGATGCTTAACCGATCAGAAATTCTATTGTGGTGAAGTGTTACTGAAGTTCAAAAATTAGTCGGTTTTTATTGTAATAATTTCTTCATCTTTGACTGATTACATTGTCATCTCCAACCTACGCATTCTACCATACTACACCTTAGTCTATAGGTCCCGTACAAATGTGGAAATAGACTTGTGCTGAACTTACAAAGGCCCTAAGACCTCTAAATCAAAGAAGGTCCTCCAAAAACAAATATAACTGCTTTGCATATTCTTTTATTTAAACGGGACACTCTGCATTCTATAAAGACGAAGCTTAATCTTTAATCCATATTGTTTTACTATGATGTCACTATGGTCTATCCCTTCATAAACGTTTGTAAATATTTGCAAGCTACCGCGGATTTATTTGCAATAAAAGACAAAAAGATATTCAAGAAGTGTTTTGATGAAAAAAAATATAATTTTCTGCTCTGGATGTTTTCTGTGAGTTGTAGTTTATAAATATGTTGAATTTTATTAAAACGTTTAGTGAAAAACTACATTGATAGCCCTTTTGTAGAAATTCACTTCATCAGATCCGCTACCACAAATATCTCTTACAAAAGCAGTGTTCATCAGGCTTGTTCAGCTCTATGCTTCAAGTCTCAGTGCAAATTTTTTGCTACCTGTCCATTGCCAGTACAAAATGTATATTTGCAAAACGGCCCTTTTGGATCCGCATGCCATGCGTTAGGGCCGACTACTTTTGTACAGGTGTCCTCTGTTTACTGGCTGCAATTTTGGCATGAACCAAAAAATACCCAATAAATTCGCAGCACTGGTTAGCACGTTCCTTGAGGCGACCGTGGATCGTCCTCGGCACGCGTAGTGGGTTTATGGGAAAAAAAAGCTGTCAAAAAGCCCAGAGCGAAAACTGGGAAGCATTTGTAAGCGGATGCTTCGTGGTGACCGCAGAGCCTCCGGCTAGTGCAGTGGATTTACAAAAACAGAAAAACAAATTCCACGGCGGTCGTCACGCGCGACAACCCGCCTCCAACTTTAATGTAAAAAATGAGCAACACCGTTCTTTGAAAGGTTATCGCAACAGCGCATTCTCTGAAAGTAGTTATGGATAATTGGAGATATAGCTGCGAGTGTGTCAGTGCCTTGTTGGACCACTCCATCTAGTCGATGGCGAAGAGCTGGCTGAAGGAAAAATAGCAAGGGTAACTCTGCAATATTTTGACAAACATGTTTCACACATAACTGTTACTACATTACGTATGGGTGAAAAAATTCTTGCATATTGGCTGGACATCACGCGTAGATCTGTGATGCGGTAGGTGTGAAAAAAACGCTCTTTTCATCGAAGCAAAAACATTGCTTACCTCATACTAAAAAATGAAATACATTATGGAAGTGAACAAATTTGTTATTCTATCAGCTGCAAGAATGAAAGCCTACATAATTATGTAAACAAATACCTTAAACAAGCCGGGTATGTTTCACAAAAATATGAACTTCAGGATTCACAATTTATTGTAAGACTATTGTCGCCTAAATTTGTGTTGTTTCAGTGTCGGCACTTGTTAAAAACCCAGTTTTGCTTCCATTTATCAAACTAAGGTACTTTCAAGCCTCACAACGCCCAGGACCCCGCGGTATTGGGCTACGAAGGATGGGAATTCACAATGAGATCAGAGACCCGATGGGAATTCACAGTGAAATCACCGGCCGGATGTAACAATGACCGCTATTTGAAGAAACAAACGAAGAAACAGCCAACAATCACACGAAGAAACAAACCAGCTGAAACGCTATGCGAGGAATTGTAAATAAAAATAACTACAACACGTTACCCCGTAGGTGCAGTTACCGCACTATGCAGAAAGTTCTGATTATTTCCTTTCCCGCCATTTTAAAATGATTGAAGACATAACTGTGGTCGTTGCGAGGAGAAGGGTCCAACTCATGATGTACCTTTCCAGAAATGTCCACAGGGCCTGTCCATTGCTTGAAATCGCTTGGGGACGTTTTCTGTATAGTTTTAGTAAAACAGTAGTTCTAGTGTCCAGACGTTATCCTCCCTGAAGCTGCACTTTCGTATTGAGCTAGCAGTAGCAGACGGGTTCCGTAGAACATGAGTAATAAAGGGGTCCAGTATATCAGTGTAGGTTCGCGATTTTCCTCCTTTCTATGAATTTATCACGGTTGCTTCTTATAGTAGAAACTCTCCCAGCATTGGCGATGAGATTTATTGCCCACTATAGTATGCTGGTCTCCTCGTACCCCACTTGCAGACTGGTAAAGCTTTCGGCTTTGGTTCGGCAGTGTAAATAAAGCCTACAAGGTTCGTCTAATGCCTATTTCATGCCAGCGGGCTTCGGGAAGTGAGCTATGGAAGGGAACCTTCAGTCCAAGAGTCTATCACCTTTAGCTACCGCTTGTGCTTCCGTCTGAACAATATACTCTTAAGAAGGAAAGTCTCTGCTTTTCACATCGCAAATGTATGCTGGCTTGAACACGTGTAGAGATTTCCTCCCAGGTCTCCTCGGGGCCAGTCATGTCGAGAAAGAGCTCCCCGGAGGTGACCGCCGCAGCCACGCCGGACCGGTGTTCCCGCGACCCGCCCGCACACTCCGCCCCGGCTGCATACAAGGCCGTTTTGCCCATGCATCCCACTGGCAAACTGCGTGAAAATACGTTTTTCTGCATGGACACCCCCCGCGCGCCCGTATTGGGTAGATGACTTCGCTTCAGCCTTGGACAAAATAACTAACCTGACAACGATCGAATGCCTAGGACCATTCCCATTCAACCATGTTTCGATCTTGACAGTTCCCTCCAACAAAGACAAGGAACACTAGCGGCCCGGGCTGAGATTACCGTGAAAGGAAAGCGTTGCTTGGTAATAAAACAAACAAACGCATGGTCGCCGTTTAAGTGCACAGGTTTTCTCCAAAAGTTCCCGACCAACTGATCCCGACGACAGTTGGAACGCTTTGGGAAAATGCAAAGTGTGGTGCATTACGGCTGACCAAATTCGGGGTTGTCGCACATGACCGGAACAGCTTGGTTTAATACGACATCCCAACAAAGCCAACACCACTGGAAGGCGTTCCTCACAAGGTCGCAGTTCAAGGATGCCCGATACTCATCGAGCTGGTGGTCACTGTGTCTGTAGTGATACTACACCGTGCACTGCCTCGGTAGCTGCAGAACAGCAAGGTGCCGTGCGTGCCGCTGCTTAGGTCCCAACCAGGCCGAATGCACGATGTCATACTTGGCAAGGGCGTAGCAGCGAGAGCCCGCGCGCCCCAGCTGCAGTAGTTTATGGACCCGGATGACATGGCTGCCGTGATGAAGCCTAGGGTTTCTGAGGAAACCGCTTCAGCTGAAATGTCATTGCACCACCAAGCCCGCAACTACATTCTCCTTCTCCTCTCTCCCACCACCTCCCGCAGTAGAGGAAACCAACAAAGCTTGGCAGGGAGAGGCCACAGGTGTCAAGGAGGAGCTCCCATCCCGAGAACCACAGAAACAACCTCTGGAAGACCCCACTCCGGGGGTGGACCCGATGGCACAGCTAACATCCGCTCCCTCAAAGGGCCCAGGACACAGGACCCCCATTAAGCCCCCATTAGCACGAATGGACTATCTAGATTTGCCGACGGACCGCAGCAGGGCAGGGATAAATGCCGGATAAGGACAACGCGGGTCAAAGAACCCCGATGGGCCCAGCTGAACGCAATCAAGGTGATCCCCTTCCACAGATTGAGCCTTCCCCTACCAAGACTAACTAAAACAAAAAGTACAACTCTTATTTACCAATAAAACTACAGAGGAATCAAAAACAAGCTTGGAGAGTTTCACATCCGCATCGACAACCTTGACCCAATACCTTCCGTCATTGCCCTTCTGGAAACTAACGGCAGACCAAAACAGTCCGGGTATAATAAACTCACCCCACCAAAACGAATACAGCACTCTTAGTTCGCAGCAACATCGCACTCCCTAATACGGTTAAAACGTTCTCATCGAAATCGACAATTGCAGCCCCACTGAAAAAGGATCCCCATTTTGAGAACACCTTCCATGACTGCCTAGAAGCGGCAACGACGAGACTACGGTTATTATTAGGAGTTTTCAACGCACCCCACACGCAATGGGGAAACCTTTACCCATCCGAGCGGGAAACAACTCACTCAGGCAAAACAAGAACACGGCATTACACTCCTCAACGAATCGTGTACCACCCCCCCCCCTCCATGGGCACGAGTACGTCCAGAAACAGCACCCAGGACCTCTCTCTTCAAAAAGGGCGTGGCAGAACTTTGGCACAAGCCTCGGATCTGATCTCGACATCATCAGCCCAAGAAAAAGGGGGCCAGACTTCATAGCACAAGTGGAACAGGCCCGAATAACAGACATGGACCGAACCCGTGGAAACACTACGGACAACAATAATCTCGCGCGAATATCCGAAACGGCACCCCGGATATATCAAGCGGGGGTCAAGGAGCACGTCGAGTTGGTCAAAAAATGTACTCAAAAGATTGCGAGCAGTGTCCTTACCCCATGCGTTGACACTAAAGTCGAAAAGTTATGAGAGCTCGACACGCCGGGACCGAATGATTGAAGAGACAAAAACACAACAAGAAGCTCCGCAAACGCATCCACAACATCAACAGACACGCAATAAAATATGCATCCCAACTCTGCAGGCCGAAATTAATAAAGCTCTGCGACGGCTGAAAAGGAACCCTATCAACCCGAAAAACATCGAACCTCCTCCGGCATATGATCGATCCACTAAATGGCAAAAGTCGCGCAATCGCAGCTAGATGCGCCTGCTCAACAACTACACGGGGGGTAGTGCCAAATCATTCATTACCTAAAAAACAAGTATTTACAAACAGAAAAGAGCACCACGCCTCTCCCTGAATACGAGGGAACGTCCAACCAAGACCTTGACGTCCCGTTGTCAGACCTACAGCTCATTGCGGCAATTACGAATCCAACCAAGGCAGAGCACCCTGCAGAGACCTCAGCACCTACAGGCTACTGAACAGCCTCAGAGACAAGATCTGCCTAGTCCTCCTAGACAACATCAACAACGACTGGGAACAAGTTTTACAATCCGATAAGCGGAATGAAAACGAAGTACGGGTAATACACATACAGGAAAACACACCACACATCCACAACCTGCGACGTATCTCACTCTCCTCCTACACAGGAAACATCATAGAACGAATGGTTCTAAGACACCTCAAACAACAATTTAACACCACTAAACACATGCCGATAACCATGTATGGTTTCCGCGAAGACTTCAGCACCAACGCGGTCATACTAAAACTTCCCGATATTGTCATAAAAAGATGGAAAAAACCAAACGCCATGAGCAATCCTCGGCCTCGACCTAAAAGGAGCTTTTGACAACTTCACTCACGCCAGCATACTAAGCAACCTCAAAAAACCAGAAGCGGTGAGAAAATCTTCCTATACACCAGACACTTCCACAGTAACCGTAGAGCAGTCATCAAGATTGGAGAGGAAACATCGCAGCTGATCCAGCTGGGCAACAGCGACACGCCGCAAGGGTGTGTCCTCTCGCCCATGGTCTTTAACCTGGCTCTCCTTCTCCTTCCAGCCATCTCCGACACTTAAGAAGGAATAGACCACACTCTCTACGCAGATGACGTCACCATATGGACGTCCAAGGCGGCATCGAACGGATGGATGGAAGACGTCCTCTAACACGTAGCCAACATGGCCCAAGCATACGCACAATCATGCGGGCTCAGCTGCTCTCCCCAAAAATCTGAACTCCGCGTTATATAATCAAGCAGAAAAAATTGCAGAAGACCTTCCATATCTCTCTCACCATCGAATGCACAGACATCAAACTTACAAATCAAGTGCGGATCCTCTGCCTACTCATTCTAGAAATAAGCCAGGCCTGGGCGGCGATTGCCAATCTCAAAATGACATCGTCTCAGATCATGCACACGAATAGGCGAGTAACCAATCAAAAAAGGGGTATCAAGGAGGAAGACGCACTTCGGCTGGTTCAAGACTTTGTACTACCTTGAATAGTAATAACTCCGGCCCTAACCTCCAACTCTTCAAAAAAATATCGACGAAGTCGATGCAATAATAAGAAAAGCCAGCAAACTGGCCCTGGATATCCCCATTCACTCTTTCAGCGAAACCCTACTGGGCATAGCCAAGCACAACACAGTCCACGCACGGAGGCCGATATCTGCAACAAACAATCCGACTCAGCCAGAACCCCCCGGGATGAGCCGTCCTAGTCAAGACCGTCCTAGTCAAAAAGGACCCATACCTACTATCTGGGCCACCATCATCGAAAGTAAACCAATAACCAAAAACATGAATCCCGATGGCAACAAGGGTAGCAGAAAGCCTAGAGTGAAATCCCTGCCCAAACTCCTGGACAACAATGACAGAATCCTTTAGACAGACTCCTCACTCCCGATGGGCTCTACACGGCAACAATAGCCGTCACGACAATGCACAAGACCATATGCTGTGCCCTCATCGTCACACCCTCCTCCGAAGAAGCAAGGAAGTGGCCATAGCGATCGACCTTACTCCACACGGGTACAAGACTATCATCACGGACTCCCACATCGCTTACAGCAACTACAGGAAAGGGTGGTTGTCCATCACAGCTACCCGCATTCTCAAAACGACTGACCCTCCAATTCTAATCCCGAGCCTATATATGTCCCAGGAAACTCCGAAGTCCTGTGCGATGAGTTCGCCCATCAACCGGTCCGCGAAACTACCCTCCGGACAGAGAAAACTGCACAACAATTCATCACTACGTACCGCGAAATACTCCGACACTACAGGGAGGGTAGGGCATGTTTTCCTCCTTCTCAACCCTACCTTACTCCACAAAAAACAATCCACGTATCGGCAAGTTCAAGCCGGGTATTTATTTATTATACCTTACAGGCCGATTGAAGAGCATTGAATAAGGGGGTTACATTTTTGAAGGAACATAAAAAAGTAGTGGGGAAAAAGCGAAAAAGACAAGTACACAATATAGAGTTTGGGTAATCGGCTTACAGACGTAAATGAAACACGTCATACACGCTTCTAACAGACAATTATCACAAACGCACAGGGTTTTTTGCGGAATAAAAAACATCTCAAAAACACAAATACAAGCGGGAAACATCCATAAACAGTTACAAAAATATCCTAGCAATTCATCATCACACAATTTCTAAGAAAAACGTCGGTGCAGATTTTCGGTAAAGCTATCTTGACTAAGTATGGATGCAATGTGGTCAGGAAGATCATTCCAGTGCATGATTGCTACAGGCAATGCGGATGAATTGAAAGCAAGCGTCTTGCCAAAAATGCGCGTGAAACTATGACTATTATGAAGGCGCCGTGACGTACGTACTGGTGCGTTAAGAGGAAGTGGATTAGGTGTAACGCGAACTATGTATTTCTGAAAAAGGCATAATAGCGCGATAGTGCGATGGGTATCTAGCGGCTGAAGTGATAACTCTTGTTTGATTTGGGTTGGGTAACGCTAAGATGACGGTCGTACTTACGTGTAATAAATCTGGCGGCTCTGTTTTGAATAGATTCCAGCTGGACGATTAGGTAGTTTCGGTGAGGGGACCAGATTGCCGACGCGAATGTGGACGAATAAAGGTTAGATACGCATGTTTGCGGGCAAGGGCTGGTGCGCATCGGAAATTTCGTCACAGATAACCGAGCGATTTAGATGCCTTAGTGCAGATGGCGGAAATGTGGGTACTCCAAGAGTGATTAGGTGTTAGATGAACACCAAGATATTTATAGGAAGCGGCTTGCGAAACTGCACTGTGGTTGATGGAATAAAGAAAATCTGAAATATCGTGTTTCCGACTAAAAGATATTACTTTGCATTTACTCAAATTAGGTGACATTTGCCATGTATTACACCAATTGTAGAATATTTTTAAGTCATTTTGTAAGGAAAGGTGGTCGTTAAGGCTAGTAATCGTACGTAATATAATACAATCATCAACAAAGAGTCGAATCCGTGATGAGATGTTGAGGGGCAGGTCATTTATTGTAGATCAGGAACAGTAACGGGTCCAGAACGCTGCCCTGCGGAACTCCAGAAATAACATGAGCGAGGTGGGAAGAAAAGTTGTTGACCGCTGTAAATTGTTGGCGCATAGACAGAAATTTCAGAATCTATGATAAAGTTAAAGAATCCAGGCAAAGGGCTGATAATTTTGTAATGAGGCGGAATGATGAACACGGTCGAACGCTTTTGAAAAATGAAGGAAAATGCAGTCTGTTGGTTAGCATTCATGTTAGGGTGTAGGTCGGTTGTATATTCCAGAAGTTGTGTATCACATGACAGGCCTTTTCTGAAACCATGCTGATGGACGAAAAAAACGTTTTTGGATTCGAGGTAGTTATACACGTTAGATGCAATAATGGGCTCCAGATATTTACAGCATATGCACGTCAAAGAAATCGGGCGATAATTTTCGGGTGCATGTTTGTAATTGGATTTGAAAATGGGAACAACCGTGGCGAGTTTCTACTCGGCAGGTAACTGACCTGTTGTCAATGATTTACTGAAAATATGGAACAGAATTTGACTAGAGATGTGCACAGTGTTCTTAATTATTTTTGAATTGATGTTATCGAAACCAGATGAAGTGGAGAATTTTAGACTGGCAATTAGTGAAGCGATGCCTTAAGGTGTCATATTATTTGGCTGCATATATCTGTATTCGGATTCAGGAACCATGGGTATGGTGGAATGATCTTCCTGCGTGAATACCGAGGAGAAGAAATGGTTGAATGCATGCATACACGCATGTCCCTGAAGCGGAACACCGTTGTCACAATGTAATACAATGTCCATTATTAGAACGGTTGTTTGAAATTGTCTTCCACTGCCCACACCCTCTACTTCAAAAAAAAATTACCCCGCCCCATCCGACAAGAATTGCCTTTTCTGCAAAAGACTCGGCACGCTCCACCACGTCATTGGAGAGTGCGACTTTTCCCACTACGTCCCCCTCATAATCCCCCGAGAAGCAATGCCTTGGTTGAATGGTGGGAGACTTCGCTCCTCCGCCGCGCCCTGGATGACCAGACCCTAGTGATCTCCAAGGGCCTGGATACCCGAACGTCATATGGAGCCTGTGGAGATAGCCCCACTCCATCTGGTGCCTAACGGCCCCAGATTTTTAGCTCATAAAGTCTGTTCTCTCCCTCTCTAGAACACCTGAAGTGAGAGAAGGTGCACACGATGGGGATAAAAATTTTTAATCTGTTAGCCTTACTCAAGGAGGCTCCAAATGATTAAGCAAGAGCAAGCGCTAATGCACAAGATCCAATTCCCCCCACAGAGAAATACGTGAGAAAAGTGCACAATTGTCTCCATCGTACACTCAAAGGTTTTGTGACATTTTGCTGTTTTACTCTCGTTTTTTGAGTTTAGGGAAAAGGATTCAAAACTAGCAACAGTAATAGGATGCATTGGTGTGCTTGAACTGTTAAGAGGCAGCTATTATAACTAATGTTCGCAAGTTGTTTTTAAAAAGGCAAAAAACTTTTCATTTTCGGATCGCGTTGTTTCTTTCAGCGTTTCCTCACTTAAACCTTTGTTTTAAATCTTACGCCTTAACGGGTTATTCCAAACTTCGCACTGACATCGCACAGGCCAGTGTCCAACCAGATTATGCGCAATTGTGTTTCACAAGAAAACGCAGAGTGTGTCTTATTGAATGCCTGCTGACACTATCCCATGGGTAAAATTGCCACAAAAGATGGAATTTTGCGAGCCTATTACAATTACGGGAAGCATATTAGTTGCACAAAAATTTTCAACGAGTCGCAAAAATTCGCAAAGATTTCTCAAAGATTCGTTTCAACGGAAGCTCCTGGGTTATGCCTATTAACCGTATCTATGCGTCTATTTTATTTTTTTCTCATTTTCTCTACTAGCCTTCACAATATTCTACTATCTTTTCCGCTTAGCCCATCTGCAGAGTACAATGTCAACGAAAGGATTCGGGCCAACTAATTTTCATAAGGTGTAAATCTAAAACCTCTCTCGCTCTCACTCTCTTTGGACGTGCGGCTTAGCTCATTCGAAAGAATTCAGGAACTAGTGTAAAAGTAAATAGGCCGCATTTATTCATGTCGCTATTTCACATCTCTGCAACAAAGATTATGTTATACGCGTGAACGAGAGCTCAAGGGTACTGACATTACACCATCGGAAGATTTTTACCCAGCAAATAGAGCGTGAGTGAGTGAGTGATCTTTAATTTCAATTGTTGGGAGTCGGGAAAAAGTATGGGGGGAGACCTCTTCATTTCAGTTGGCATGCCAGAGCTCCTTCCCTGTCAGTGGCATCAGTCAACCGGACAAGACAAACCTGTTCTTTGGGCGAAGCTCAGCCGCATAGTCACACACGCCTCAGGGCGTTGCCATAAAAGCTGATGTTTATACCGGTGGGTTCTGTTTTTTTTGGTGGACGAAAACCCTTTCTAAAATATCAAATTTCGTCCCAGTTTCCACACTTTATAAGCTCTGAAGAAAAGCGCCGGGAAGCAGCGCTGACATAGCAGTCGGTTGGTGAAAGTTAGTTTCCAGAAGGCGCCCTAGCATTTCGAAAGGCTCCGTCTTTATGATATTGTATTTTAGAGAAATAATATTTGCAGCGAAAATGGGGTAGTGTCCACGAAGTAAATCCAACTTTACAAAATTAGCAGAATCTACTCTTGCCAACGTTTATCTCGCTGTATTTCGCTCTGTAATAAGCTACACGCTGAAGTTCATTTGAGGAGATGTACAGCGGGCATCTGTTTAAGAATCCTTTTTCAGGGTACATTTCTTTTAAGGGGGAAAGATTTTTTTTTAATAGCCGTACTCCATAGCCTCAGACTGGGGTGCTTAAATCCGCTTCAGGGCAACTTTGCTTTTTGCGCGCGGCCTGTAAAGGTGAGGCGCCAGCGCGGGTCGACCAGCCGAATGTATTGTTGGTTCCTCAAATGCTGTCGGCTTTTTCAATGTGACTTCACAGGAATCCGGAGGTCTTCTGCAGTGCCGCTGTCGAAGGAGTTTAATCTTTTGTAGCTCTTTGGCCTAGTTCACTGAAGTACGAGCATATAGGTAAGTTGTGTAGGCATACTGCTTTTATAAACAACCTGCAACCTGTATGCACACTTCGAAGTGACACGCGCATTAAGCTATGCGAATTGAAAAGCGGACGTGGCTCTTGGCGCGCCTCCAAATACCAACAGACGCCCAGCATCAGCGTAGATGCGAAATTTTTAATAACACTGCATCGGGATGATGCGTTTTTACTGCCTGGTTGGAATGGAACTCCTAACACACGGACACCAAAACCGATTTCTATCGCTAAATCAGAGAGAACTCCACCATTAGTAAAAAAACAAATTTCTGAAAAGCGCGTTCTCTTCGTTCGCACTTACTCGGCCGCCCCACAACGTTTTGAACCGTTGAACTGGCACCCACCGTGTGCGTGTACATTTACCGCCAAACCTTTCAACTTATGCGCCATGCCGCATACTTCAGCCATAATACAAAAAAAATGTGATCTCAGCAATTATATGCAACATCGACAACGAGTTCATGGGCAGCCGTTGTGCTGCGTGTCACGCCAAAGATGAATTTTTATAAACAAAGTTCTTAATCTCCATGTTAAAATCGGCATTGCAGGTGCTTGCTGAATTTACCTTATTCCAAATTGTCAAAATTGTTTTGGGTACTGTAGAAGATTTCAAGGCGCACCAGTTAATAAGCAGCCAGCAAAGAATTTTCTTCGAGAGATTAAAGGCAGCCAAATATTGAGGAAAATTCTTTTCCAGACATCGCAGTGCAAGACACAAACGAGCCTCAATGTGCAAGATACTCCACAATCGTACCACAGGGATAATTCGCAAGATACGATACACTAATTCATAGCCTACCATCTTTAAGAATTCTGGGGACCTCTGTGTGAGGTGGCTTGTGGATATATGGCCTACTGGACCACGCAACAACAAAAATGCCTGCATTTCAAGCCGGCAGAACAGGCGTCTTAACATGGGCAATTTCAGAAGTTTGTAAACTTCATACTTTCATCCCGGTCAAAATACATTTTTCCCGCATACTAAACTTTTGTTCCGCAATGAGCGGTAAATATATATACAAAGTATGCAGCTTTAATGTCTCTTGAAGTGCTTCAGTAGCAGTACTAAATATGTAAAAATTGCTCAGAAGTGCCACCTTGCTTCACCAAAAAGCCCATGTTTAATCCCACTAGCCACTGCCAAAGCAGTACAAAAATAAAGGGTGCTCCATTTTTTATCACCTTTATTTGTTTCATTGTGGTGCCTCTAATATTTTATTTTTGTCGTTTGTTTTTCGAACGTATGTTCTTGGCACGGCTTGGATTTTCAAATTGCCGTAAAACAAAGAAATTTTTTTCTCGGCAAAGTTTACCATAAGAATAAATAGTATAGGGAAATTATTATTCAATACATTTTTTCTATTAAAATCAGAGATTGTCGGCATTACCTCTGTTAGGCGTGTGGCTTAAAATACCCTCATAATTTATTCATTATATCATCCATATATTAGTAGCTATATATATCGGTGGGAGGGAAAAAGAAAAAGACATTTTAATATTGAAAACGGCAACACTCATGGTAATACCAATACAAACACATTCATGTCGAAATGCATATAGCAAAGTAAAGGTACACACAAAAGTGTACAACAAATATAAAATTTCAAAAGAATGGAGAAAAAAATTACACAGGTTTAAAACAACAGAACCATTGGATATTAAACTAATCTAACAACTTCACCAATAAGATAAACATTAAAAACGACATTTACATTCAGGAGTAAGTGTATCTGTCGAATAAATGAGTCGCTGTTATTGAGAGTGACACTTACCTGGGACCTGATTCCAAAACCGAATAGCAAGTCATAGTAAGGAGGAGAAAATAGGTTAGTCCGTTCGAATATTTGCTGGAGTTTGAGTGCTATATCTAAACAGGAGAAAACACGACTGGAGGATTTTATGTGCAAGACAGCGAAATGAGACTACATGTCGTATAGCCTATGAAAATCTAATAAAAGACTATAAAGCCGGCATGGCTGTAGGGGTGGTAAGTTCAGAGATTTTCAATTCTGTTATAGCTGATGTTCTTGAGTAGTGGCTGATGAGTCGTGCCGCTTTATTTTGGCGTGCTTCAAATTTACGAGATACGACTGGTGGGGGATTCCACATTACTGCTAGATATTCTGCGTTTCATCTAACCAGTGTTTGGTAGGCTAGACTAGCAAGGAAGCCATGCAAGCAAGCCATCAGGTTTCATTATTGCTTGCAAGCAAACAAATGAGGGAATTCGTCCTCTGTATGTCGGCATTGTATACGAGGCATTCAAGGGAAACTGCAATTCCACAGAGTGATCAAAACATACGCACATTGCACTGATGCCTCTGATCGCGCAGAACACTCCTGGACGCGTATTTGTGATTGGGTAGTACGCGGAGACAATGCGATGGATTCCTTTGCGTTTATTTAGAAGTGCCTCCACTATTACAGGTGTGCAAAGTGTGCAAATCAAGACTACATAGTCAATTCAGAAGAGATCAAAAGCCGCGGCAGAGTGCAATAGCCCGGTTTACGATGCGTTCGTAAAAACCTTAAGTACCCCCAAACATCAAGCTTTATTAGAATGCCTTTATGACCTTCGTATGAGCCTCCGGTGAATTGTCGTGTTGAAACACCCGCACCTCGAGGTACCCGGTTGTGTACCCGTGCCGATGCGGCAGAGCAGGACGACGAGCAGGCTTTGATGAACCACCGGTAATACACGGGTAAACACCAGCCGCACAATGCAGCTTCATTAGTTAACTACCTGAACGGAGTTCACGGGTGCATCTGAGGTGTTCTTTCCGGAATGAGCCAGAAGCAGAAACAAAAATGGACTCAGAAAAAGTGTACTGACCAGAAAAACTCGGCAACTATTCCATTCAAGAAGGAGTTGGAAGAAAATTAGTTCAATAAGGCCTTGGAGTAACGTTTTCGAAGACCGTAGTTTGTATGAAAAATGAGCCACATCCTGATGTTTATCCGCACAAAATGAGCCAAATTCGTTTGCCCAGTGGGAAGTGGCTTTTTTTTGTTTGTTCAAGCTGTTTCGTGGGCGGTTTCCGAAGTTTTCTTTTGTTTTCCCAGCTGACTTATCATGAAATCAGGCGGCAAATTGGAGATCTGCGAAAGATTTTGCCCCGAATAACGACGACGAAGTTAACGGAAGAAGTAGACGAAATAAAACTGAGAGATGTCAAAAAATGAATTCGTGTCGTCTCTTTCGTCCCTGCGGAGCACCTTGGGTATAAATATTTTTTTGCCGCCGTATATAGGCATTTAGTACTTCATTATATGGCCGCCGCTTACAAAACCTAAAACATTCCACTCTCCTCCCTCTGAAGACGTACGAACCACTTCCTTAAGGTGAAGAAGAATATGAGCAGCCTTCTGGTGAAGCGTTTCGGATATTCATTGAAAGGCAATGAAGAGCTGGCTTACTTTGTGACTGCCTTCAAGCGTTCCTAACAAAATTATGCTAGGCAATATTTCAAAGAGAGCGACCAATGGCCCTAAGAAAACTCACCCGCTCTCCATGTGTAGTTTACTGTTCTTGATGCCTTTTTGCGTATTTAGTATGCAATCATATGCAATATGCAATAAACTCAATCGCACCATTCTTAGAAATCAATTTAAATAACGTTTTCATCAACTTGAGTGTTTCAATTCAATATGAGCCAAATGCAAAGTTACCATACAATATCGCTAAAATTTGTCGCCTAATCTTTATTTACTTCTCGCCATAAACTCCCCCAGCTGGACTGTCAAATATGCCCTGAAATAGCTATGACACCGTTGCATTTAGGTCAGGTAACAAACTTCCGCTGGTTTATGAAATTCACGTTAGGGGATCTGGCTCATTAAAAAAAACGCCTCATTTGTCTTAGACCATGACTACTGGCGACGACCAGGACTTTCTCTCAGTGAAAAAAAAACCTACGCTTTAGAGTGTTGTGGGTGTCTTTCACATTCACCTAGGCTTCTGGGAAAGGCTGACTGCAATATCGGATATGTAACGGTTTATGTAAACAGTTACGGCCAATGAAATGAGAACACAAAAAAAATGAACCGCTACACTCTAATAGCGCAATTTTGTCCAAGGTAACTTGCAGTGTTGATTTAATACAGTAAAAAATATTGAAAATGCACTTATTTAGACATACTAATAGCGAGCAAATATTTGATCTCCACTTCCCATACTATTTAATGTTGCGTGTGTATGATTCATATTTTTCTGTTCTCATTTCATTTGTTTATGACTGTATGAGTGCTTTAGGGTAGGCCTACTGAGCAAATTTTAGTTCACTTACCTCGTTTATCAGTCATAAAAATAGTGGAAAGTATCGCGGAGGTTTGAAACGAGCGTGTGTTGCGGCGGGAATATGTGTTGGGAGACAAGAACCACACGCAATTTAGTAAACAGCCTCTAACCAGAAGCATTCGCTTGAAACCTTGATAGAAAGTTTGTGTTCAAGTTTCCGCATAACTAAGTAGAGGATCCATTGCATCAAGCCATGTTGAATCAATGTAGCCATTTATGCTTGAAACTGAGTCAATATTTCAATACTTGCACTTGATTCACATCGAAAGAATTTCTCAAATACTCCGAAATATAAGCCCTACACGTCAAATGTCTAGTGTGATCTCGAGAGGAACGCAACCACATCAAGGTATGAAGTAATGGCGGGCAAAGTTTTGTGATCGCACCAAACATGAGCCAATCTTTCCCGTTGCTTCTTCAAGTGAGATCAGCATTGGTGATTGTTCGAGTCGCTCATGCGATGACACTATCTTCACCGACAGGATTTGTAGTGAGATAGCGGCTTTGGAGATCATGGGAACAAATGGTGCCAACCCGCACTTCCATGGGGGCAAGTTGCGTAGTTGGGGCATTTACGTTAGTATGTATAAGCGTTGATCGCGCCCATCCTACGAAATTTTTCTATAAGGTAGAAACTTCTGGACATTTGTGGTAACCAATTCGTAATTACAAAAGTTTTACGTAGTGAGCATTTGCTGTTAGTACATTTAGGAATTCGGCATTCAAAATCAAACACATCCGGTATACTTCTACAAGATAACCTTCCTGGCCCTATTTTCCTTCAGTAAATACAAAACCAACAGTGAACACATCTTGTGTGCTGATGACGCGAACTACGAGTATCAGCGTACATTGTTAAAGCAGAGATTCTTACAAATAGACTGATTAAAAGTGCCTAGGTGTGGTCTGCATTACATAACAAATAGGTAAACAACCTCCTTGATTGAAATGTTTATTGTGCCGGGGCTGCAAAGGCGATGCGGCGCGCCGTGATGAATGGTTTCGGGTAAATTTTGACCACCTTGGGATCTTTAACGTGTGCCATAATCTCGCAGCACTGGGTGTTTTCGCTTTTCGTCTCCATCAGAGAAAGCTCCGCCATAGCTTTGAAACGAACCAGCATCCTTGGCTCAGCAGCCCAACTTATGTATATTTACCCCATATATTTTTCAATCCACCCTACAACGGTATACGCAGCTTGCAACCTACCTTTAAACAAGAAAATGGTTTGTACTAATTAAATCAATACGTATAATTCTTTCTCAGAATTCTCCATCGGTACAAAAATGTTATTCATTGTTCAGTGAAACGCCTTAACGTCACCGAACACTTCGCACAATGTTGAGCTATTTTTACATCCCAATGAACTTGCTCTTGTTTCATATTTTTCTGACGTCTTTTTTTATTTAGTCGGGAGCCATTACATAATACATACATTACACAAAACGTTTATATAGAAATTACCATTTACGCACAAGTGGTTCACTTACGTCTGCTTTTTGCAATTGTATGCTATGTTATTGTACACAGTGCTTTTGGTCTGGTGTAGCAAGCCTTGTCCCCAGCAGGGCTGACCTCACCAGTTCACATTAAAGAGCCTTGTCTCTCACTGTGTTTTTGGTACCAACAAAAAATTAAATATACCAAGTTTTTCGCTTCATGTCCTCCTTCAGGAAAAGTTATGTTTCCAATTGGACTCGCCACCTACAATATTCCAGGGTGCCAACTGTTCCAAATAATTATTCCAAACAAAAAGTGTTCTATACCCTGACACGCTTTTAAACTATAAACCTAGTTACACAATTATCTGAAGTTTTCTTTTAAATTTATTAAACTCTTAGTTGCACTTTTACTGCTTTTATGCATGAAATTATTTTTATTTTCGGTATATTTTTTATTAGGCCATGAAAACAAAATGTTTTCGCTCTTTCACGTATAGCAGCACTGCCCTGTAACCAATACTCATTGAGCCATAGGGTCATGTTAGCTGCTATTTAGAGCAACATTATATAATCAGCTCCCTCCGAAAAGGTTTACCTGTAAAACACCGGTTGCTTGAATATAAATTACTCCAGAGTAGTGAATACCCCTCGCCAAGGTGGTAGAGCTTTTCCACAACCTAAAGGTATTAAAACCGATTGTTTTGCGGTTTTCTTCGTTTTAGTGGGTCGATGATGTAAGCGAAACTCTTAACTAAGTGCCTTTAAATGGAGCCAAGAGCGATCAAGCTGTCAATGGTATTCATTGAATTAGGCATACGACGTTTTGTAACTGCAGTCTTGAAATTGCAAGAAACCCTATTTTAAAACAAGAGGGCAGAAATAATCAAGTTACGTAACCAGCCCCTTACTGTATATCAATATAGGTTGTGCTCGGTGTCTCGGAGGCCTTTCAGGAGGTTCTGAAAACAAGTTTTTCCTGATGAACCATACATTCTCTTTTATACTTTTTGTCGTGTAGCCGGCACGGCGACACGTAAGAGTAAACACCCTACACCACTGTACGATCCATGACAATAACCCCGTTTAATCAGCTCGTATCGTTTATATACACACGAGCGCAGTGGCGCCATCCATTGTGTGTCCAATGACTCAGAAGGCCATCTGGTGTAACCGAACAACACTACATCTACCCCCTCCCTTAACAGAACACAGATTATGTGCATGAACAGATATAGTCACTACCCGTGACAGTGAAATTATAGTAAAGTCTCCACTGTAAACAAGTCACCGCACATAGTCCCTGAGGCTCTCTGGTGGTCTTCGCTCCCGTGTAGAGCGACGGAGGGGCACCGGCTGCTCCTCTGGCTGATGGAAGGCCTGTGGTTCGTCGACACGATCAGCACCCAGTCCTGAGGTCGTGGTCCCCGTTGGTGGAGGCCGTGGTGGGCTTGGCGTATGAGGAGGCAGTGCTGACGCCCCCGGAGACTGTGCAGCTTCCTGTATTGGTGTATTTTGGGACGTGTTGCTCTTTGCCTTCGAAGACGGTGTCAGTGCTGTGGTGTTTCCTGCCGACCCGTCTGTCCCCATGTCCTCCCGCAGCGGCTCTTGTTTTGCCCCTGTTTCTTCGTGAACAGCTTCGTGGGGCACAGCAAACAGTTGGGAGGCATTCCAGGTACGGCCGTCCTCCAGGTGGAATGACCATCGTCCTACCCGCTTCAGTATTTTGAGTGGAGAACCAAAACTAGGGGTGCCTTTCATTTCATGTACCGGGCATTTCACCCGCACGTAGGCCCCCACGTTAAATTTGGGCTCCCTGGCTGCTCTTCGCTTGTCTGCAGACACCTTATTTCTCTGTTGGTATTCGCAGACACGACGCCGAAGTCTACGCAGTTCACGGGCGGGATGGGTGCCGAAATCCGCTGATGGCTGGCCAACCACATCTAATGATGTCCTCATGTGGCGGCCATGAAGCAACACTGCTGGGGAGATGCCAGTGGCGCTATGGGGTGTGGCTCGCTAAATACCCAGGTACTTGATAACAGTGGTCTTGATTGGTCGCTGCTCTAGGAGAGCTAGTTGTATATACGATTTCAAGACCCTGTTGAATCTTTCCACTAAGCCATTGGCTTGAGGGTGGTAAACTGCCGAGAAGAATTGCTTGATGCCCCTGTCCGCAAGGATGCACTCGAATTCACTCGACGTAAACTGTCGGCCGTGATCCGAGACCAGTTCAGTAGGGTAACCCTCTCGCGCAAAGACAGCAAGCAGGAAGTTGATCACCGTGCGAGAAGTGATGTCCCTGCAGAACGCAATCTCTGGCCATCTGGAGTAGTAGTCCACTACCACGATGACAAATCGACAGTCAGCCGGTGCACGCTCAAAGGGGCCCATTATGTCTATGGATATTTTGTCACAGGGCCTGTCAGGAAGCGGGACAGGCTGGAGTGGTGCTTGCCAGTTCTTGACACTCTTGTCCGAGGCTTGGCAGACGCTGCAGCTACGGACGGCGGCCTCCACATGCTTGCCAAGGCAAGGCCACCAGTACTTTTCCCTGATGCGCTGCTTAGTCTTCACAATTCCCGGGTGCGACTCATGAGCTAACTGGATGAATGTATCCCTTAGCTTGGCAGGCACTACAACGCGTTCTGTGCGCAGAACCAACCCATCTACTACAGATAGCTCGTCTCGTATTTCGTAGTACGGCGTCAGTTCTGCGGCAAGTCTTTTCCTTGTTGGCCAAGATGACTGGACAAAGTGCACGACCTGCCGTAGTATGTCATCTGCAGCGGTAGCAACCTGAAGATTGCCCCAGTGTACAGACGATGTAACTAACCAAGGACATAACGTCTTCATCAACCTGGAAGCCACCTTCTGTGTCTGGCACGGGCAGTCTGGACAAGGCATCTGCTACCTGGTTGTGGGCTCCGCTGCAGTACTGTATTTTATAGTTGTAGCGCAGCAGTCGTGCGGTTCACCTTGCGATACGAAGTGGCCACTGTCCTGTGCTACGGGACGAGAGCAGTGCCACAAAAGCCTGGTGATCCGTCAGTAGCGTAAATGATCGGCCCCAGAGGTAAACGTGCCACTTCTCGCAGGCCCAGAGACAGGCAAGAGCCTCAGGCTCTCCAGCCGAGTATTTCTGTTCTGTCTCTGTTAATGTCCGCGATGCAAATGCCACAGCCCACACATGGGACCCCTCCACTTGCTGCAGTACGGCACCGAGACCGTACGCAGAGGCATCTGTTGCGACAATGACCGGTAGCGTCGGGTCAAACATTCGGAGGACCTTGTGGGACGCTAGAAGTCTTTTACTCCCGCGAACCTTTCTGTCGCGGCGTCGTCCCAGTTGAAGTGCACTTCTTTGCGAAGTAGACGGCGCATTGGCTATACTTCCTCTGCCAGTCGCGGCACGAATTTACAATAGTATTCAACTAGCCCCCAAAAGGAGCGTAGCGTGGTGCATCTTTAGGCGCAGGAGCATTAATGATTGCATCAACCTTGGCCTGGAGCGGTGCTATACCCTCTGCGCTGAAGCGATGTCCTAAGAACGACAGCTCCGATGTGTTGAAGACGCATTTTTCGTTGAGCTTGAGCCCAGCGCCTGCTATTCGTTCCAGCACTTCCTCCAGGTTTTGCCTGTGTTCCCTCTCCATCTTGCCAAAAATAATTATATCATCCAAGTAGCACAAGACCCCTTTGCAACCTCCAGAAATTTTCCTCATGATCTGCTGAAACGCAGCTGGTGCCGATGCCAACCCGAAGCAGACCCTCTTGAATCTAAAGAAGCCATCGTGCGTTATAAATGAAGTTAGGTCTCTTCTGTCTGGGTGGAGTAAAACCTGGTAGTAGGCTGATGCCAGGTCCACCTTGGAAAACCAGCGTGCTCCATTGAGGGCATGAAGCAGCTCCTCCATATGAGGCAAAGGGAAGTTGTCTGCTACTATAGCTTTGTTGGGTTCGCGGAGATCGGCACACAGTCAAATGCTACCATCTGCTTTGCGGGCTGCTACAATAGCAGATACCCACTCGGAAGCATTGACTCTCTCCATGACATCAGTAGCAAGTAGCTTCTCAATCTCGTCAGAGACAGGCTGGCGGACTGAAAATGGTAGGGGCCTCAGCTTCTGTGCGACTGGTTCGATGGAGGTTATCATGTTGACTTTGTGTTGCACACCTCTTACAAGTCCAAGGGCAGGCAAAAACAAGTGGCCAAACTTGGTCCACAGTGTTGGCGGCATACCAAACTGGTGCAGCGAGGGCGCGAGAGCAGGTTGTGAATAGCAATAGCGAGTAATACTCAGGAGAACACCAGCCGCACAACAGCTTTTTTGGATATTTAACTCCAGCGAATTCACAGGCGCCTGTCTTTTTTTCATGGCTACAGATGATTGCAATGACTCACTAACAGTGGTGAATTATTCTATGTTTTAGCGTGCTTGGGTAATTGCGGCAATGACACATGGTAAAGTCTTTAATGCAAAGGTTCTAGTGTACTACTAATCTTCAATAGGATATTGCGGATGTTTTACGGTTGCTAAATTGCTTGTAGACGTTTAAAGAGCCGAAAGTATGCACAAAATGTGAAAACAGCTGTTCGGGCGTCAATATTTGTGTCGACTGGCTTGTTGAACCCGTAATCGCAAGGAGCTTTGTTAGTTGATACGAATGAGGCGAAGGCGTTTAAAAGCACGGAATCTTGCCCATCGCGATTTGATGTTCTTTGAACGAAAATATAGAATCTGTGTGGATAATGCAGTCGCTGTTAGCTGAATAAGACAACGATATAAAAATAAAATGTACTTGGCTTTTTTCGTATATTCGGGAAAAGTAACTGCAAATAAACGAGGTATTTTTAACTTCACAACACAGGAGACAGCATCAATAACGCAATGCCGTCTGTCGAGGCAGTTCATGAAAGGACACCCCAACTGAAATTGCCTTGAAACGGCTACATCGTCTGAGCTGAAAATACAAGTTTTGTATCATTCGAAGGCCAACCTTGAGATAATCTGAGCCCTTCTCTGGAACAAATAGTAAAAATTGGCGAGCTGCCTTCATTGACACCCATATCACTTGACGTTCACTTGGATGTCTCACTTACCAGATACATTTACAAGAAACGTGCAATGTGAACGTCAATGCGTGAGCGTCATCGATACTCCATTCCGCGTCACGCAATAGAGATCTTGCTATAGGGCGTCTTTTTTCTCGCGGTTGTAGCGAAGAGAAGCGTCATCCTTGCAGCATCGATGGCTCACGCCGGCGCGTTTTGTAATTAGCGCTTCCTGAGCCCCTCTGAGCGCTATCATGTTCGTCCGTATTTCTCGTTTTTACTGTATTACCACGATTCTCGTTTAGGCGCGTTGGCTTGGCCGATACAATGTAAACGTGGACTTCAGTTTTTTAGAGCGCTTTGCGCCACTACGCCTACGGGGACAGAGACACAACGGGCGATCGAAGCTCTTCTGTGTGTGACTGGCCCGCCGACCAAAGACGCCAACAATAGGGATCGGCCGAAAGGTAGTCGGGAGATAATGATTTCAGGTTGGTTTTGGAACACGATTTTTGCGCAATTACCGAAGTCAATAACCTCCCTTGGTGAACATTGGAGCTTCTACCAACAGTAACACCTACAGGAAACGGCAAATAGTGAACGATGGACTGTAGGTAGTCAATCGACCCGCCTGAGATTCAAATACGTTTTTTTTGCGCGCGGATGTTGCCATATTTAAATCATCCCTGCGCTTGTTTCGACTCTTATCGCCCGGGAATGGTTATGGTACTACCTGTAAGTAGTTATCCCACCCATTCCTAACAGCTGCTCCTGACCTCGTCCGTGACTATTGGAGCCGGGTGCTGGAAAGCGAGTGTAATATTCACGCTAGGTTGAGATGATAGAAGAGAATGTGAATGAGTCGACGTGATCGCCAGACAGGATGAGCTGAGGGCACCCGGCTCAGCGACTCCTAGCATATAGTTTATGCGTCTGATTAGCCATGTAGCCACTTTTCCTCGACAATTTAAACTCGCTTGTTGCTTTTGAAGGACGCTTCGCTTGCAGACGGTTTTATGGTGTCCGTGTGGCCTGTGTAAGCGGGCACACCAGAGTGTTCGAGAGATCAAGGGTTTTGTGTTTTATCTTCCCAACTCTAAACCAGCATTCTGAACCACGTATGCAAAGCGTTACTGCACAACTAACACGTTCGACATTGGCGCGAACAAGCGTCCAGTTTTGCAATGTATAAACCGACGTCGATAAGATACCATCAAACGTACAGTGTTTGCAGGGGTGACTGGTGTGGGGAATTCCTAAGCGAAATGATAAAATGGCCTATAGGGTACGAAAAAGTAAAACAGTCCGTTACAAAAGCGATTCTCAGGCCCAGAATATTACAGAAGCAGACGACGGGCGCCTCAATGTCTTCTAGCAGACGTCACTGGGAAGCTGGCATCATGCGGTGTCCTAGTATCAACGAAGCAAAACGCTGTCGCTGAAACGACAGAGCAATGCAGCGCAGGTGAAAATACGCTGTGTGCATTCGCAAAAACTCTAATAATGGTCATCTCTTTAAAAAAAATTTCTGAAGCAGACGATTACTGGGACATTTTTTTTACCTGAAAATTTCAACACGGATTTATCGGTAAAGCCTCTTTCCGGGCCCCTTTCACAAGAACCTTCCTTGCCATTTCTACAATTTTAAGAACTACCTGAAATATACCTCTTTGCATTTTTATTTACTGTTTGGAGTAAAGCGTCTATCTGCTGCCGTTCGTTTATTGTAAATGTAGAGGATTCACACAATTGAACTTTTCCGGCCAAGCATACTGAGCCAATAAACGTTACAATGTTGGAGTGGAGTACCTTACGTTAACAGTTGAATTGCAGAAGTTTACTAGAACATTTACAGGGCTTCTTTATTTGTAGATATAGAGTGCGATGAAGCATTCGTTTCTCACGAGGAAAAAAAATTGTGTTGCAATATACCTAATATATGAGTAAAGACAATGGACAGTGTGTCAGAAATGAAAGGGCAACTGTTAGCCACTAATCATGCACGCATCACTTTTGCTGCATGAACCTGAATATGAATTGAAACGCATTTTGAAAGCTGTTATATGACGCCTGAAAAGGTACAAAACACTTCTTCCTGTACTTAAGTCATATGTTTGCTTTCGTGATCGAATAATATTTTTCAATTTGTAGTTTATAGTGTTACAGCCCGCTGATGAATTTCGTGCAGTTTACTCCTTGCGTTTTGTTTTAATTGAGATAAACCGGAGTCTGCATTTTATTTTGAACCGATGTAACTTACCAAAAACTGAAACACGTACAGATCACATACAAGATGTAGTTGAAAATTGAATATGTTCAGGAAACAGCGTCTGCACATTATTTGCAGGAAGAAACCAATGCAGGAAGAAATCAATAGACCACGAAAGCTCTACTTGTTTTTGAAGTAAAACGAGACCGACACCTAACAATCCGTTTGTGGTAAAAGTGCTGCTGGATGCTTATCTTCGCTGTAAAGATGAAAATACACTCCTTTTTTGTTGATTAAAAAAACTGCTTGGCTTTACTAAATGTTAATAAGGGTAGACGCATGTCTCTATGCAGTATTTTCATTAGAATGAAATTGCATTTGACGGATTCAGAAAAATTGGCGTTGGGAGAGCCTCTTCGGGTAAGCAACTGAAGAGGAATAAATAACGATAATCAGTATTTTTGAGAATGACAAACGAAAACTAACTGGGAAATACCGGTTGCGTGCTCCACGAAATTTACAGTTGTCCAAATAATGTTTAATACTTAGTTAAAATGAATCACAATCCGTAGCTAGCTGCATGTACCGCGGAGCGCGAAAAATTATTAACCTTGGCGTTTTCTAAACACGGATAAAATATGTTGTGTCCTTGCAACCTGTGAAGGGCAAGCAGCGAAGCCCAGTTAAGCAGGGAGTACGCGAAACAGAGAACTTGTGCTGGTAATTTGCAACTGGGAATACTGTCTTGCCACTTAACTGAATAAAGCTTTGTGGGAGTCGAGGTTTTTTCTGACATAAAAACAACGATCTGTTTGTTTTTATCCCGCGTCGTAAGTCATTTATGGTCTCTGTAACACACAAAGCTATTTACTGTCTCTGTAAAACACAAACGCAGAACTCTGCACCACACACGAGCGCACGAAATGGCACGCTTGACCGCGACACATCCACGCCTGAATTTCGCACCAGCAAAACCGACATGTCATCTCTGAGGGCAGGAATTCTAGCCCCGAAAACATGGCCCAAAACATGCTGTGTGCTTGCCCGGACGTGAAACATACGTGGGATAATGTCGCGTGTAAAGCCCTTCTACCTGAACAAGAAGAATGTCGTTACAACAGCGTTGTAATAGGGCAGAGTGCTGTTCACCAGTAAAAATACACTACCGCCTAATGTAGGTTAACTAGAGGTGCATTGGGGCATCTGCACGTTCGGCGATAGCGGGTTTTTTTGTATTCTGGCCATACCGTGCATCTCGGCACAACGACGCTAATTAGGCTCCTGCTATTCTTCCTCCGAGGAAACGAGACGCGTCCTTTCAAAAGCGAAATCAAAACGCAAGTGCTTTAATGGCGTTAGCGCCGACATCAGCCGATTACAACAACTGTGAAAAGGTGTTTACTGTGGATAGCGGCATAACACTGTGACCGAGACTTGAGTGGTGGTGACTACGAATTGTTTTTGTGAAGAACTTTTCCGCTCATCCACATTATCATTTGCTCTAGTTGAACACGGGTTTCGGCAAACGGTCGGTATTATGTAGGTTTATAATTTCCACTAGCGTAAGTATTTTACTAGGGTAATAAAACCTTTAGAGGCAAAGCTTCTTAGAAGTTGGGGTTAGCGTCTGCTATCATCATCGTCATATTCGCTGTTCGACTGTTGTAGTACAGGTACTTAAACACTGGGGAAGTTGTTTACTCGTCGAGCAAGAAGGTAACGCGCACTAAAAAACACCGGGCCACTCATTCACACCTCGCGCTGGAGCTGTTCGTAACGCGTAGTAAAAAAGATCCGGACCGTTTTTTCGCCTTCCTTTACAGAGCTTCGGACTTCAAAAACAAGACACCTTTAGAGAAAGAATGTTTACCTGTACGCCCCAACGGTTTCTCCTCCGTTGGCAAAAACCCCAAAGCGGCAAGACAATACACTGCATGCTTCACCCCTCACCAGGATTGACGACAGTGTAGATAGCCCGCGATTTTTTTATATTTTCTTGAATTAAGCAGAAACTAGCTTCAACTGTCACCGTTCAGTTCTGCCAATTTTAAGTGAGCCAAGCGAGAGATTTGGGTTTTTAATGCGTCCATTACATACAGCACACGCGGTATTGTTTTGCTAGTCATAAATTTTCTGAATAAAAGGCCCACTTTTTCCTATTAAAATATAAAGGACAAGCTCAAGTTCGCATCAATTTCGTGCCTGCCACCTATAGGTGTCCTCTTGCACTAGACATTTATGAACAAATATACGTAAAAAAAAGAACGGTTTTAACCCAGGTAAGCAAAAGTTAACGGATATTATTTATTACGCAATGCAGTTACCTGCAAGCCCTAATTAATCATAGTGACATATAAAGTAAGCTCTCTTTGCAGTTCAAGGCACAAAATCGAAAAACAAAGTAGTGCACAATACATTGATATCTTTTTTTTTCAGCAAGTCCGCAGATGCAGTGGCCTCAGTAAATGGCACAAAGCCATAAGCTTGCGAAAATTCAGTAGGGCAAAAACACAAATTCAGCTGTAAAAAACTAACGCACAAGCGGCAACAGGACAAGGATTTGTATGTCAGTGATTTGTAGGATCATCATTTGACTGCCTAAATTGCGTGATAGAATGTTTGCCAACGCAGCAACAAGATATTTCGAAATGAATATTAATACAGAACATAGGTTTTGTTATATCATAACAATATTTTCTGATGCTGAAACTATTTTTATTCTGAGAATCAGAGGGAAACACGCCAAAATAAAGCAAGCCGCTTGTTGAGGAGTCGTACGGTTTAATGCAGTGGTATTGCTGCCCACAGGTATTCAAGAAGAACTTATGGAAGCGCCGTGCGATTTATTGTAGCCATATTTTTCTCCTTGTTTAATCTGCGCGTATGCTTCATTAAACATCTACAATAATAGAGTATAGGCGACGTCAGCAAAAAACCACAAATATTACTGAATGGGAGCAGTCTCCTGGTAAGTAGTCACCTAATACATTCTTAATCATACGTAGGTATTTCACAATTATTCACTGAATGATGGATACTTTTTAGGTGCGTAAATTCAAGGAGGTTGCAGGAAGGCCTTAAGATATTTTCTAAAAGCACGTTGGTCCACGCACTGGCCCCTTATGTAATCTTGGTGGTGTTGATCCGCAACACCACGCACGCCGATCTCCCGTACTTAACATGTTACTAGAGGGAGAGAAGTTTAAAAGTTAAAGGTTAGATGCCAGGAACGGTAGCTGTCTAAGTCTTGGTCAAGCTCCGGCAGGCATTCTCCCTGTCTGTTTTTCAGGCAGGCGGCTCCGTGGTTGGACTTAATATTCTCTACCCTCGTTCATAGTATGCCGTATGTAAATTGTCAAATCTTCCACGCCAAATGATTAGGCCCCATAAAGGGCCGTAACAGATGCACTCTTCAAACCTCTTCCCAACATAAATTTTAAAACCGTGGTTATTTCTCCCCACTTCTTAGAAATACAATTTAAAAACAAAGAATCTCAAGCTACCAGCAAGTCGGTCTGTAATTGCTAAAGTCATTACTTGTACAATTGGTGCAAACAAGGCAAAGAAGCCGTCATCAGGGAACGTGGTTGTTGAATTGTCTACTAAAAACTATGTCACAGTTATTGGAACCATACCGACTTATTTGGCCATTATATAACTGTAGTGCCACATCGCAGCCTAACCAGCTCGCAGGGCGTCATTTCAAATATGGTTCTGTTTAATGAAACTGACTCAGACCTCCTCGCCGGCATGCCTGACGAAAGTGCTAGTGTCTTAGAAAGCATAACGCTCAGTCGTGAACAAAGTGATGTAAAAGCCAAACATGTGGTCTTGATCAAAGTGTCTTAGCATAGTTCGTCACGGCGGACTTTCTTCATTGAAACGTCCGACCTTATATACTGAACTCATGCCGCTGTTTGAAGAACAAGAAGAAGAAGAAGAAGAAGACTTTATGTTTCAGCAGACGTTGTTACAATCCCTGCTGAAGGGGCAGGAGCTAAAGGCATTGAGTGCCTGACGAGGGCTCCTGACCCTCTGGAGTCCACAACAGAGGAGTTCACAGTAGAGGACATGTTCAAATCAAATATGCGTGCTCAGCAATAAGATCCAGCAATACAGAGGAAAAAAAGTGAATCAAGAAAAATACAAAAAATCGTACATTTCCTAAAATGAGAATCACAAGTTATACAATATACATAAAACTTTTTTTTTCAATACCTGTTTGCCAGCAGATACAATACAACACGAAATGTTTCCTTACTGATTGTTCCTCATGTCTATGAAAAAAATCACGTCTTCACACAGTACAGTTTAAATTCTTTCGAGTGAGACACGCCTAGTGATTGTCATATCTCACTTTCTTTTCTATAAACATCACCTTGGTTTCAGTCTTAAATACGGTTGCTCTGGTGCTAAAATTTAAATTATCCGCTAGGATGTTCAAGACATGTGGTACTTGATAAGTGGCCGATTGTTTGCGGTAATTAGTCCTAGTGTTAGGTGTACATTTATTGGAACGCCGTACACAATAATGAAGGTTTCGCGTCACCATCTACATATAACTTGTTTTTGTGTACCATCTGCAGAAGTCTAAAGTAATACAGCTGGTCAGCTCTAAGTATTGAGTGTTTTGAAAACAAAGGTGAAGATGGCAGGTCTTGGAATTTCTATGGAAAATTTTCGAAACACTGTAATATCTTTTTTTTTCCAGGACAACAAGCTTATTGTAATTATTTCGTGAGGTTGTTCCCTACACCAAGATTCCGTACGTTAGTTTTGAATAGAATAGAGAATATTACATGCTTTTTTTTAGCCATAGCGGTACTAAATTGATATTTTATAAAGGCATCCAACTGTTCGTGCCAGAGCCGCAAATAAATTATTTACGTGTACTGACCAGTTTAACTGTTCTTGGAACCAAACACCAAGAAACTTTTGCTCATGTACCCGTGCAATAACATGACCTTCGTATTTCAGATTGATATCTTCGTTTAAGGGCTTATTGATTGGGCGGAATATTATATAGGTTGTCTTTGTGGCATTTAATCGTAGCTTGTTTTGTTTTAACCAGTTTGAAAGATGGACCACATATTCGTTTACAATAGATTCTAGGAATGTTAAACTGTTTGATGAGAAAAAAATATTGGTGTCATCTGCATACATAATATTATCAGAAGAAACTGGTATTTTAACAATATCATTCATGTACACAAGAAATAGTAACGGGCCAAGTAGGGATCCTTGTGGGACACCTTGTTTCAATTTCATTTCGGTAGATAATATGTCATTGATGCGAACTATTTGATATCGATCATGCAAGTAGTTTTCCAGAATTTGTAATGCGATCCCACGAATTCCACAGCTAGATAATTTTTTTAAAAGCAAATCAAAATGTATTGAATCAAATGCGTTTTGAATATCTAAACAAAGACCGATTGTGTATTTTCTGTTTTCCATATTTACGATTATCTTTTCCTTGATATATGCCAGAGCTTGCTCAGTTGACCTATGATTTTGGTAGCCGTTAAAGGTTCGTTGCTATTATTTGGTGCTTCTCGAAAAAAAGAAGTGAGTCGCCCATGAATTACGCCTTCGAATATTTTAGATAGAGTTGGAAGCACCGATATAGGACGATAGTTCGACAGGTTGTTACGGTCACAACCTTTGAATATAGCAGTGACTTTGGCCAGTTTGAAATGTCTGGGAAAAATGCCTGTGGTCAAGGTGAACTGAATAATGAAGGATAAAACTTCGCATATCAATGGTTATATCAGTTTTAACTCTGCGGGCCCTATTTCATCTATGCCAGATGCTACATTGGTTTTAAGCTTGTGGAATAAATTTGCAACCTCAACTGCGTCTGTTCGTCGCACAAAGATGGACTCAGGAACACGGGGGCCCTCTGTTAACGCGTTGTCTGCGCTAATGCTAGGTCTTTCGTACGACCCTGCATTTATAAAGTGTGCGTTGAAAGCATCGGCTAATCTCTTTCCTGCAAGAGCTTCATCGTTTACTGTTAATTCTTGGATACATCCACTACTTGTACTTTTGCCAGTCAGAGCGTTCAGTACCTTCCACATTTTGCGTTGGTTATCGTAGATTTTTTCAAATGTCTTTTGGTGATAATCTTTTTTGGGCTTTTTCAGGTCCGACGTCAGCGTATTTCTGTATTTTTTGTACATCAGAAATGCTGCAGGTTCTCGTGAACGTACAAAGTCATGAAATAACTTATTTTTAGATTTAATTCTCTCGTAAAGACTAGTGGTTATCCATGGCTTTCGGCAATTTTTAATGGTCCGGTGGGAGAGTCTCTGTAAATGGAAAGCTGCAGTGTAGCTTGAACGCAAGAACCCGAGAAACGTATCATACGCATCATCAGGATCGGTTTGGTTATAAATGCAGCTCCAGTCATGCGCTTCTACTAATCTTTAACAGTGTTCCTGGGCCTCGCTATTCTTTTTGCGTCCAAGGCGCGTCCGAATTCGGACGTTACTTTGATTAGGTGCTGATTGAAGAACACAGAACACCGGAAGGTTCTGTGTTAACTCATACGGAATTATTCCGCTTGTAAGCTATCCGAGATTGTATTTGTTGCACAAATATCAAGGAGAGTGGAACTTAGATTGGAGAGCCTAGTAGGCAAAGTTATATGATTTGTAAACCCATAAGCTGCTAGAACTGTCTGAAATTCTTGGCTCTACGGGTCACCCGACTTCATATCGATATTTATGTCGCCAACAATCATGTAGGGAGCATTGCAGAAAGTGGCCGATGCTAGCGTTTAGTCTAAAAACTGTAGGAACTTGATTTTATGTCCGTGCGGTGGTCTTTACACCAGACTGATTGTGGTCTTTCCAAAACGCATCGCCAAGATTTCAATGTCTTCATTGATAAGAGAAAAAGTTTCAAATAATTCATAGTTTAGACTTTCTTTAAAATAAATGGCGAGCCCTCCACCTTTCTTTTTTTTGTCGACAAAGAAGTTCGAAACTGTAGCCCGGAAAATAAGGTGCATTGGCTTTATCCCTAATGCAGGTTTCAGAGAAAGCTATTAGATCAAGATCTATTGATACTGACTGCAAGAAAATGGCGATGTTATCACCTTTTTTTCTTATACCTCTAAAGTTTACATGTAGTATGGAGAACGACTTCTTGGTTGATGATAATTTAGAGTTGAATTACGAGACAGTGTAATACTTGCAAGAGTCGTTCAAGTCCATCAGAGCGAAATCTAGTAGCAATTGCCATTTTGATGCACCGACATGGGAACCATACTAACCGCAGCAGAAAAGTGTCATACCCGAAGGGTGCAGGACATCATGACACCTCTTAAAATTGTGCGACCATAGAAATAAAATCTCCTAACTGTGAACCACCCCATGCTGCGTACTCTCTGTCATGTGGTAAATTCAAACCAGAGAAAGAGATCATAAATCTCAAGGCCACCAAGAATATGATATAGCAGGAAGCACGACAAAAACACTCCCTGTTGTCACTAAGGTATGGCAACAAAACTCGTCGGGTTGCGAGGCGGGGTCTTGTCACAGCGGCCAGACAATACTGCGAATTAGACTTGTTGGCGTGCCTTGCAAACCAGGTGTTGCCTAAAGCAGCATAACCAGTCGGCACAACATATGAGGCCCCCGAAAGTGCTGCGCGCCAGCCAGGAGTGACGATTCTGCCGCTCCCCTCCTCTTACTTCTTCCAAAGATCAGCCGGCCATGGACGTAGATGTTGCGGGACCCACGGCCACTTCTGCGTCCGACAAAAAACAGTCGGTGATGGAAGGGTTTTCTGCTCCCACATCAAACATATCCAATGTTAAGGGCCGCAAGGTCTCCAACTAGTAATTTTCACAATATTCAGACCATGACATAGCGGTAACATCATCTCGGCCCGCGCCAGAGGTGGCAAGAGAACAATGCATCTTGGCATGGCTCGGAAAAAAGGCACCGGCCATCGGTGTCACAGGCCCAAGTCAAAGCAAGGTGCTGTAGTTGATACATTCAGCCCTAGTCCTCAGTCGTACTAGAAAAAGTTTCACTCAACATTTACCGTAGCCTAAATACTTGCGAATGCAACTGCAGTGGTCCTATTAAAACCTAGATGGTATATATAAAATCGTCCAGACAACGCAATCCGCCATCCTCTGTTTACAAAAGACACATTTGAACTGCAACCACATCAACTTCCTGAAACAATACTCAGTATTTACGACAGATAGAGATAGCGCCATGCACTCCACTTCCGACGTAGCTAAAGTCATGCTAAAATCTGTCCCTTGCTTATCTCTTCAGTCGCACACAGTCCTGGAAGTGGTTGCTGTACGGGCAATAATGTCCAACCATGTAACAACCATTCTCTCAATATACATCATTCCTGAATATAGATTGCCCAGCTCTGAATTTGAGCCCCTTATAAATGAGCTGCCAGAACCGTTCCTTCTAGTAAATGACCTGAAGCCACGCGGCCCAATATGGGGATCAGAACACACAGAATGTCGTAACTGTTTGATATAAAAATTCGTTTTGTCAGCCGGAGGTTGTCTCTTTAACAAAAAAAACACAGACGACATATTACAACAGTACACACAACACATACGCACACATAGACCTGGTAATTAGCTCTCCTATCCTCTTTCCCTTTAAAAAATGGGGAATGTACGATAACATTTATGGAAGCAACCACTTGCCAGCCATCTCTAAAAGCATTGACAAAAGCCCGTAACAGTTTAATTGGTAACAGAAGATTTAAAAAATCTGGTGGAGATTGGTCGAAATTTGAACAATTATCTCAGCTATCACACACATCTTTGAGCCATTTTGACATTGATGACCACTGTGAACTGGTTACAGCACATTTTTTTCTTTGGGCTGCCGAGTACTCCATTCGGGAAACATCCGGTGCTGCCACTAACACTATTCGGTCGTGGTAGAGTGAGGAGTGTAGACATACACGAAAGGGGCCAAATAAGGCGTGGACTGTTTTTCGCAGGTTTGCAACATCTTAAAACTTGATTTCCTGAAACATACGAAAGCACAAGGGCGTGTCCGCCAGCAAGCGAGAAGAGAGAACTGGTGTTTTTTTGTAACCTCTAGCAATTCATGCACAGATACGAGCAAAATATAAGAGAAATTCAAAGCTCACTGGACAGAAAACACACATCCTATCTTTGGTCACCAGTACAGGCGACACCATGCAGGACCAGGGGAAAAGACTGGAAATTACTTCCATATGTATCAAGTTCTAGTCCCTAAACGAATGCTTTCTTGGGACAAAAGCAGCGATGGAGAAAAGAAAAGTGATTTGTAAAAGCAAAATATGTAATGAACCATACAACACCGATTTTTATATACCAGAGTTTATGGTTCATTTGGGAACAAGTAAAGCTTCCCCACCTTTGGCAGATCGTATATAGTATATAATGATTGAACATCTGAACCCAGAATCTCTCCAAACAGTCTTGCACTTGTTTAAGAAATGGGGATGGCAGGATTCTTTTAGGGAAATCAGAGAGAAGCAGTAGTAGTTGCCGTAATAAAACCGGGGAAAGACACCTGACTAGCTACTCGTTGCCAAACAATAGCTCTGAGAAGTTGCCCATGAAAGGTTCTTGAAAATATGATAAATAGGAGGTAAAGCATTTTGTAATATAATATCATCCTGGAAGAATGTCACGCTACATTTTGGTGACATCGAAACACAACTCACCTCCTAGTTGCTATTGAGTAGTATATCAAAGGTGCTTTTATTGACAAACAGCACTGTCTTTTTGTTTTCTTTGATGGGGAAAAAGCATACGACACCACGCGGCGCCACGGCATACTATTTGATCTCAAGGCATTCGGGGTGTCAGGACACATGCTAAACACAATTGAAAGTTTTTGTACCAACAAACTTTTCGGATAAATAAAGAGACTCCGGTATGTAGAACATAAATAATACAAATGTTGTTTCTCAGGATGTTGTAATAACCTGCACTTTGTAAATAAATGAATTCACTTGCGAAATTGTTGCAACCTTTATTCTCCTACTCCATGTCTGTTGGCGACGTCCGAATTAGGTTACGTTATGCAACCTGGCCATATGTGAAAGTCGGACACAGTTAGGCGTCAACTGGTTTGCAAAATCTAAGGAAGAAAATATATATATTCTGAATCCTCAAACAACTACATGTGTATTATTCACAAGACAGTATGAAATTAATTCCGAAGCTTTCGTCAGTCAGAATGGAGAACGGTATCCCGTCAAGAAAGAATTAAAGTTTTTAAGTGTTTTATTTGACGAAAACTTAACACACGTACAGCACACAAAGAAACTCAAACAAAAATGCTTAAACACCTTGAACATTTTGAAATTTTTCTCGCATCACTGTTATGGTGCTTATAAAGACTGCTTTCTATGTCTCTTTGTAATTCTAATAAGGTCACGTATAGACTACGGAATCATAACATACGGGTCCGCGTCACAAACGGATTTACAAATTGTAATCGGAGGACTACATTTGGGCCTTCGCCTCACCTCAAGAGCCTTCAGGACAAGTCCAATCCACAGTCAATATGTGGAATGCGACCACTGGTGCCTAGTGCACCAGCGTGCTTATACAGTATCACTATGCTATAAGAAAAATGTCTATCTAAAATCAGTCATGCAAAATCATCTTGCAAGATGTCACGTCCGCCCATTTGTATATAGCCCGCCCATCAATCCCTGCTATGTCCTTGCGTGTCAGGTGCCTCGCAGAGGAGATGTGTGTGACTATTGATGGTGGCATGAAAACCTCTATCACCGATGTAGTCCCGCCTTGGAACAATTCGCTGCTGCGCTTCTCTTTTAAACACTACGACAGGCGTCGTGCTTCCCGCGAATTAATCTCACACCATTTTTAGGTTTACAAAACAGACATCCATACACTTCATTTTACACGAACGCTTCAAAATCTTCTGGAGCTGAAAGCTGGAGATGAAAGTCTTTTTCTTCATGCAAATGTTTTATGCCTGCATAAAGTGGTGTATTCAGGAATATAGTGCAGCCGAATGGTACAGCGAACCAGATGTATGCAGCCTATCAAGAGTCCTGCGGCGTGGGCGTTTAGATTTGATGCCGAAATGGCGTCTTGGACGAAGGAAATGCATTTTGGTTGTATTCGTTATAACATTTTTCACAAAACAAGAATTATGATCGACGACGCTACGTTATTTCGTTTAATACCTTATAAATGTGCTCAATATCAAACAAATACATTAACTTCAGCCATCGGGAGTTTTTTGCAGAATAAATACTGTTTAACAGTAGAATGGAACTGCTTACCATGGAAAGGCGTTGTATTGTGGCAGTAAAAAAGCTTAGCATGATTGCCGGCTAGTTAGCTGATGGTTTTTTAAAAAAAATTACTGTGCGGCTGGACGACGAGAGACAGGTCTGTGCCAATCACCATTCCAGAGTTTCACAAGGGAATGCTGCGGTCCCATCTCGCAACACGCTGCCACTTACGCGTGAAAAAAATCATGCACTCCTCCGTCCGACGGTGCTGGCTTATCAGAAAGCTTTCTTGTGTGGGTTTCCTTGGTTGCTTTCTGGATTTCAACTTTTACTAGGTGATAATTGAGTTGGACCAGCACGAAGTGTGGTCTTTTGGTGGCAATATCTTTCACTGAGAATTGCCTATACGCTGCGTTTGGGAAGCTTCGCGAACCAATAGCGGCGTATTATACAGAGAATGGATGATTTTTTGTTTATTTTCAAGTCCACTTATCCCTCTCCAAATTGTAACTGGTTCGACCATGTCGCAAATGCGTCTTTAATGGAGGACCGTTACTTTGAGGCACCTAGTCACGCGTTTTTGGTTTCATCGCAAGGCATTTGATCATTTTAAGGTGGTGTTAAAATATAGCTTAACCTATAAAACACGAGATGACGTTATACTCTGGTAGATTGTTGATCTATCAGTGCCAGCCTCCATTCCACTCAGATACTAAAATGGGGAGAGAGGGGCGAAGATTTTTAGATTCGGCTCTTGGGAGGTTGAATTAGTTTGACTATAGATAATATGACTACTAGAAACGCGTAAGCTCTGTTTCGTCTCTTAGGGTCCCGTGCGGTCACTCACAAAAATGAATGATCAAAGCTCACGGGTACAGAAATTGTAAACTTCCCGGATGTTTCCTAGGAAATGCTGTCATCGAACTCATGCCTTTCTCTTCAAAGCAGAACGCCTCGAGGTAAAACATCGTTTACGTAGCCGTTAGTGCATTCACGAAGAAACTAATACTAACACTAATAGTTATATTCCACTCAGACCGGTTGACGCCAAGCACAGATCGCTGCAAAAAGCTCTCATGGTAATCTGGCCCATACCAAAACTTAGAACCGTCCGATAAGCTTACGAAGCCGTAAGTGAGTCTATGAACCCACACCTATGTCTACACTTCGTTTCACCATACATATTCACTAGCAGACAGATAGGCACTCAAACAAACGAAGAAAACATAGAGAAAACAATGGTAGGTTGTGTAGTAAAATGCACCAGCTCGTTCAATAAAGAGTTGAGATTCGAGTGGTGTTGCCTCTCGTCCAGCTGTCCGGTTCCTAGAGGCTGGCGTGCACGCTTCTATGCGCTGTAATGGTGCGCTAACCTGCTGCGCAAGTACGTTGAGCAATGTGCATCCACACTATCGGTGCGAGAACGCAGTATAACTGTCGCTCTTTTATTTTCTTTATTCTTTGCACTGTTGCAACGATACCCTTGCTTGACAAGCTGATTTGTGGCCGGCTTAGTAATGTGCACTACAAAATTCACTCTGCTTCGGGCAACCACATATTTAACAGTGTTGCATTAGGTGCATTTTGAGTTTAAATGCTTTTCTTTCGAATAGAACTCAATGCTTAATAATTTATTTCTAGAGGAGGAAAAGTAGTTGTCATTGAATCCTGCATGATATTCAGTCGTGCGGTATAAGTGCTTATATTATAAGTGGTCTACGATCTATCAGAAAGAACAGGATAACATTCTTAAACTTTGAAGTGTGCTGCCATGTGAACAAGCCCGCTTTATCTGTAGCGTAGCTCTCTGCTCTCGCAGCCTGGGGTTGACATACGAGCCCCCTTGACACACGAACAAGGTGCCACAAATGGGTATCCAGTAAATCCTGATCGTGATTCATGACAAGAAATGTTTATGATGAGTGATAACACATCCCTATTGCCCATTTGGAGCTGTCGTCTTGTGTTATTTCTATACAGCCTTCGAGATGCTGCTGATTAACAGGTGCGACCAATGTCACATAGACATCGGAGCATACTGTAACGTTACCCGCACCCGACATCTTTGAAACAACCGCTACTTTTCCGTTGGAGGATTGTTTTGTTGGAGCACACGATCTGGATAGTTTGCCATTCTTAACAATCTGGTTCGTGCCTGAAAATTTCAAAGAATGAACCATTAGAGCAGCGTGCAAACACAAAAACGCAACACCCATGGACACAAGCACGCCACAACTACAGCGACTTCTCAGAGGTACAGCACTCGCCGCGTATTCGGAAGGTACCGAGATCGAATCCTGGTACCGCCTTGCACCCACCGGTTGTTTAACGGGTACAGGCGTCCCTGGTCAAGTGGGGATTCTTGAAAGAGGAATTCCCGCCTGGAAAGCTGCCTTTAAATTCGGGAGGGGCCCCTGACCCTCTTCTATCTGGCGGGCCCCGGCCATCACGCCGCGTCGCGGCATTGCGTCTGGCGGCATGTCCTGCCACAGGCGGTTGCAAGATGAGCATCCACCATGGCTGTTGCAGGCACCATGTGCATTCGTGGCGCTTGGTGGCGCCTTGCACATACCGGTAAAATAGGTACAAGTGACTCCACTACCTGGCGTTCGGCCCTTGTGTGGGACAACACCGCTTGGGAAGTTCACCCGGCTTGCCCCGGATAACTCCCCTATAGAACGGGGCGTCTGCAAAAACGCGGGAACTTTTTACGGAGCCAAGCAATGGCTCAGAGGTGCAGCCCTCGCCTGGTATGCGGGAGATACCATGTTAGAACAATGCGTTCCGCCAAACACCCACCGGTTTCTTATTGAGTACAGGCGTTCGTGGTCGAGTGCAGACCCTTGAGGCACAGGCACAGGCGCACTGAACCTCGTACCCTTCGCGCATGGAAGTGCAACGAATTTTTATTGAAGCACGTGACGACACTTATCGCCCGAGAAACTGGGCGCGTTTCCGACACCTAAAAAGTCAAACAGCATCTTTGCTTGCCACTACAGAGTGGACTGGCTGTCATATCGCCAGCGAAACCCGCTGCTTCTGCTACCGCAGGTGGGTTACTTTTCTACTCTATGTTAAGTCATTACTTTACGGCCAGTCTGCTTTGAACTTTTGTCTGCGTATATGTGCTAGTGTTCTTTTTCCTTTTTGTTTTGCCATTGCCCCGGCACCTAGGACGAGTTGGCGTATCTCTCCAAGGCTTTGAGTTAAAAGGCACCGGGTTTTAATATTGAACTAGCTAAGATGTTCGAGGAGATCCGCGCACGGGGCACCTTGAGTATTCATGGTGACGGTGCTGGCGACACCGCTGACCCCGAGCTCCCAACATAAACTGGTAACCTACCGTGGTGATGTGTTTAAAGGTGAAGGTTAGAAGCCTGAAACGGTGGCCGTCGGAGCCCAGGTCAAGCTCCGGCGGATGGGCTCCCTCTCTGTTTACCAGGCAGGGAGCTCCGGGGCCTCTCAGGCTATCAGGGAAGGTTGAGAAGAAAGTACCCCCGTCCCCTGCCTTTTTTCCTATGCCGTATAGAAAATTCAAAACCCCCTCCAACGTGATCGGTCCCTGAAAAGAGGCCGCACCCCAAGTATCTTTCCCTCCACTTCCAAGCATGGGCTTCCCAAGCCAGACAAATACTCTCGTTTCTTGTTATCGAATCTCTTGACACAGCCCGCCCTCTTGCTTCACAATCAGTATTTTTGATTACAAATACCTTGATGGAATAATTGGGAGAAAACCTATCATGCCCAAAAAATCGCACAGGCGAAGTGCTCGCCGACGTAAAAAACCAGCAGCAGGCAACCACTCTTCTTGGTCAGACGAAAATGGTCGATCTGGACATCAGGGTCACACCCCACCGCAGCCTGAATAGCTCGCAGGGTGTGATCTCTGAGGCCGATTTCTTAATGAGACAGATGCCGACATTCTCTAAGGTCTGAAGGATGAGGGTGTAACAGCCGTGCGCCGCATCACGATGCGTAGAATTGAAAAGGTAATCCCCACGAAAACACATTATCCTGACCTTCAACTGCTCCTCACTTCCTGACCATATTAACGCGGGGTTCATCCGGTGCTCCATTCGCCCTTACATTCCAAACCCGCGCCCCTCCTTTAAGTGCCAGCGGTTCCGGCACGAAACCAACTCCTGCCGTGGTCGTCTGACCTGCGCAAAGTGCGCTCAGCACGATCATCCTTTTGATAATTGTCCATCCTCAACCCTCACCTGCGCCACCTGCCAGGGACCCCATGCCGCCTACTCTCGAACGTGCGAGAAGTTTAAGCAGGAGAAGGCGATCATTAATGTGAAGGTAACTGAGAACATCACCTTCCCAGAGGCGCGAAAGACGTTCGCCTCTTTCCCCCTGGGGAGGTACGCCGACGCTGCTCGCCGGGGGGCGGAGCGGCGTCTGGTGTCCACAGAGACGCAGTTCAGCGAGTCTGACCTGGTCCCTCCACCGCCCCCCCCCTGGGGTGCCTCAGGCAGCCCCCAATCCGTCGCCACGCCCGCTTGCTGAGGCAGCAGCGGTTGTGGTGACAACATCTCCTGTAGGGACCGGTGCCGCTCCCGCCTCTGTCTCCTCGTCCTCCAGTGCGTTGGAGGGTACCGAGGTGATGGACACGACGGGCCCCACACCGGCTCCCACCGCCACCGCACCCCCCGGGCCACCTCTGGTGCCCCGGACGCCGTCGGCGGTGGCGGCTCAAACGAAGGGCTCCCGAGGTGTGGCAAAGTCCGGGGGTCCTGGTCCGTCGGGCACCCCTCGGACATCCGACGACGAGATGGATGTCGGGCCCTTCCTGCCTGCCAACGCAGCGCAAGGAGCGGCCCACGACTTCCAAGCCTACAGACAGGCCTAAAAAGCCTAATCCCAGAGCCCCGAAAGACGACCACATGAACACACACCACACACTCATTCCCTAAACGTAAATAATGAAACAGAACACATCATTCAATGGAACTGCAGAGGCCTCCTTAAAATCTCGACGATGTGTATGATATCCTGCATGCCCAATCAGCGAAGTCTCATGTGTCTCCAAGAGACACACCTCAATTCCAAACAGACAATTTTCTTAAGTAGTTACAAGCTATTCAGAAAGACAGGGTTGGGTGCACACACTCTTCTGGGGGTGTGGCCATAATCGCCTGGAAATCCTTAGCATGCCACCCTGTCACTCTGAACCACTGTTCCTTGAGGCTGTAGCAATTCGCACAATAATATTCAATTGATTGATAACGGTATGCTCCATATACATTCCTCCTGATCATGCACTCTCGAGCTCTGACTTCGAGGCGCTGGTCGACCAGCTGCCCCGAACGATACATCCTAACAGGCGACCTCAAATCGCACAACTCTCTTTGGGGCTCCTCCAGAACGGATGCCCGAGGTCACCTGATAGAGAAATTTCTTACATCTTCAGGAGCATGCCTTTTCAACAAAAAACAGCCTACATACCATAACCTAGGACATATTACGTACTCACATCTCGACTTGGCTATTGGTTCTGCAATTCTATTTCCATGTCTTCAGTGGGGCGTGGGCACAGACTCATATGGTAGTGACCACTTCCCCACTTCCCTAACATACATAGGTAAAGGCCCATGCAGTCCATCTTACCATAACAGGTTTAATGAATCAAAAGCAAACTGAAGTACATTCACAGAAACATCTAAACTACACCACACAACCATAAAACACCTACACGTTGAGGAAGCAGCCCAAGTCATCACGGCGCACATACTCGACGCTGCCGAAAAGTCCATTCCAAGGCCTCCAGTGCGTCCCGTAACCCAAGGAGGCCCTGGTGGAACGAAGACTGTAGGCGGGCGCGAGGGGCCTAGAACAAGGCGTGGGGTTGTCCTTCGCCGGTACCCCACTCCAGATAATCTCATTTCCTTTAACGGGCAAAGGCTCTTGGGAAGCGTGTGCGTCGTGAGGCGAAAAGGGAGAGTTGGCGCACCTTCCTTACTTCCATCAATTGATACACGGATACACACAAAGTCTGGACACGAATACGAAAACTAAAAGGACAACAGACACACAGCGTGTCCCTGGTTAGTACAACAGGGGACACACTGGAAGACAAGGCTAACACACTCGCACAACACTTCCAACACGTGTCCAGCTCAGCACACTACACTAATACTTTCATTAAACACAAAGCATCATGCGAGAAGAAGTCCTTGCGAGACAGTAATAAGTCGAACTCATCCTGTAACACCCCCTTTTCACTTCATGAGCTGAAGATCGCACTCGGTACTTGTAAACGTTTTGCTCCCGGCGCAGACAGGATTTCATACACAATGGTACAACACTTACATGCTGACACGATTGAAACACTTCGTCACCTCTACAACATAATATTTCTTTCGGGGCACTTCCACACTCTTTGAGGAATGCCATAGTAGTGGCTTTTCTAAAGGAAGGGGCCATAGTAGTGGCTTTCCTTCCTCTCCTGCCAGTTATCGCCCCATTGCCCTGACAAGCTGCCTGTGTAAGCTCTTCGAGAATATGATAAACAGGAGACTTGTGTACTTCTTAGAGTACAATGGTCTTCTCGAGAGCGGCCAGGCAGGCTTCAGGGCGGGGTGATCTACCAACGACCAACTGGTTGCATTAGAGTCTTATATCAAAGATGCTTTCCTCCACAAGCAGTACTGCATGACAGTCTTCTTTGATCTTGAAAAGGCGTACGATACTGCTTGTCGGTATGGCATCCTTAGCGACTTGAAGTCATTTGGCATGTCCGGTAACATGACGAACACGCTTGCCAGTTACCTGTCTGAAAGAACGTTTCGCGTGCGTGTTGGAACTGCACTCTCTAGGGTTCATGTGCAGGAAAACGGCGTGCCACAAGGTGGAGTTTTCAGTTGCACCCGTTTTATTGTAAAAATGAATTCTCTTCGGAAGGCATTGCCACCGTCGATTTCATGTTCAATTTATGTAGGCGACGTACAATCATCTTTTAAGTCTTGTAACTTGTCTGTCTGCGAGCGGCAAGTACAGCTTGGTATGAACAAGCTTGCCATCTGGGCAGACAGCAACGGTTTTAAATTTAATCCGGGAAAGTGCACTCGTATTTTGTTTTCCAAGAGGCGTGGTATCCGGCCGGATCCTGACATTCAACTCAATGGTGTCTTGATTCCTGTCAAAAAGGAACGCAAGTTTTTAGGCATAATCTTTGACTAAAGCTCACATTCATCCCACACATAAAACAACTAAAACATAAATGCCTAAAAACAATGAATATCCTGAAGGTTCTGTCGCACATCTATTTTGGGGCAGACAAACAACTTCTGTTACGTGTTTTTACCAGCTTGATAGGTTCACAATTGGACTTTGGTAGCGTTGTCTATGGGTCAGCAAGTAAAACATCTCTCAAAATGCTGGACCCAGTGCTCCATCTCGGGCTCCGCCTGGCGTGTGGCGCCTTCCGCACTAGCCCGGTCGAAAGCCTATATGTGGAGTGCCACAAATGGAACCTACAACGTCAGCGAGAATACACAGATCTCCTTTATGCCTTTAAAATTTCATCCATGCCTCACCATCCTTTTAAATCAGTTTTTCATGATACATTCATCACTGAACTCCTTTAAAATCGACCATCGTTCTCTGCGCCCTTTTCTTACAGAGTTAGAGAGGAAGCGTCAGAGCTTGCTGTCTCCTTTTCAGACACCATTCAAAGTACCGTAAGAGATTCCATAGCGCCATGGCATCTCCGCCCTGTGTCATGCGACACATCTTCTACACATGTAGAAAAAAACTGAGCTCTCACTTGTGGATTCAGCAGCACTTCTTGTATTTGCAGCAAAAGTAACAATGTTCTGAATTTTATACGGACGCCTCTAAAACTTCCACCTCGGAGTCCTGCGCGGCGCATGGGCCCGGCCTTAGCGTCACTAGAACTCTTAACAGTAACACAAGTATCTTTACGGCAGAGGCTTATGGTGTACTTCTGGTTGTTAATCATATCCTTCAAAGACACATCCCACAATCCATTATATATACAGATTCTCTCAGTGTTGTGCAGGCGTTGTCGTCTACAAAGTCTTCAAAAAATCACGTTATAAATTCAACAGTCAAGGGTATTATGTCTGTGTATGTACGCAAATTTGAACTGGTACTTTGCTGGGTAACTGGCCACTCTGGTATAGCCGGGAACGAAGCCGCGGATCGATTGGCTGCTGCTGCTACACTCTCGAATGCAGTAGACATAACCACATTACCCTACACCGACGTGAAACCACACATAAGACAACAACTTCGCAAAACATGGCAAACACACTGGAGTGAACAAACAGACAACAAGTTACACGTAATAAAACCTCACTTGGGAAATACACCACCGACACACGCAATAGATATTCTGAAGTCTTCTTGGCTAGATTACGGAACGGGCATACGCACGCAACGCACTCGCACCTGCTCACTGCATCTCCAAGATCTCTGTGCAGCAGGTGCGGAGAGGCCCTATCCGTGATCCACATCCTCATACAATGTAAGGCACTTCACACAACACGACACAAACACTTCAGAGAACTCTACAGACAACATATCCCACTACATCCATCGCTGTTTCTAGGTGACGATGCCAGTGTGAAACGTGTGTTGGAATATTTCTCAGACGTTAAGTTTTTAAACCTCATTTCCTATAACGCATAATCAAGTCTGGCCCTCTACACCAGCCATCATCATTATCTTTAAATAATTTTACTATGTTCGCTTGACACGTTTTTTTACCTACCTTTTCGTGGTATCCACTTCACTTCATTAAATAAACTTTTCTCTGGCGCTCTTTGCCCTTAGTCGGCCTTGCGCCATAAAAACCCAATCATCATCATCATCATGTTCGAGGAGATGACAGCCAAGCTTCTTGGTGCAGTGGCAAGCCTTCGGAGCAGATATAAAAAGTTGCTGCTTCCAACAGTACAATAACAGACGAGTTTGCATTTTAGGCCGTTTATGAGGTAGAAAAATGAATGCCTTGATAATTTCGAAGCCGAAATCAAGACCCCCCTGCAAAAAGTCACGCAGGCTACTAACAGTAGCCGGGAAGCCAAAGAGGGTGCCAAAGGCTAGAAAGAGAGACATTTGAGGGACAGCGAGCGAGAAATCATATCATTAAAGCAATACAGTAGGCGGAACAACTTTCAGATGGAGGGAGTTTTATTGATGGTGGAGGAGGACGTTGCCGATGTAGTTCTGAATGTTGCCACTGGTCTCAAGGTCCGAACTTTCTGGGCAACACGTTGATGCTGCATATAGGGGGGGCCGGACGAAGGGATCCGGGGCACCCAAAATACTAGCCAAGTTTGTTGCGAAGGAGGTATCAGGCATTTTGAAATCGGCCAAGAAAAACACAATGAACGCAGCATCCCTTGGGTACCAAGCAAGTGAGCTAGTCTATAATAATGCCCACCTATGCCCGAAAATAAGGTCTTGCTCAGCAAAAGCGTTCAGGGCTAAAAAAGAAAAGAACTGGAAATTACCCCGGTTTGCGGACGACAAAGTATTAATGCGTAAATCGGAAATAACTTGAGAGTTGTGTACGTCATGTGAACATGACCGGTCCAAAATGGTGTGATCGTGGCACGAAACAACCTCTAAACGTACCTTGCGTATATGGCGGCTCCACAGTCTGGACATGACAACCACAATCCAAACAATAGTGTATCGATCTTTCACGGCAACATTTGTAGCCTAAACAAAAACGCCAACGCAGTTCCCACCTATCTGTCGCAGCAGACTAACTCTTTTGATATTGTTACCCGTCGGTGTCATGAATGACGACGACGACCAGGGACGTTTTTGCGCTGAGAAACGAAGACGAGAATCACGTCAGATTTCGGCCTGCCTTGATATCTACAGTGAATACTGGGAGTAGTGTGAATACATAGTGTTCCCTCTTCTATCCTCGTAACATCTTTTGGTGCACAGTCGAGTCTTCCTAGCTCTACCAACCATTACGGAGCTACGCTAGGTGGTGCACGCTTTTCATTGAAGACCTTACAACAAGGCACTCAAACATCCCCGCCTAAGGCTTTTCCACCCCCCCCCCCCCGCTCCCCCCGGTAAGTTCTCCCCGGCAACGGTATACATCGACCTTGACGACTAGCTGAAGATGTATGTACGTAGCAGCCTCCACAACAGGTGGGACCAGACGGTCATCTATGCCAATGCGAACTACTGCAAAAAAGAGCCCGCGCTTGTCTTGTATATGACCAACTAGGAGACCATCAGAAGCTGGGACAAGCTCAAAGATGAGCTGATGAAATCGTTTGGCCAGTCTACAGTTCGCCAGATTGCAGCAAAAAACGAACTTGCATCCCGAGCCTAGTGCTGCCGGCTATCAAAACAGGTTGATAAAAACATGCCCGAGTCAGAAACGGTCAGCCACGTGCTTAAACATACTGCCGACGATGCTTCCGATTTGCTTGCGTTTGAGAACTGCACTACCTTGGAGGCAATTATTTCTGAATGCCGTCGCTTCGAGGAGGCAAACAGCCGCTGGATCGGTCATCACGTCGCCCGCCGCCGCCGAAATACTACTGCGACATCGACGTCTGATGATCAGCCCTTACGACATCCCGGAGCGCCCCTGTCTCCGGCATTACCCCGGCTTAACCGCCGGGAGCCCGAAGCTGGTTCCTGCTACTTTCACAGTATCTGGCTGGACCTGCCGCCACTACGGTCTCTCTCATTCAGACGGTCATCCGGCAAGAAACAGACAACTTGAGCGCCCGGTTTATTGACGCTTTTCATCATACCGGCAGCTGCCATTCTTCCCCCGCCCAACCTGCAGGCGTTAGTATTCGTTCCATCGTGCCGGCAACCCCGCAGAATGGCGCACATCTGACGACCGACCAACCTATTTGATGAAGTTGATGACGTACCTGTTCAAGCACTAGTTGACAAAGGAGCGCACATATCTACATCACTCCAAGACTTCGCAATGAGCTTAAGATAGTTATGACGCCTGCTCCACTTCGCCTGGTGCGGGTCCCCGATTGAAGAGTCCCTCCTATACTCGGTATGTGCGCTGCACGCGTCACAGTAGACGATCGTCCCATTTCAGTTTGTTCCATATGCTGCCGCAATGTCCCTATGACCTCATACTTTGACCAAACACGCTCCCCTCATTGACAGTGCCTCAGCTTTCGTGCGCCTTCAACTTCCGAAAGCAGCTACAACGGTCGACGACATGCCCTGCCACCTCCTCTCTACAAAATTCGTTAGGTTGCCGCCGCGATTGGCCACATGCGTCCCTTTATCGCCTCGCCCTCCAGTTAAAACTGGGGATTACATCATCGCGCTAAACACAGACATTTTGCTCTCAAGTGGTGACCCTTCCTCACACCATTGCGACAGTTCAAAGCAAGCAAATCTGCATCCCTGGTCTCCATGTTCACCACATTCTCCGAATTCTCTCAATTGACAATATCTCCCGCAACTCTTTCTACTCTTAACACGCTCAGATATCTTCAGGTTGTTTGCATCTGCGTTCCCGTCATGTTCTCATTGTCCACACCCTTAAGGTTTTTCTGAAGACCCTTTTGACCAGATGATCACCGGCAGATATCCGTCTTGCCACAAGCGGAAGAACATTCGCCCGGGTGTTGACCAGTTATCGTGACATATTTCGATCTCGGCCAACTGTCCCTTAGGCCAGACCACTCTAGTGAGACACCCCATTAACACCGGCGACGCAACCCCTATCCGTCGACGCCAATACCGTGTGTCTGTAAGCGAACGTCGAGTTATTCAACAGGCGGTTGACAAATAGCTCGCTAAGGTCATCATCGAGCCCTCGTTTATTCCATCGGTGTCGCCCGTCGTCTTTGTGAATAACAAGGATAACACCGGGAGATTCTGTGTGGGATACTGGCACCTGGATACAATAACCAAACAAGACGTACACCCGTTGCCCCACATCGATGATGCCCTTGATTCCCTTCACGGTGCTCAATATTACTCATCGATCGACCTGCGTTCAGGTTATTGGCAAATTACTGTGAACGATATTTACCGAGAGCAAACCGCTTTTATCACGCCAGACGCACTTTATCAGTTTTAAATCATGCCATTTGGGTGATGCAATGCATCAGCAACCTTCGTGCACATAATGGACTTGTGCTATCACATAATGGAGAGGCGCTTGTGCTATCTTGGTGATGTTATCGTTTTTGTCCCCCATCATTCGAAAGTCATCTTCACAGCGCCCCTCCGCAGTTTTCGAGATTGCTCGTTCCGCCCCCTTCAACTTAACGCATTAGAGTGCCATTTTGGAAAGCGATGTTTCACCATCTTTGGTCATCTCGGTGACGTTAATAGTATTCAGCCCGACCCTGCTAAAATCTGTGCTGTCAAAGACTTTCCCTAACCTATGTCTGGAACAGATGTCCGCAGCTTCACCGGGTTGTGTAGTTACTTTCGGCGCTTCATTGAGAACTTCAGCAATGTTGCCTGGTCCCGAACGGACTTACTTAAACAGAACGACCTCTTTTCTTGGGGACCAGTGCAAGCAGAAGCGTTCTCTAATCTTATCACCCTCCTAACTACACCTCCCATCTTGGCACATTTGGACTATTCTTCCCCTACGGAGCTCTGTACAGATGGAAGCGCCTACAGTATCGTAGTTGTCCTCTCTCAAGGCAACAGGACGGTCACAACCGAGTGATTTCCTATGCCATCCACGTTCTATCTGTCTCGGAGCGCAACTTTTTCATACCTGAAAGTGAATGCCTGCCTCTTGTGGGGAGCGTAGCTAAATTTTGCCCATACCTATACGGCCGAGACTTTTCTGTGGTGACTGATTACCATGCACTATGCTTGCTTTCGTCGTTACGAGATCCAAAAGGCTGCCTCAGGCGTTCTGTTCTGTGTCTCCTGGAGTAAACGTCATTTGTTTTGTACAAATCAGAAAAATTCACAAAAACGCACACTGCTTCTCCTGTTATCCCGTCGGTCAGCCTGAGATCATCTTCCATGACACCGACGCCATCATTTTTACCAACCTAGATTTGCACCATTTAGACTAAGAAAAACCCAGCGACTACTCCTTGCGGTCTCTATTCGGAACTCTCTCCTCTAACCTCTCGAATCCATCGAGACGATACTTTATATGGACGGAATCTCTCCTGCGATGCACGTGATCTGTTACCGGTCGTACCAAAAAACTTCGCCTAGACATACTTCTACAGTTCCACGATCATTCCACAGCTTGACATTTGGTCGTAGCTCGCACCTTCAACCATAGCAAGCGTCGTTTTTTTGGCCTGGTTTACACCTTGGTTTGAAACATTACGTTCACGGCTACGACACCTGCCAACGCTGCAAAACACCAACTTCTCTCCCAGCTGCGCCCCTTCTACCATTGGACCTGCAATCCAAACCATTCTTCCCAGTTGGCCTCAACGTCTTGGGGCCAGTCTCTACGTCGACCACACGTAACAATTGGGTTGTGGTGATCACTGAATATTGCGACCCGGTATGCCATCACCCGTGCTCTTCCTACCAGCTGCACCACCGACGTCGCAGACTTTATGCTCAACCACGTCATTTTCGGCCACAGACCCCTGAGCAGCTGCTTACTGATCGTAGCCGCTACTTCCTTTCCACAGTAATCGATTACGCTCTCCGCTGTGCTCGACTAAACATAAATTGGCAACCGCTTACCGTACCCAAACAAGTGGCTTCAATGAAGCGACGCACACCCTGACCAACATTTTATTCATGTACGTCTCCCCCGACCACCGTGATTGAGACGTTGCTCTGCCGTACGTAACTTTCGCGTACAATTCCCCTTACTACCACAATGGGAGTATTCTCTCTTTTACCGACTCTACGGGTGACACCTCAATGTGCCATTGGACGTGTAGGCTGGGCTGGCCGTTGCGTAAGGATGCGGGCCGCCAGCGCCCACAAATTCCGCACGGCGCCTGTGGCCGACGGGCCAGGGCCGTGGAGTAAAGAGACGCAGACGCAGTGCTGGCGTTCAAGCCTTGGGGGCCAAGTTCGTTTTCTTCTTTATTAGACCACGCAACCACATAGCGATGACAATGGTGCTGTTGCGGATGCTGCTGCAGATGGTCTCCCCCCCGTGACCAGGTTGAAGTGAGCGATGAAAAGTGCTGAGAATGGACATGAGCCGTACACTCAACTGCGTAAAAGCGTTAACTATGTGCAAGTGAGATGACAGAAGAAAGCGCTATCAGCGCAGATATGTACAAATGATGTCCTTGCCAATCGAGATCGGTATTTCCGATTCAATTAAGCCCTGGCGAGGGTCCTTGTAGCAATCACCGGTAGCCACAGACGAGAAATTGCCGGAGGTCCTGGGCTTGGAGTGCGGCAGATGTCCTGCCCGCGTGGACCGGATGAATGCTGTTAGCACGAATTCCGGGGGTCGTAGTGCATAAGTCTGTGAACAGAGATTCTCGTATGAGTTGGAGAGAACATGATGAAGCGGGTGCGTGCTCGAGAGTCGGCAGGTGGAAGGAGAAGCCTGGGTCTGGGATAGTGCCGATGTCGAACGTGGATGCGTTTAGAAGTAGACCTGGAGGTGGGGATGGAGTGATGGCGTGGTGTTCGACCAAGGCGTCGATGCCACGCATGGCTCTTGGTAGGCCGTGCCATCTGCCTCGCCGCCAAACCGAATTCATTCGTCGCGCCACAAGGCTCAGGGACTGGGGAAAACCTCGTATGAGCAACATTGGGCTGATACGCTGGGCATTGGAGACCGCGGTTTCCGATGCGAAAACCAATGCCGCGAGTTCTACGCTGGCCCCTAGCAGTTGAAGAGGAATTGTGCTCAGGATCCAGGGAGGACACGGCAGTGCATCGGGTAAGGAAGCTGGAGCTGAGCAAGGTAACTGTGTTCGTTCGTTTGGTGGAGCAAGGATTCCGAGAACTGTCGGAGGCACTGCGGAGCTCACCTCAGGAGTGGACAATGGCTCTGTCGTTTCAGGGGCAGAAGCGTGCCGCTGAAGATGGGTGAACGTGCAATCAATGATGCATGGTTGCGCCAAGGAGGCGCTTGTTGAAGTGTCACTCCCGTGCGGGGGATTTGGCGTTTTCGTTTCGGCGTGGATAAAATGGGCCGCAACATCTTTGCAACAAGTGACCGAGACTGGAAGCGACTGGGAGGACAAAGGGGCTGGTGATGACGTCTCCGTAGGCACGCCGATGTCAGTGAGGTCGGCGAAATCGGTAGGAGGCTCGGTTTTCAGCATAGGGGCTGGCGGTTGTGCCTTCGAAGTGGATGCGTTCGCTTGAGTAGCGAGTGGCTGAAGACAAACCATCGGTATGCCGAAACACTCCAGCACAGCACTCTTTAGTCTGCTTTAGGGTTCTGCGCTCGATGGTACCGTGTAGAGCTGGGTAAAAAGTTCGCTCAGGAGAACGCAGCTTGTGATGCTGTACCTTGTGGCAGGCTGAAGATGTTGCGGATAAAAAAGTGTCTCTCAATGAGCGCGAACCACAGCCCCGGTTTCTTGGAGTTGAAAGGTGGCATAGGAGGGAATGGCGAAGATGGCGGCTCGGTGTTGAAGCCTCGCTGATACCCCAGCGGTGAATGCATGGTTGGGTTGAGTCCGGTATCTCCGGGTCACTGCTTTATAGGCTGGACTGGCCGTTACGTAAGAACGCGGGCCACCAGCGCCCACAAATTCTGCACCGCGACTGTGGCCAACGGGCCAGGGCCGTGGAGTAAAGAGGCGCAGACGAAGTGCTGGCGTTCGAGCCTCGGGGGCCAAATTCGTTCTCTTCTTTATTAGACCACGCAACCGCATAGCGATGACAATTGTGCTTTTGCGGATGCTGCTACAGACACTTTGGTTTCCTCGCAGCAAGCCACAACTCAGTATCCTCGGTGTCATCGCCAAGGCCGACGCGGCTCGACAAGTGGCACGCACCCCTCTTACGACATCCCAGCATCGGTACTATAAGCACCATTCCACAACGAAATTTCATCCAGGTACCCTCGTGTCTCTGTGGACACCTACACGTCGTGTGAGCCTTTCAGCTAAACTCTATCTTCGCTACTCTGGCGCCTATGGAGTCGTGCGCCAGGTCACTGACTTGACTTACGAGATGTCCCTACTCCAGCCCTCGCCTGCCCAGCCCCCAACAGAGATTGTGCTTGTTTAACGGTTCAAGTCATGTTTGCCCAGGCGTAACAGATCTGTTCATGGCGCCGGGTGGTGCCTCGTCCCGGGGGTACTGATGATGATCATATTGTCCTTAAATTGTGGCACGTACCCAGCAGGGGAGATTGGCCAGGGCTACATTTGCTGTTAAAATACATGGCGACTTCAAAATACTAAATTATTCCCCGAAAGAGACTGTGAAAGGAAACTTCGTTATGAATAAAACCCGATTTACCGAATAATTAGCACCCTTCGGCAATTCAAACGACTTGAAGCAGAAAGGGAAATGCCAATGAAATTCTCTTTAACTCTTTTTGCAAACCTCAAATCTGATGCGCCAATAGATAATATAAGTGGAATCGAAAAAGTCAACCACAAACACTCAATTTGTTCCTTGAAAAGCAGTTGTCTATCGGTTGAGTTTCTCGCTCAATTGTGGATACCAGACACACTTCATATAGCTTTACAAAAATACCATCCACGTATGATTGAACGAATAGCACTCCAGGGGAAATACGTTTAGGCTTCAGAGATGTAACAAATAAACTGGGATCCAAAATAAATACACGCTTCGCAGCTCGAGAGTGGGCTTGCAGCAGGCGGCGGTAAGTTTGAACCGTCAGCAAGAGAAATCAGACCCGGAGTTCAGGCACGCGTGCCTTCAAATACAGAACTCGGTTAGAGATGAACTGGAGAAGGACAAGACAAAATCGAATAATGCGACTCTCCAACAGGTATAACGGTCACAGTTTTTAGACAGGGCAACTGTTACCCGTCGCTGTCGTACTGACAACGACGACGACGACGAAGGACGTTTTACTGCTCGGAAGGAAGCCGATCATCACAACAGATTCCATCGTGCTTTGCTATATGGAAATACTGACTATAGTGTCAATATATTGTGTTCCCTATTCTATCCTCGTTACAAAATGATTGCTACATCTGAAACCTGGGTAAAAGAGGCGAGAACATTGCGATCCCGAGATACGTCGCCGTCTCAAATCCACGGGTTTCCATATCAAGGGGTGGGGAAGTAGCCTTCTTTGTTCAAAATCGTACACCTACTCAAAGCTATCACCGATCACATTCAGTTTCCAAAACATTGAATCTTTATTTATCAGACACTTCTGTTCTCTTGTTGTTGGCCTACTTTATCGGCCTCCCAACTCACCCATAGCCGCCGTCTTAGATAAACTTGAAGCTAACTTTGTTTACTTAGCGAATCTCTACGACCAAGTAGTTATCGTTGGCGATGTGAACAATAATACCTTTATTACAACTCACAAAGAATACACATATCTGGTAGAGTCCTCTATTTACTTGAACCTAGTTACCGTTGCCACGCGACCAATGGCTAAATCTGGAACAATAACAGACCACGTTTTAACAAATGTACCCTCACTTGCTATAGGTGACATATATGATGTGCCCGTTTTAGATCACCTTCCAATCTCCATGACTATCAATGATCTCATCCACCCAAAGCCACAGAAAACACCTTCAACTAGAGCAGACTCTGCTTTAGCACGGAGCAAGCCTTTGTCATTAGACCCAAATTTAATATACAACAATGACGTAACGTCGAATTATCTAACTTGATTAACAAATGTTACCAGCGCCATTGCCAACAGCAAGAAAACTATATCTACCAGGTCGTACCAGCAACAACAGTGCCCATGGATTAGCTATTAAATCATCTCCACCGTAAAACAAAAAGACTACTGGTATCATAAGTGGATTAAGGATAAACACAATGAGTATTACCCAAGTAAATATAAAATATGCATAATAAATCAGTGGCAGTGATTAGAATACGCAAAAAAGAATATTTTAGTCATGTCATACAACACGCAAAGGGTAATACTAAAATATTTGTGAAATAGGCAAAGAAATTACTGCCAACAGCCTAAAACAGCAAGTTCGGCCCGAATTCATAGACAGAAGTATTGTTGACAGCTTTATTCTATATTTCACGAGTGTAGGCCCCACCTTGGCAGCACAATTCCAGAAATACACTGATTACCCCTTTGCATGCCACCCTTTAACGAACACTTTCTATATGTATACACTGAACCTAATATGTATACATTGAACTTAATGGCTGTTGTATTAAACATGCCTACAAATAAGCCTGATGGACAAGACCGCATCGCTGCGCGGTAGCTGAAGGAAAACAGATATCCTGTGCCCTGTAATGTGTAACATTTTCAATCATTCTCTAGGTGCTTCCACGTCCCCACGTCCTTTAAAAAAGCTAGGGTCGTACTAACCAACAAAGATGGGTACCTCGCTGACCCTTCTAGTTATCCGCAAATATCCATGCTAAGCAACCTTAAGCTATATGAAGATATTCTTGTAGCCCCAATGCATAAATTCCTAGAGAAATAGTACCTAATTTCCCCACAGCAGCACGGTTTTCGTTCCCAGTACTCAACATCAACCGCGCTGCTGTTCATAGCACAAGAAATTAACTCCGCCTTAAACAATGACAAACTGGTGGCTGTTGAGTACTTTGACTTAGAAAAAGCATTCGACAACATAGATCACACCATTCTATTAGGCAAGACGAAGGACTTTGCTTTTAGAGTACATTTTTACCTATTCTCAAGTTATTTTTATAACGGGTAGCACATAGTTTGCATTAACAATGTATGTTTTTGCTGCCGAATATACAAACAGGGGTTCCACAGGGATCCGTCCTTGGTACCTCATTCTTCTCTTTTTATATGAACGATCTGCCATTATATTTAAATCGCTCAGACGGTTTGATGTATGCTGATGCCACAGCAATAAATATTACACTGAACAAGATCAAAGAAATTTAATATAAAACAAACACAGAGTTTTCAAGAATTTCCAAATGGTTTTGTGCCTGCAAAATAACAATTATTACCAATAAAACTAAATATACAATTTTTTTCACGTAACAAAACCGTAAACGTTGACTGCATTAAAATAGCTATCAACAACCACTCTCTTCCTCATGCAACCTCTTACAAGTACCGTGGTGTTTATTTCAATAACCAGTTAATCACGCAAAACCTCCAAACGGGCGTTTGTAGTGGGTTGGCGTCCGGATGTTATGCTTTCTATTAGGCCCGTAACTTCTTTGATAGAGACATTTTGTTAGCATTAAGCTTGCATTCATCCTCTCTCACATTAGATTTTGCGTTGAATTTTAAGGATGGGCCTATAGAAGTTACCTAAAACCATTTCGGAAATCGCAAGAACGATCGCTAAAAACAATAACATACTCTAAACATGGTCATCCAAGTGAAGCACGGTTTAACGATTAGCAAATTTTATGTTTTTATGCATTTCTTTCTTTAGCAGAAAGCCTGCATCACTGCATACTTCTTTTTTGACCCAGGACCAAGCCGTTGGCTACGGGTATTTTATTGTTTTAGAAATAAAAGAAATGAAAGACGAAAAATTCGATTTTAGTGAAAGAAATAGCAATTCAGGAGGTGAGTAAGGACTGGCTGGAGCTGCAGTTGCTGGCTTTAAAGTAGGACCAGGAATGGCTGCTGGAATATTCAAAACTGAGTCAAAATGATGTATCCTCGTGTTTCTCTCAAGGATTCGGGCTTTGAAACGATGTCAAGAAGTTTTCAAGAAAAGATCAGCAAGCTGAGAACAGTAGAATATTCACATTCGGTGCTCTGTACTAAGAAAATAAACTAACGCAAAAATTCATAGGAGGAAATTATTGGCCAGACACAAATAGGAAGGAAACGTTTGTTTTGGTATCGCAGATGTTTTATGGGCTGAAGAAGGTGGAAATGCACTTCAAGGCTAAAGTGAAATTCGAGCGCTTTTTAGGAATGGCAGCATTTCTCTGTATGTAAACTAAGATTTGAAGATCACTCAACATGGGTATAGGCGATGATGTACTCCGCATGACAAACATTTTATTTCATGCGTCACAGACGTGGATTTCCAAATACATTTGTCATGTGGCACCTCCTCCATCATTTAGACAGGCTGTTGTGTAACGTAAGAGTGAGAGAACAATGAACCCAATTCAGGTAAAATGAGCACACGGTCCGCAACGTTTCTAAAGCATACTGCATCAGAAAGAAGCGAAGTGGATGTATCAGCCGTCCACTGTCAAAATATTTGTATTAGATTTTGGGGGGAATACATTAGACAATACATGTTGATGACAATATGTATTTAACTGAAAAAAATACCAGCACTTGTGTGACTTTTTACTGCCTTTATCCTTTTATGTTTTTGCTCCTATACACCACCTCAGGAAAGTACTGCTACTCAATAGGTAATATTTGTGGTAAGTTTTATTAGTTCGTAATTTAAGCATAGTATCCGTTGTCTGTGGCTGCTTGTTTAACCTTTATCAGCTGTTTTAGCAGGGACCCATCGCCAACCTTGAGTACCTTTACAAATTGCTGGAAGCAGGCCCGTCGTTGGTGAATACGTGCTGTTACATGGCATGCACTTATTCAAACACAAAATTTTAGCATCATGGCTGTCGGCTTGAAAGGAGACCTAGTGGAGTACCTAACAAGGTAGATAGTTCATGTTTGGGATGCTTTTATAGCTTGTGGTGAGGTTCGAACGCAAGGATGTCGTATATTTTCAGCTCCTAATTTGGGACAACATTAACGTGAGCAGCAATGAATGGCACAGGGACAAGACACGCAAGGCACTCGCCTGACTTGTGGCCATTTGTCTCTAAAGCAGCAAATTTAGGTGCAGCATTTTCCATCCAGGCAATGACGATATACATTGTGACACAGATATATTCAGAAATAATTCTTCAGAGAGTGTTGTTACGGAAGTCTTTTACTCTTCCGTTGTTTCTGATGAAGTGCTGTTTTGTCACTTTGCACAGAAAGTGTTTCAATCCTTAAGGAATTTGAGCCTTTTCAAGTAGTGTTTCCAACTTCTGTATGAGGACCAAGGCCAGTTACTAAGGCATTGTACACCCTAGCACAATAAATCTGTTGGTGAGGCAGAAACCCAAAATGTCTGTGTGCTGAGATTTCAGCTCACGTCAAGATATCCAGATGTCAAGATGAAGGCGAAACTAGAACTCGGTCACGAGTAATCGCCCAAGGGTTTGTTGCGTGCCTTGAACTGACAAAAATATTTTCTTTAGCCTTGATTTAGCAGCAGTGCTATGACCAGCAGTGCTCCGTCTAGAGCCATTCTTATTCAATTCCTTTGTGATAAGCTGTTTCCGTGGTTTTACATTGTTGTGTATGGTCATTCTGTGACTTGTGTTCTTATTTTAGTGCTCAGGATAGTGCAGCTTGTGAGTCAGTCAGATCAAAGGTGCCTAACGAAACACTGCAAATCACACCACTTTCAGCCATCATTTCACTGCTTACAGGTTTTCGAGGGAGTCAAAAAAAATTTCGCCATGAAGGGAGGACAGAAGCACGTTCAGAAAAACCACAACAGTAAAGGATCCCCGATCTCTCCTAAAAATTGTTTTTGGAGGGTGCAGTCTCTCACGTCAAGAATCATTGGTATTTGTTGGCATGCCACTATATTACCTGTACATTCGATCTAACGAAATAGTTCAAAAGCAGGCTAAAATTCGCTTTGTGTGCATAATAATTTAGCCAGATACAGGACAAAATAAGCGATGAAGTTTGTATTTACATGTGTTTGACATCGTCTGTAGGGTGGCTCCAAAAAGAAAAAAGTAATTGTTGTTTTTTCTTTCGCAGGTTTTGTCCGAGGAGGTGGGGAAACGTTTGAGCAGAGACATTCCTGGGATAAGGCGGGATTGGCTCTTAAAAGGTTGTACATACATAGGAGGTTATATGCCGCTAAAATATTAATATCTAAACTTTGAGACTTCGCTTCACCTCTTTTGCGTGCCATACCCTAAACCTGTAATCTGTAATGTTCTAGATCTATTTCATTCAGCATACTTGTTTCCAGCAGCCTGCTTAACTGTTCGAAACTTCAGTTGTTAAGCTAACGTTTTGCTCTTAAGCGTGCATTTGTCTTTAGCAATTTAAAAAAATATCCCGAACATACTCGGTAAATATTCATGAAGCTAGTAGCATACGTTTCAGTTTTTTAGTAAACTTGACAACCTGTACTTGATTTCACTGCTTTAATGATAACATGCCTTGAAGCACTACTCCAGCTTTAGGAATGCTTGATACAAAAACCCTTTGTTTAGCTTGCTTTGACATAATCGTATTTTTAAATGTTTCTACCACGTACTGTGTACACCGAAATGTTTACACCCTGTTCATTACTTTCTTGGCAAAAGTGCGAGCAGTGATGTTTGCAGTAGCACACTACAATGGAATGTTGCCAGCTTATTATCGTAATTACAATTCAAAAGGAACCATGTGTACCCTGGGCTCTGTCGAATTGAAGCGTCCACGTCATTGAGGTGGTAACACTTTACTATTACAACTGATTCATATTTATGTTGACGGATCAGCTCGCAGTGTATGCATAATCCTTACAGTACAGTGTCGATAATAACTTTGCAACGTTGCACGGTATTATGCTTCGATAACATTACTATTCACACTCTTGGGAAGAGAAAAAAATATGAATAGGGTGAGGAGTTGTCTGTCCACATAGTGCATGGTACAAGCGTTTACAATTAAGGTTGTGCCAAAACAGGATACATAAGGGGCTTTTGTGTCGAGTATTCTTAAAGCTTGAGTAGTGCTTCAAGGCTTTTTATCAATACAGCACTCAGGTTTAAAGCAAAGACAAATGCTCCGTGAATCGAAAAAATTAGGACTAGAAAAGGACGTCCTGCGGGCATCCAATACCCGCATTTTGATATCCCATGGGCGTCATACGTACACTTCGGTGCGATAATGTCCGATTCTCAACATCAGCCGGATGTCGGAAAATGACGCTGGCACGTGTGTCTTGCCTTTGGATCGCACTATCCCAAGGACGCCCTTATTACGCCCGCCGTCTTTCTGCGGATGCCTTACGGACGTTCAAATGTTCATCACCGGAAGTCACACGCATGCTCAATGACTTCTGTGGACCAATGGGCCATTACGTCGCCACAAACTAAAAAATAGAGACACGGTACAATGCTGATTAATCTTTTTCTTTCTTGCGCGGAACTACATCACACTGAAGTATTACGATATAAAAATCACCTCTGCGCAAACCTCACGGCAACAACACACTTTGGCAGTGAAGGTTTTTTACAGCTATGCTCAACTCAAGTGTGTCCCAGAAAAGTTCTGAAGAACCATTTTTTCGATGACGCGCGGGCCCGAGCTGGGAAACAAGAGAATTTGGGCACCTCTTCCTCGCAACTACGCCACTTTTGCTACGTCAACGAACATCTGAAAGCGCCATTCACAGTTCACACTAAAAGCACCACACTAAACAAGAAGACATCGCTGAGAGCAAAACACTTTCCACTTTTCTTTCACTGACGCATAAAACATTACTGCCAATAACGTTGCTAACAGAAACTCTACTGTAGTGGCTGGCACAACTACCAATCGATGACGACATGGACGTATGGCTTACGGTAAACTTTACACCAGAGAACAGGGAACGGTTTTAAAACACAGCCACGCATGCACACAAAATATCTTCAAATCGCCGGCAACAGGGATTATTATTTTAAAACATTCAGTGTCGAATACTATTACATATATATTTAAATTGCTTGAAATTACCAGAATAAGTTTAGACCTAATAAAATTTCTGCAGCGTAATAAAAAACTAATTTTCTTTGTACGTGCTCAACCAAAATTGTACCGCCATCACGATATCCTTTCCACGCGAAATGTTCGGCAAATTTTTCGCGAATTTCACTTGTGTTGTTCAAAGCGGCCGAATGAGGACCTAGTGTTTTGTCCCTTTGGTCGCGGTTGTTTGACTTTGGAGTAACCGACTGCGAGGCTTGATTGCGGTTATAAGAAACCAAAATTGCGGAGGCGGGATTGCGCCCTTCCTGATAAGCGTCCTTGTGATTGTGATGACCTTGGCATTCAACAAAACATTTAGCCGGTGTGTGTTCTATTTGTGAGCAGCACCGTGCGAGTTTTCATGTCTCAGGCTTGTTGTCAATGGTCCATGGCTTTTGAAAGTAATATTTTTCTTCTAATCTAGCTTATCAGTATCTGCAGGAACATCGTGCGACGTAAGTATAATGTTCCGGTAATCTGACTTGACGGTGTAGGTAATCGTGGTTTAACCCACATCACTTCCTCTTAGGCAATAAATTGTGGACAATGTGTTTCGTTCGACCAAACGTGATATTTCGTTCCTCGACTTTCGTGGTTCTGACTTAGCCTGGAGGAAGTGAATTGCAAAATTTGTGCGCTGCCTGAGGCCGAGTACGGAATGTGACAGGAAAAAACACGCGGCTACAATTCTGTGCAGTCCGTTCGATATCTAATTCATTTTATCAGCGAAGCGGTTGTTCTGGCCCTATTGTGTTCGCTGTGCGGGGTCATCAGAAAACTGTGTCATAGTTTCTCCAGCCGTCATAGTTACTCGTGCTATTTTCCGCGCAAGTCAGCCGGCGCCTCACCAGGAGCGCTGGACGTCCAGGCTTGTGAGGGGCGCTGCAAAAACAAACCGAAAAATTGTTCATGTGCGTTCACGCCTCAAGAGTGTAGCAGAACGACAGCTCGCGTTTCACACACCGTGCTCGCAAAACTCGGTTACCGCAGCTTCTAGGGCGTGCTGAGGCGTTCCACTTAGGTAGAAATGCGAAAGCCTGCGATCCGGGTCCGCGAGTGATGCACGAGGAAGACGACGATAAAGATTGCTTACTGAACAAAAACCATATTACAGATGTATACCATGGTCTAGTAAGGTCTTAGCTGTTGAGAGGTTTGTAGGTGTTTAGAGGGACGTGACAATGTCGACAGTCGGGTGGAAAGCGAAAAGGGGAAATCTGCGATAGGATTGTGTGGTCGTAGTACGTTTCGGTCTTTCGCAGGCGAAGGATGTCCCACTTATCACAAAAAGAATTTATAGATCTGTGCAATGGTCTTTGAAGGTCTTCAACATCTTGCGCTAGAAAAGTTAAATATGATACGTCTTTTTCTGCCCGTCTTGAGGATCTCTAATGAGAGCCTGCTACAGGACACCTGTGCAAGATCTGCGAAGTCTTGAGCTTCATGAGATGTTGATAACTCATCTTTGCTAAGGAGACTAGAAAACATACGCACCTCGACACGTACATGATTTTTTTTTTGTGGCTAACTGATGCTTGCTTACCATACGTTTTGTGAAGACAGCTGAAAGATATCCCTTATGTATGTGTCAGACGCGGAGCTCTTGAAGACGTCTACATGATGGTGATTGCAAGAGAACCAAAATATGGCATTTTAAAAAGGTGTTCTAAGTAACGCGGTATTGTCTAGCTGTATTGCAATCACTGTCGTGCATACGTCCTTTTTACCTAAGAATCGAAGACACCTACTTTTGATGTCTTCTAGCTGTCTACGCGATCACTTGCAATAATCACCGCATAAAACACGTCTGTACGTGTCTTAAAGAGCTCGCAGACAGATAAGCAAGAAAAAAAAAATTTTTTTAGGGTGTAAAATGGTGAGCCAACGTTGTTGAGCTGTGGTCGTTGGCCGGAATTTAGGGCGAGGAAGAGAAGAAACGTGTTGCGGTTCAAGGGAACGCTTGCCAACGGCAGGAAGTAGGCCAATCCTCTGGTCAGGCGTGAGGGGGGGGGGGGAAGTGCCCCTTTTGCACCCCCTGTTTGCGCTTAATGGATACTTCTGAACAACTTTGGTTGCAATACAGCTAGAAGGCATCACTTACAAAACGTTTTTCCCTAAATTCAGTTTGGTATAAAATAATGCAAGTTGAAATATATCAATATAAAAATAATGCAAATAATGCGAATTATTTTATTATTCATTTAATTCTTACGACAGCTCACCCTCTGCTTAGATGCGTTCACCTGCTCACACATGCTATCATAAGCCGGAAAAGCTCTTTGGGAAAAGAGATTTAAAAGGCGTCACTTTTTACGTCTGTTGCAGACCTTTGGAGGCCACTGTAAGGACGAAAAAAAATTGTCTTGTGATACATATTTTACAAAAAATAACTTCGGTACTCTAAATTTTTAAAGAATTTGTTGATGCATACACGAAAGATAGAAAAATTGCCGGGTCTGCTTTGGCAACGTATCACTTGGTTGAAGATCGGTGCAGGATATTGATCAAAAACCTTGTGGTCGCTTCCGAAGTAACAGCGGTGGCTTGCGGATGACCGGCGATGGCTGCCCTTGGCGGTGGTTGTAGCTGCTCTTGTCAGCAGCCTCGCCTGAAGAAGAGTGGTGTTCAAATTGCTTTACAAGGCTCGAGGCGTGCGATGGTGGGCTCGTGCAATGGAGGACATCAAAAGGTTTCTCAGGCCTAGCAGAAGACGCGAGCATGGCAGTGTACTGTCCGTATATAGTGCTCCGTAGGAGTGGTGTCCGTCATAAGTGTCCCAAGCGGTATCGAGAAAACATCCCCCGGAGAGCACTCATGCCCATTAGCGGCAACTGTCCAGGCGACCGGGCACAGTTAAGCGAAATTGTTATCGTGGAACACTTTATGGCGTGCGTGATATTGTAGATAGGCCGGTCACAATGCGTTTGTTTTATTCTTATAAACGAACACTCATGTCCTAGCTTATCCGAGTATCGTCTGTTTTTTAAACGCGCAATGATGTATTCCAGAACTTTTACGCTTCTAATGTACATGTTTGTGAAATTTGCGTAGCGGGCGTATTAAACACCAAACGTTCCCGACCAGCGTTTGTTCGAAGGTAGTACAAGCAGGTATTGTACAGATGGCATAGCACTTCGCTGCTCCTAAGCAGCGCTAGTATTAAACCAAGAGTGTAAAACATGGTTATATTAGTCATTTTTGGTAAGATGACATGTCATCACACCAATTCAAAAGGAAAACCAATAGCAATCATCATCATCATCAATACCTCAGCCCTTTTCTTATTCCCGTCAGGTGAATGGTGTTTTCGTTTACGTCATACCCCGACGGTTATGTTCTTGACGCGGACGAAAACGCTTACTTTTCGCGTAATTGAGCACTTAAAGCATTTACTTTAAACAAAACTAGAAAGGACTATAGGCGTCAGAAAAGCAGAACTATTGGGTGCAGGTGCAACTAGAAGTGAACGCTGTTGTTAAAAGTAATCAAATTGCTCCTACAGAACTAAAAAAACAGCGTTTTTGTGTGTCCGACATAAAACTCACTGCCAGGTGCTTCATGTGAAAGCAGATGTCCGGATAAAGTGAATGCGGCTTCTTGCTGTTTGATTAATATTAGGAAAAGTAGGCACCTCTATTGTCTTTTATGACCAGTTTTTTTGTAGTATAGTAAGTTATGATGCGACCATTGAGTTTAGGATGTTGATCGTTACGAAATACGGGTTATGTTAAGTAACAAACGTGGGTGTCATTCTGTAATACTTGTAGTGAAAGCAAGAAAAGTTTTCACGCAATGAATAGACGAACCTTCGTTGAATCTGCCTATAGGCTAGCTCAGTGGCTGAGGCATTGTGCTTCCAAACCTACGAAAATGAACTCCACCTCAGTTGTTGTGAAGGCTTCTTATGGAGGAGAACAGTCCAAATGCCTCAGTGTATACATTTCTGCACGCCTGTAATATCTCAGCTGTCCAAAGTAATATGGAGACTTCCACTCACCTTGTCCTGAAATTTAATGAATTCATGAAGTGAAACCTTGGGTAAATTACAAGTTCACGATAAACAATGTTTGCATTCTGGAAGTCGAAACAATATCGGCACTTCATTGTCTTGCTTCAATACAAGTATATGAGGTGATCTTAACATTTGTTGTTCTGTAAGATGTCCTCTATCATTTTAGTGCCCCCTGTATTTCCGGAAAACTAACTAAACATGCCACATCCTTTCAGTCATGTACAGAACGGTTTCTTTTGTTGACACCAACCGGGGGTTAGTATAAAATATACAAGCAAATTTGTATTAGAAAAACCTAAAGAATAATAAATTTATTACTTTAAATATTACGACTTCGTCAAACTATAATTTTACTCCAGCTAACTATGTCCAACCTCTCAGCAAATTATATTGGTGTTTCTATACTGTAGGTTCGCTAGTCTCATGTGCGCAAATTTTCATAATTTTTATATTAAAAACAACTTCCGTATCTGTGAAAAGCCATTGCTACGTGCACTATTTATTGAGACTGTGGTTTTTACATTACCCATATATTTCTTTCAAACTGGTGCTGCAGAACAGCGCAATGAACCTACACCCTTTCAAAGTTATCAGCGTTTCCTCAGATAATCAGCCCAAAAATTAGGCTTTAGCACGGAGATGCAAAAGGGGTACAAGTTCCTCCCATGAAGAACTAGCACTCGCTTATCCAAGGGCCCCCCTCTTCCTCAGCTCCACGGCTCCGCTCAAATGAAATGACACCAAATCAAAGTAGTTTAGGAAAGTGTATTAGAGAAGTAAATAACGAAAAACTATGCTCCAAGATCCCCTATTTTAATACTGCACCGGTGCCCCCAAGGAGTTAAAACAAGTAATAATTACCATAAATGAAGGCGGCACCACATCACAACGATATGACATGCTTGAGAAAAGGCGGAATTTATTTCAAGTAAATAATGAAAACTGGGAGAAAATCACCAGGGACAAGGCAAGATCACCATAAAACGTTTTATTAAAATAAATAGGAAAGACAAAGACAAAACACCATTTGAACGTACAAAAGGTGGTATATTTGTGCATAGATGTAATTATACGCAATTGATTACTGTCACAGGAGTTTATATTCGATTTCAAAAGTATTTTGAACACAAATTTGGAGTCGTTTTCCTGTAATGGGTTTTAACAGGCGACATAAATGGTTTTATTTGAAGCCAGACTTCCCAGCAAACCACTAACATCCCTGCGACGTCCCAAAAAGATCCGAACGTCTATGTCCCAGCAGTATCTGTATTAGACATCCGTAGAACGTGCAATATTTTAATGAAAATTTTTGGATGTTGATATAACGTTGCTGGTACCTTAATGTCGGACGTTCTTTCAACTTTGCTAAAGACGTACTCTCGATGTTCTGGTGCTTCATTTGGGGACGTATTTAGACATATTTTGCTGACGTTGTTCAGATGTTGCTGGTATGTCCGTTTTTTACTTCGAACATGTCTATCGCAGCTACATTTATTTTACGTATATCTGCTATACTTTATTTTCAAACTCCGCAGGCATACTGTATTGAAGTTACCGAGGGGTTTTTTATGTGGTTTGTAAGGGTTTTGTACCGAGGGGTTTTGTGCAAGTATTGTAATCCACCACTATTGCTTTGAACCTTTGACGTTCAAAACAGTAGCCCAATACCGAACCTCACGGAAAGTGGCAGGGACTTAGTGCCGAATTCGTTTACAAGCGACGTTGCCAGCGAGCCTTCTAAGGGGTTTTTTTGGGGGGGGGGGGAGAGGCGGGGGGTGCGGGGGTCATTTCTGTCAAATCTGAACAAAATAAGATAGGATGATGAACGAAGACGCAATTACTTGCTAACTTTACTTGCTACGTGATTTAACCTTGATTTTACGTACCGACTGCAGCTTCATGAATTCAAAGTGTGAGCAAATCAAATTTCGGGGTTGCCTTGATACTGAGGTTACCGTCAAACGTCACTTGTAGGTTAAACGGCAAGGTACTCTGCCTTTTTTTGCCTTGAAAAAAAATTTGTTGACACCCTCATAGCAAAAAAAACTAAAAAATTCGTGAGGTTTTGCCAAGACTCGAACCATAGACTTCCAAAACACAACACCAGCACCTAAGCTCCAATCCACTGGAACACAGCGGAAAACAATGCGTGGACCCAAGAATTTGGTACCCTAACACAGGCTGCCAGCGAATATTGTTGGGTGATTCGTTTTGGTCGTATTTGACAAATTTAGGCGGTGCTAATGCTTGTTCCTTCTGCACCGATCTTGGAGGCGAGGTCAATTATGCTAATACTGCAAGTGATGGAACTAAAGCTCCCTTATTTAAGCCAAGAAAAGCTATCGTGCTTCATCGTTCCCCCTATGCAAGCTACGTTAGATGCGAATGAAATTGAATGCACCGGTATATTTCTGGCGTTGATAAACTTTGTTCGTGACGCATCGATCTTGCAGACAAGCCCATCATTCTAACACTACAAGCGCTGTAGCCAGACCTCCCGTATTTAACTCGCAAAAAGCTTTCCCAGACCCCCGATCTCCCCGATGAAAGCCAAGCTAGCCACGGAGGCATGCGCACTTTCGAACAGAAACAGCTTGTAATTTGCCTCAAGGCACCAAATTACCGCATGTTAAAAAAAGGATTGTTTTCTGCGAACGTAATGACCCCAAACTGCAGGAGATGGACATGGAATCCGGGCGATGTCGCGTGCTTTCGGATGCTTTCTGGCCCTGTGTCGACGATGATATCTGTCGAACAACATAGACATCGTCGTAGCTACATAGGAGCAGTGTGAGAGTGAACTTGCCAGCTCGGACCTAAGTAAGCAGCTTTGGCTCGCTGAAAGGGCGAAGACGGCAGGCCGCACCAACGGAGCCCTGGACTGAGGACCCCGCCCACTTCACTTCCAAGCTCAATCTACCTGTTCAATAAAGTTTTCTTCTTCCCGTCCTCCTCCCGCGTCAGTTCACGTCGCAGTGCATTTTGCCGATGCCGTCAACGCGGGCGATGTCGACGCACGAAAGCTCGGGAAATACGCTGCAAGTGCGGCCTCAGAAGAAACCGTAAAATTACGGCGCCCACAACCCCACGGCAGCTGTATTTCCACCGCAGAACCTGAAATTGCCTTAAATGCCGTAATCAGGATGGCCGGTACAATTACGTTTTTTTTTACGAGATACCCAAGCTCAAGCTTTTCCTGTATATAATTGGAAACTAATATCTGTATTTACCAATAACTTGGGCATTAATTTCTCAACGCGTTTTTATAAAGGTGGGTGTCTTTCAGGAACTAGTTTTTCCTCGGACGAATACGAGACAGGAAGTCGCTGCGCGGCGAGTCCGACCTTCCGACAGTGTAATAACTGCACTCCATATCGATACGCATGCTACAGGCCGGTGACGGCACGGGTGTGCACGCCTTCAACTTTCGTTATTTCAGTTATTTGACTACCATGGATTTATCTACCGGACGAAGAAATACTGCCAAGTAGTGGAGGTAAGTGAGTACTAGTGATCCTTGTTTTCTTGTCATATGTATTTAACGTAGCAGAGTTGCTCTAGAACGCATAAGCGGTTCGGTACGCGTAAGCGGTTAGCCCTAACGATTTGAGGGATTAGCTTTGTGCGTTGCGGAGATTTGTCGGTAGCCTTTGTACCTGGCTGCTGCGTTTGTAAACAGAATCAATTCTCGCGCCATTTCTAGCCCTGTGTTTGGTGAAGTGTTTGTGTTCTGTCCTGTTTTTGCTAGGCGAATGTTTTGATACGAAATGAAACAAGGGAAGCTGGATAGTGCGAATATATGTACGTGTGCGAATATAAGAGCGTATAGGTTACACGCCCATTGTGTACGTTTAGCGTGATATTGGTTTTTGTTTCGTTTCTGTCGATGCCGTTTTTTTTCGTCATAATAGTTTTCGGTTAAAAAACGGGCCCAATAAATTGAATGATTGCCATGCGTGTAGCATTCAAATAAAATAATAAATCGAGTGAATTCCGAGAGTACAGCATTAGATTAAAATGCCATCTGGATGCTTTTTTCGCCTTTCGATTGAGTGTTCAATATTTTCGAACGTTCAGTTTGGTCGTAAAATGTTGGACTGAACAACGTGTATGCAACCCGAATTTATTTGTAAAGTCAGAACTACACGCATGTCGTAACTGGTACAGTAGTATGAGCAGCGCCTGTTGTGCTTCGTACTCTTACTGGAGCATCGCAAACGTAAATTACCTTCCAGAACCTAGTAAAAATATTCAAAAATGGCTGTTAAATTTCTGTCACTTATGGAATTTTGAGCCTAATGAATTTAGTGTGGAACACACCTTGGCGATCAGAGTAACACAGCATTTGGGATTTCGCAGGTTTAAGGCAGAGTATGATTCTGGTGTGTGGCCGGTCCTTTGCTAATAAATTACATGTTGCAGGCTGCTGACTGGTGCAACTAAGACTATGTGTGAATGTGATTGTGCTGTAAAAATGTCTTGCTTTACTTTGATGCTTCCCGCTGTACAACGTATACTTCAACTAAAAATGTAGGCCTAGCACGACAAGCGAACAGGACAACATGACGAGTGTCTCAGTGATGAGCTTTTTGAAGGTTTAGTTATGCATATATACCAGCTAGCCCACCTCGCCATTCTGCTGCACGAAGTATACGTCCATGGCAGTGACGCTGTCCTGGTTTGTGCATGTTTCCTTTTGCCACATTTTCTGGACATGGCTTCATACGTGTATATATTGCCGCGAACCATACATTGGGTTTGTTTATTTGTGTTTTGCTTTTACCGCCCGGCTGCGCCGGTCTCTGTTATCTCTGCGCCAAGGGAAGCGCGTGTTCCATTCTCTCTTTCTGTGCCGCATGTGTTATCTGTTGTGATAGGGAGAGCATTCCGATCTAACGCGAACAGACCAGAATAATCTTCTTGGATCTACTATGTTCTCGATGTGAATCGGCGTTTCGAGAACCACGTGCGCCGAAAGATAAAAAGCCCGAAGTGCGGACGCCGGGGCATTCAATTCTGCGACGTTCGCCGACGCAAGTCACTTTGTTGAGCGCTGCTTCGCCGCCTCTGTATTCTTTTGAGTTGTTAGGGGAGCACAAGTTCGCTCCAATAAACTTGTTTCTCCTGCAAGACAACTGCGTTTTCCTTGGCTTCGTGACATCTGGTGGAGGTGCAGGGTACTCACCCTTTATACTCTTTACGACATCTGGAAGCCGCCAAGCCAGCACAACCAGAGAAAGCCGCCGACTGCAAGGATTGCTACCCGAGTTCGGTTTGATGCCAGAAGGGCCCAAGAAAAGGAACGCTGCAACCAACACCATGGTGCAAGAAACAACGTCGCCAATCGTCCTGCAGCAGCCCCGGGAACCGCCATCGTTCCGGGGAGCCCCTGCTGAAGACCCTGAAGAATGGTTGGAGAAGCTGGAGCGCGTCCGCATCTTCAACAGGTGGGACGACGAAGAAACTTTCCGGCATGTCTTCTTTTACTTAGAAGATGCTGCTCGAACTTGGTTCCAGAACCATGAGAGTTCCTTGACCAACTGGGCTCGCTTCAAAAGTGATTTCCTGAAGACCTTTACAACCGTGGCCAGAAAAGAACGCGCGGCACTATTGCTGGAAAATCGAACGCAGCACCCAAGCGAAGGGGTCATGATCTTCGTCGAGGAGATGAAGCGACTTTTTCGCCGTGCGGACCCAGCAATGGTGGAGGAAAAGAAACTACGATTTCTTATGCGAGGTGTGAAGCAAGAGCTCTTCGAGTGCCTTGTTCGCAACCCCCCTAAGACCGTGTCCGAATTCGCGTCTGAGGCCGCCGCAATGGAGAAGACGCTCGAAATCCGAACAATGCAGTACGACTGCCGAATCAATGCGCTGGTTTCGGAGACAATTCGTGCCGGCGCTATTAACTCCGACTCACTACGCGACACCATCCGTGCAGTGGTGAGGGAGGAGCTACGGAAACTTTTCCCTACGACGACCCCACAACCTCAAAGTCGCTTCCCTGACTGACGTGATGCGGGAAGAAGTACAGCAGGATTTGGAAACTTCTATGCCATCCGAAGCACCACGCGAGACAGAGGCTATGACCTACTTCGCGGCTGTTCGTCGACCCCGCCCTGTTCCAACACGTCGTCAAGAGGTCCCACCGTACCGCCACCCAATGTCGCCCGCCCGACCCCCTGTAACCCGAAACCAGGCCCCAAGGAAGACCGAGGTGTGGAGAACGCCCGATCATCACCCACTGTGTTACCACTGCGGAGAGGCCGACCACATCTACCGTCGCTGCCCATACAAGAGACTCGGACTTCGTGGTTTCTCCGTCGACGCAACACGCCCCCGACCCGGTCAGCGCCCATCTGAGATTGAAGAATACCTGTCGAACACCAGCCGTGGACCAGCCCGTTTCAACCGTTCACCGTCGCCCTACCCGTACCAGTCGCCGGACCGCTATAGCAGTGCTGACTTCGCACGTGGAAGGTCCCCCCAGCCCACGCGGGGGAAACTAAAGGCAGCAACTTCTGGAGGTGAAGTTGCACAACGGCGGAAAAATGAAAATCCTCCAACGACGCAACGATTCGCTGAAGACAGTGATTCACGACGTCTCTCATCCCGACGACCCGACCTAACCCTGACGAGACTCCCGAACACGACGACAGCTACACGGCGCGACGCGTACCCGACCTGACTGAGACGTCCGTTGAGAAGACGACGACAACGACGATGCACAGTGCCCGACGGTCAACACGTACAAGCAGAGATACGACGCCCCGACGAACCCGGAATTCGAGGAAGACTGCATCTGACGTGAAGGTGTCCATCGACGGCTTTGACGTAGTCATCCTCGTAGACACGGGAGCTGACTATTCGGTTATGAGCGGACCATTTGCGTCTAAACTGAAGAAAGTTATCACCAGATGGGACGGTCCGCACATACGCACAGCAGGAGGCCACCTCGTGACGCCTAGTGGAACGTGCACATCGCGCGTCACCATACACGGCACAACGTACCCTGCGGCGTTCGTCGTTCGGCCTAACTGCTCCCGCGACGTAATTCTTGGAATGGACTTTTTGATGGAAAACGGTGCAATAATCGATCTGCAGACTAAGTCAATAACTCTTTCCCCCCATCACTCCATGACGCCGTAACCGAAACCCGAACGACGTGCTGCTGTAAGGATTTCCGATGATCATGTCACCCTGCCACCCCGCGCAAGCTTGATGGTCGCAGTCTACTGTGAAGATGCTGCTCCTGACGTCGACGCTATCGTAGACACTGATCAAAGGGTGCTTCTCGACAGTGGTGTGTCTGTCGCAAGAGGCATTGCGCGCTTCAAGGAACACCAATCCCAGATTTTGGTTACTAATTTCACCGAGGAGTACCAGCATTTAAACAAGGGCGCCGCAATTGCATTCATCGAAGAAACGCAAGAAGCAAGTGACGTGATCGCGGTCGCCGACTTTGAACGGACACCCGTAGAAACCTTCAAGCTCCCGCATCCCTTCGACGTGAATCCGGCGCTACCGCAAGAACAACGGAACAAATTATTGGCTTTGCTGCGTCGCTATAGCGAATGTTTTTCGTCGAGTGCAAAACTACGTCAGACCCCTCTAGCGAAGCAGCGCATAATAACCGAAGATGGAGCCCGACCTACCCGACAGTCACCGTACCGCGTCTCTTCACACGAACGGGAAGCCATCCGGACTCAAGTCGACGACATGCTCAGCGACGACATTATACAGCCATCGAAAAGCCCCTGGGCTGCGCCCGTCGTACTCGTAAAGAAAAAAACGGCACATTAAGGTTTTGCGTTCACTACCGGCGACTGAACAAAATCACGAAAAAGGACGTGTACCCCCTCCCCCGTATCGACGACGCCCTCGACCACCTCTGCCACGCGAAGTACGTCTCATCGATGGACCTGAAGACCGGCTACTGGCAAATTGAAGTGGACGAGAGAGACCGAGAGAAGACTGCATTTATAACCCCAGACGGCCTATACGAGTTCAAGCTGATGCCGCTTGGGCTGTGCACAGCACCAGCGACGTTTCAAAGAGTCATGGACACTGTGCTTGCTGGCCTTAAGTGGCACACCTGCCTCGTATACCTCGACTACGTAGCGGTATTCGCCCGGATTTTCGACGAACACCTTGCAAGGTTGGAGTCTGTACTCGAGGCCATTCGTACGTCGGGGCTCACGCTGAAGCCTGAAAAGTGCCGTTCGCATACGGGGAACTCAAGTTCTTGGGCTACGTCGTCAACGCCGCGGGAGTCCTACCTGACCCGGCAAAAACTTCAGCCTTTGTGAACTTCACTAGGCCGAAAGACAAGAACGGCGTGCGAAGAATATTCGGGCTGTGCGCATACTACCGGCGCTTCATCGCAACCTTCGCACGCATTGCAGAGCCACTCACGCGCTTGACGAAAGATAGCACCCCTTTCAGCTGGAAAAACGTCCAAGAAAAAGCATTCTGCGAGCTGCAAAAACGCCTGCAAAGCCCGCCCGTGCTCGCTCATTTCGACGAAAATGCCGAAACGGAAATGAACACTGACGCCAGTGATATAGGCTTGGGTGCCGTCCTTGTCCAAAAGCAAAGCGGCTACGAAAGGGTAATCGCCTATGCCAGAAGTGGTCTGTCGAAGGAGGAGAAAAACTCTTCTGCATCTGAGAAAGAGTGCCTGGCTATTATATGGGCGATTTCAAAATTTCGCCTATACGTGTATGGAAGGCAATTCAAGGTTGTAAGACACCACTATGCGCTGTGTTCGCTCGCCAATTTGAAGGACCCCTCTGGCTGTCATGGGCGGTGGAGCTTGCGCCTGCAGGAGTTCGATATTACAGTCGTTTATAAATCCGGCAGGAAACACTCCGACGCCGACTGCTTGTTCCGCGCCCCCGTCGACCCACCACCACAAGACTCTTATGAAGACAGCGCGTTTTTCGGGATCGTGACGGAGAGCGACTTAGCCGCCCAGCAGCGTGCCGACCCCGACTTACACATCATAATCGAGTACCTCGAGAGATGCAACGTTGCCGTTCCTAGGACCTTCAAACGCAGCTTACCAGCATTCAGACTGAGAAACTCCGTCCTCGTGAAGAAGAATTTCAGCCCCGGAACAAGAGCGAATTACCTTCTCGTCATCCCCGCGGACCTTCGTGACGAAATTTTGGAAGCGTGCCATGACGACCCGTCTTCCGGACATCTGTGCACAGCCCGAACTATTGGAAAAATCAAGGCGAGGTACTACTGGCCCGGCCTTACCTCTGACGTCACCCACTACGTCCGGAGCTGCCGTGACTGTCAGCAACGAAAAACGCCGCCGACAAGACCCGCAGGACTTCTGCAACCGATCGCCGTCCCATCGAGACCATTTCAACAGATTGGAATGGACGTTTTACGCCCGTTTCCTACGTCACGATCACAGAACAAGTGGATAGTCGTGGCGACTGACTACATGACACGCTACGCAGAGACCGCTGCTCTTCCGAGGAAGACTGCACAAGAAGAAGCGAAGTTCTTTATAAGCCAAGTTGTGCTGCGACAGGAGCCCCAGAAGTCCTAATCAGAGACCGCGGAACGGCATTTACTGCGGAGCTGATGCAAGGAGTATTACGCTACAGCAACACGGATCACCGAAGAACGACGGCTGTTGCGTCTTGTAGCGAGTTGTAGCGACCGCAGTCTGCTGGTAGCGGGGCCGGTCGCCGTCGCTTCGTCGAGCCAGGACTAGGGGAGAGCTTAGAGCAAACTCAACGGGTTTATTTACATTTTTACAGTGAGTTGTCGAGATGAAGACAGAAGACAGCCCTTGGCGGGCCGCAGCACGCCCTTTTTGTTGACCCCCGATCCCTAGTTCCCTAGGTTGGGGATCCCCATACAAAACAATGCGGACCAATGGTGAGGTGTAAGTTCCTCGCTGTGAAGCACCGCCCTCGGGTAGGGACACGCCTTTCAGGTATGTCGACAGATGCACGGCACAACACACACACACACACACACACACCCTTGCCACTCGTCAGGAGCATCTAGTCGGTGTTGCTGTAGTAGAAGGGGAAGAAACGGAAGACGCGCGAGCGCCTCGTATCTTTTTGGTGTCCGCCGCGCGCTGCGTTCCCACGGTGGGGTTTCTCACACATACTTCCCAGGGAGCTAACAAGGTTCGTGAATCACTCGGAAGGGTTAATGGCTTGACCATTGCCATGCCTTCTTCGCTGTGCTGCCGCCGCCACTGGGTCCCATTGTCCGGTCGTCGCCGTCTGGGCTTTCACGCGCACACGCGTTCAGTTGCTCAGGCCGGGGGACGAGCGGCGGCTCCTTAATTCCTTTTGGGCAACAACACTAAACACCGCTCAAAAGCCGCTGTCAATCAGTGGCCGCCGCCGCGGTGTCGGCTTCCTTTCGTTTCCGTCGACAAGCGGTGGGGAGGTCGACCGGCGGGTGACTGACCCGCGCAAACATGGCGCCGGTGAGTCATAACAGCTCCTCCGCCGACGGGAAGATCTCGGACGTCGTGTAGTATCAGCTGCTCGACGGGAGAGATCACAGTAGCAGCATTCTTTCAGCACCATTGAAACCACAAAGACCAACCTCCCGAACCCGCAAGAGCCGGCAATGAGTTTTCGGCAACCAGGCTGCTCTTTCAAAGGTGCTACAATGCACCTACACTTTTTTTTTTTGCATATGGCAACCACACTAATACTCCTGCTCACAGCTAAAAACTTAGACTGAATTACTTAAAACACTACTCAAAATCACTACAGAAAAACGTTCCTCAAATGAAAACAAAAGAAAGCAAAAGCGAAAAAGCTAAAAGGCTCTGCTTAATGTGTCAACATTGGCGTTGGCGGAACCCTTCTTATACTTCACAGTGAAGTTAAGCTCCTGAAGCGCAAGGCTCCAGCGTAGTAGTCGCGGATTCTTTCCCGACATTTGCGACAGCCACTTCAGTGGGCAGTGGTCTGTGACGAAGACAAAAGAAGTTCCATAGAGGTAGCAGGCCAATTTTTGGGTGGCCCACACAATGCAGGCACATTCTTTTTCTGACGCACTGTAGGCCTCCTCGCGAACTGAGAGTTTCCTGCTGGCGTACAGCACTGGGTGCTCGTTCCAGTTCTCATCCTCCTGGCAGAGTATTACTCCTAAGCCTCTGTTGCGGGCATCGCATTGCACAGTCAAGGGACGATCATAGTTCGGTGCATGCCGTACGGGCGAGTTTACAAGAGCCGTTTTGAGGCCTTGGAAAGCACCCTCCATTTCTGGTTGCGGGAATTCGCTAACCGCCTCTACTTTCAACTCGTCAGGTCGCCTCCTGCCCTGCCCTACCACGTGCCCTAGGTACCGTACTTCGGCGCGAGCTAGCTGGCAGTTAGCCGGCTTCGCTGTCAGTCCAGCGTGTGTCAAACGTCTAAGGACATCGCTAAGATGGTACAGGTGGTCTTCCCATGTATTGTAGTACATAGCAAGGTCGACTAAGTAGGGAACAGCGTATTCTTCAGCCCCCTGCAGAACTCGGCTCATCAGCCTTATCCCGCACTTATCCAGGAAGCCCGCGGTCAGTACGCTGGTGAGCACTGAACACGGGTCGCACTGTATCTCCTCAGGAAAGCCCACCCTCGAAAAAATAGACAGTAGTGCGTTAACTACTTCTACTGAGCTTTGCTCCTTCATTGGGATCGCCTCTGGAAATTTGGTGGCTGGACAAACGGCGGTATGCAAATACCGGTAGCCTGACTTTGCCGCTGGGAGTGGTCCCGCAACGTCTATTACCAGCCGGCGAAAGGGCTCCGAAATGAGCGGAACAAGCTCAAGTGGCGCTTTTCCCTTCTCGTGCGGTTTTCCCACTCTCTCACAGGTGTCACACGCTCTTACGTGGTTCTCAACTTCTTTGAAGCATCCTGGCCAATAAAACTCCGTTAGGAGCCTATCTTTGGTCTTCCGAGCTCCTGAATGCCCCGAACAACCAACTCCGTGACAGAGATCAACAATGTCATGCCGATACTCAGCTGGAACTACAATCAGGTCAAACTTGCGACCTTTTTCATCCCGGTAGTGGCGGTACAAGATGCCATTTTTGACTGGAAAACTGACATTCTTCCTCGCCACCCCTTCTCTGACTGTGTTCCAAACGTCCTTAAGGTTGGGATCGCTTTTCTGCGGCTCGATGAGCTCATCTCTCGTCACTTTCTCTCGTACATTGCCTAGTGATTTCGATACTGGCAACACGAGCAGCCCCTCTTCCGATTCCCCTTCAGCTATATCAGCGCTGGTCTCCTCCTCTGGCCCCTCTCTCTCTTTTTCCGTAGGCGATGGGATAGTAGACCCCGCTGTGCTGACTCCAGCTGGTGTTGCTGTACTTCCTGTGGAACTCGGTTCTTTCCGCTCTAGTTCGGCTGCTAGCGTGCGTGCTTTAGCTCTAGTCAAGGTTTGGACTGTTCCCTCCTGAAAACTTCTCCCTTGCTCTCCAAGCAGACGGTCGGTCTGATTCGAGAACAAGTAGGAGTACTGCGAGGGCAGCTTGTCTGACACCGCCGCTTCTGTCTCTACTTCTCCGAACGGCCCAGTGATGACTACTCGAGCTACCGGGAGACAAATGCTTCCCTCTTGCAAAACCGGTTTAATCCATGCGCACTTGCCGTTGTAATCTGCTTGTGCCACATAGTCCGGGTGCACCAGATCAATGGTTGCCCCACTGTCTCGTAAGACGCGGCATGGCTTCCCGTTCACTGTTAGGTTAAAAAGGTAAGGACTAAGTAGCTCCTCGCTAGTAGCAGACTCACAAGTGTACGAAAGGGCTGGCCTGGGCCTACGACAGCCTATGGCAATGTGACCGACCTCCTTGCATTTGTAGCAGGTAGGTGGTTGCCTAGCGTCAAAAGGACTCTTTTTGGAAGAAGTCTCCGAAGCCTTTCCCTCCTGTTGTTTTGCGATCCTTGACTACTTTCAGCGAAGTCCGCCTTTTTCTGTGCCGTCATACCTGCGCCAGCCCCCTGCTTTCCCGTCCAAGGTTTTCCTCTATCTCCCGCTTTTGCGGGAGGAACCTCGTCCCTTTCTCCCCGGCGTGACGCGTACTCATCAGCCAAGTCGGCAGCTGCCTGCACTGTTACCACTCCGGCCCTATCTTGGATCCAGAGCTTCATTGGCTCTGAAAGCTTAGAAAAAAACTGTTCGAGAGCCACTACTTCCAGAGCCTTTTCGAAGTTTCCAAAAGCGCTGGCTCCCTTCATCCATTCTACCAAGTTTACCTTCAACTCGTAGGCAAACTCAGAATACGTGCTGCCCTGCTTCTTTGTCAGATTGCGAAACCGCTGCCGGAACGCATCTGACGAAAGTCGGAACCTCTTTAGAAGGCTGTCCTTCACTTTGTCGTAATTGTCCGCATCCTCCACCGGAAGCCGCGCGATCACATCCGCTGCTTCACATGGCAGCAAACTTAACAAATTTCGAGCCCATGTGCTACGGCCAAGCTTCGCTTTTTCACAGGTTCTCTCGAAGTTCACAAGAAAGAGGCCCACATCTTGCCCTACTTTGAAGGGTTGCATTAGCTTAGATAAATCACAAAGATTTTGTCTGCCTGCTAACCTCCACTCCTTGAATCTCAGCCATCTTCCTCGCTTCCACTTCCAGGCGCAGCTGTTCTACTTCCAGTTCTTTTTGCTTTAGCTTGGCACTCCTGTTGCTTTAGCTGGCACTCCTGTTGCTCCCCGCTTTTGCTCGCGCTCCTGTTCCTGTTGCTTTTGAATCTCGTTCCACGTTTCTTTGATATCTTCACTGGTGAGATTCAAGCCCTCGATAGCGCGAACAATTTCGTACTTCTTCATCCCCGAATCTACTTCTGCTCCCAGCTCCTCCCCCAGAATCAGCAGCTGATTCTTCAACAAACGCTTCCAATCCATGACAGAGAACTAGTGTGGTGCGGCTCACTCTCTACCCAGAAGTTCTGGAAACAACTGCTTCTGTGGTAGCCTCTACCAGCGAAAAGATTGCACTTCTATCTTATCAGCCTGGCAACCAAAAAAACCAAAGCCAGCACTCACCAGTTCACAGCTGTCAGTCTCCGTGATCTCGGCGTGTTGATCATTCTCCGTCCTCCAGGCTCAGATCCAACCGCTTGCCATCCAGTTGTTGCGTCTTGTAGCGACCGCAGTCTGCTGGTAGCGGGGCCGGTCGCCGTCGCTTCGTCGAGCCAGGACTAGGGGAGAGCTTAGAGCAAACTCAACGGGTTTATTTACATTTTTACAGTGAGTTGTCGAGATGAAGACAGAAGACAGCCCTTGGCGGGCCGCAGCACGCCCTTTTTGTTGACCCCCGATCCCTAGTTCCCTAGGTTGGTGATCCCCATACAAAACAATGCGGACCAATGGTGAGGTGTAAGTTCCTCGCTGTGAAGCACCGCCCTCGGGTAGGGACACGCCTTTCAGGTATGTCGACAGATGCACGGCACACACACACACACACACACACACCCTTGCCACTCGTCAGGAGCATCTAGTCGGTGTTGCTGTAGTAGAAGGGGAAGAACGGAAGACGCGCGAGCGCCTCGTATCTTTTTGGTGTCCGCCGCGCGCTGCGTTCCCACGGTGGGGTTCTCACACATACTTCCCAGGGAGCTAACAAGGTTCGTGGAATCACTCGGAAGGGTTAATGGCTTGACCATTGCCATGCCTTCTTCGCTGTGCTGCCGCCGCCACTGGGTCCCATTGTCCGGTCGTCGCCGTCTGGGCTTTCACGCGCACACGCGTTCAGTTGCTCAGGCCGGGGGACGAGCGGCGGCTCCCTAATTCCTTTTGGGCAACAACACTAAACACCGCTCAAAAGCCGCTGTCAATCAGTGGCCGCCGCCGCGGTGTTGGCTTCCTTTCGTTTCCGTCGACAAGCGGTGGGGAGGTCGACCGGCGGGTGACTGACCCGCGCAAACATGGCGCCGGTGAGTCATAACACGGCGTACCACCCCCAAACGAACGGATTAACAGAACGTCTGAACAAGACAATCGCAGATATGCTGTCAATGTACGTTGACGTTGAACATAACACTTGGGACGAAGTGCTCCCGTATGTCACGTTTGCGTACAACACGGCTATCCAGGAGACGACGCAGCTGAAGCCGTTCGAGCTTGTCTACGGTAGAAGGCCGACTACGATGCTCGACGCCATGCTTCCGCGCGTAGAAGACGACGTCCTCAACGCCGACGTCCACGGATATCTTCAATGTGCGGAGGAGGCCCGCCAGCTCGCTCGAGTTCGTATGACGGACCAGCAGCTGGTAGATGCGCGCCGCTACAACCTCCGACGCCGATACGCCGAGTACCAACCAGGGGATCGTGTGTGGGTTTGGACTCCCATCCGACGGCGCGGACTCAGTGAGAAGCTCCTGTGACGGTATTTCGGACCCTACCAGATTCTACGACGTGTTGGCTAACTTACCTACGAAGTGATCCCCGATGGTGACTCCGACACATCACGACAACGCACGCGGCCTGAAGTCGTCCACGTGGTTCGCTTTAAATCTTTCTACGGACGATGACGAACTTTTATTTTCATTTGTTCGGACTGTCGCTTATGTTAGCATCGGGTCGATGCACTTTTAGAGGGGGGTAATGCCGCGAACCGTACATTGGGTTTGTTTAGTTGTGTTTCGCTTTTACCGCCCGGCTGCGCCGGTCTGTGTTATCTCTGCGCCAAGGGAAGCGCATGTTCCATTCTTTCTTTCTCTGCCGCATGTGTTATCTGTTGTGATAGGGAGAGCATTCCGACCTAACTTGAATAGACCAGAATAATCTTCTTGGATCTATTTTGTTCTCGATGTGAATCGACGTTTCGAGAACCACGCGCGCCGAAAGATAAAAAGCCTGCAGTGCGGACGCCGGGGCATTCGATTCTGCGATGTTCGCCGACGCAAGTCACTTTGTTGACCGCTGCTTCGCCGCCTCTGTATTCTTTTGAGTTGTTAGGGGAGCACAAGTTCGCTCCAAAAAACTTGTTTCTCCTGCAAGACAACTGCGTCGTCCTTGGCTTCGTGACAATATTGTCACTTCAATCCACCAAGTGGTTAGGATAGACACATAAAAATGTTTTGCAAGTTCACATGGGACCTTTAGCTGGCTAAAATGTCCTCAGAGTCCCCATTCACGAAATATGTTCTTATATTCAGTGGTACCTCACATTAGCTGTCATAGTTAGTGTTAAGGTTGCCTTAGTAGTGCCAATGCTGACATTAAAGTATATCCACTCCGCTCTCTACCTGTCCCTTATAGTTACACCCATCTTGTATCCCTCTAGTGTCTGCTAAGTCGTCCTTAATTTAAGTTAAACCCTTTTAGTTAGCCTGGGAAGTTTAGTTAGCCTGGATGCAGCTGTCATGCACCGTGTTTTTCAGGGACAATGTAAGCGGCCATTCTGTATTATACCAGTCTTAAAAATCTGTATTACAACACAGATTTTCCTGTACCCATGCCTAGATTTATGAACTGGCTTGCAAGGGAGGTGCTACTGCAACAGCCTGCACTAGGCGCCTGCTCAAGCTACTGTTGACGCTCAACTTAACGCAGGACCTCTCCTGGTTCGGGAAACAGGGAACACGTTTTTTTCCACCTGCGAGTGGCATCCTGCATTGTGTGTAACAAGATATCTTCGAGTTGTTACAGACATCAAATTCTTTCACCACACAATGTATAGGGCCCAGAGTTTTATTGTCACTCACATCCTGCGCAAATATCAGCTTTGTCGACAACCTGCGGCTTCTTAGTTTTTATTGGTAGAAGCGGTATTAAATTTCTTTCAGCCTTTGCACAATGAAATTTTTACTAACTTTCCAACCAATTCGGTCTGCAACCATTTCGGCAGTTTCTGGCACCACAACAAAGAACGCAAACTGTTCAAGAATCCCTACCATAACTGATGATGGAGGCATGCACCATTGAACCATTATTGAACCATTTCCGTGCTTCCATGCGTGTTTATTTTGTGTGATTGTTCTTTGAGCGTATCACTTGGTGTGAATCGAGTAGTGAAGTAAATCTGTCTTCTTGTAACTAATATTCAATCATTTCCGTGTTCCCCGTTTTTTCGTGTGTTCGCAAATCATATCACTTTGTGTGAAGTATTGAAATAGTGTAACCTTTTGTTTCCTAACCAGAATGCATAAGTTGTTTCTAAAGTTTTTTGTTGTTTTATTGTTGTCCTGCCATTTCACTAAGTGTGAATCATTTCATCACGTAAATTTCTACTGCTCTTGTAACCGCCGTAGTCATTTCTTCATACACACCTTATCTATAGATCATAACCATTTCCCTAGATGTTGGTTTGTTTAAAGTAGCTTAAACTTGTATGGCACTCACAACCACCTCTCAACACCACTTCTGTGTTTCCTAGGTGCTTTTGTTTTATTGCTCCACAAACTTTTGACTACATGTGAACTATTTAGTTCCGTAAATTTTGCTGTTTTTATAACCACCATTCAATCATTTCTTTGTTTTCACACTTGCGTTGTTTTTCACCCAATTATTTTATTGTGCGATATTTCAAGTTGGATAACTATCTTGTGCTTGTACCCTGGGTTTACATGTTTGCTTTTCTTCCTATTTTTTGTCAAGCTTTCTGATGTATGACTTATTTCTAGTCATAAATATCTGTGCTATTCTTGTATTTGTACAATGTGTACCCTCTGGGCCAGTGTAGATAGGAATGAAATTAAAGTGGTTGTGTTGCGAAAGCATATTACATAATTTGGAAGTCAATATAAACTGTTTTACCTGAACTCTTTTGGGTTTTATGTGTACTTTGAAAGCGTTCTTACTACCCAGCTGCAGGTACATACAGATAAGATTGGAGAATGTCATTTTAATTTGTTTAATTTTTGACTTGTTTCTGTGATAGTTTATTTGCAGAAGGCTTGTACACCGGTGCTGTATGGTACAATTCGATGAGGCTACTGTGGTTGCCTTAGTGTCCAGCTCGCTTGTGCTTATCAGGACTGGTTTGCTGTTACTTACTGCCTCTTGTTTTCGATGCGACATTTCTTGTTTAGAGCTGTGCTTCGTGTGCTTCTGTGAGAGTGTGGTCAGCTTGGCACTTCACATATGAGACTTCTTGCAGTATGCAGCACTTGAAAAGTGGAAACACATTAATCTAGAAACCAGGTGACAAGTAACAGCAAACAGTGTTGAATAGCTAGTAAGACATGTATTCGAATTATAAATGCCCAACACACGTAGGCAACCTTGGAAAGGTGGCTGGCCAAACTTCCGAATGTATAAATAATGTAAATTTCAGGCATAGAGGTTCACCTCAACGATATCATAGTAACGTACACAAGTCATGAATGTAAAAAACTAATGCTTGTGCCAAAGACAGAAAACCAATGTAGAAACGACATCTATATACGTCTTGCATGTGTACCAAGACAATATCCATAAGACGTACCACTACAGTAACGTCCTGTAAACAGCGTATAAAAGTACTATGAGACGTCTACTGGACGTTATCCTTCGTGTGATTTAGACGGGTTTTTTGCAGTTGTAGGAACGTTGAATATATGTAACTCTGACCCCAACGGTACGTCTCCTGGAAATCTGCAATGTCGATTGCTGACGTCTCCGGGATATCTGCACGACGTAACATGGCTTGCTGGGTTGTGCTGTTGTGGTTTTCCTAGAAGGGGGGGCTGACCAAAAAAAAACAGGACATTGGAAACACATGGGCTTGAACATAATGTGTTTAAGGCATATAACAACAGCTTTTCAATCAACAACATGTTTTAATAGCTCAATAGGTTTTTGTTGTTAGAATGAGGCTGCGTCTTGGTGAAAATGCGAATAGCTTGATTTTGAATATGTTGTGTTTAAAAATTTGGCACAAATATCTTCGTCCCGTTACTGTAATGTAGCAATTTAAATGGGTGTGAATAAACAAAAATATAGTAATAGTAAGAATCAGAAAAAATGTGCACAAGCTTTCGCTCAAAAAATTTGCTGTCTTTTTTTTATATCAGTAACGCGAGAGCAAAAATCGAGCTTAGGGTAACGTAACAATCGAAGAAAGGAAACAGTGTTGCAAAGAGTAACGCGCTTAGGTACCAATGCTGAAGATGGAAGTGAGGGTATTTGTTCCTAACTATCCAGTCAATATCTTAGATCTTAAATGTAGTCGTCAAGATCCAGTCAAGATTTTGTAAATCCTAAACGTTTTTTTTTCAAGGGTAATGTACCAGACATTATAATATTAATGTACCAGACATTATTCCGGCACCAGTTCACAGTATTCAGAACTATCTCGTTTGGCTTAGGTATAAGGGTGTGATGAATTAGTTTGGAGATTTTATTGTGATGTCGTTAGCGTATAATGCACAATAGCATGCGCTCAATTAATTTTGAAGATCATCATGGCATGGTAAGAACGGTAACAAGCTGAGTATAAATTTGTGGCACACACCGCAATTAGAAATCGCTTCACAAAATACAACCTTCAAGTAACCAATTTTCTCCATATGCAATGGAACTTTTGTGGAAACGTGGGTAGGTCAACTTACCCCTTGGCGGTGAATCTTCTTAAATAATACCTTACGAATAGTGGTGCCAGAAGCTTCGGTGAAGTTCAGAAATACTCGGCAAACTGTGTAGCCATAAGCGATAAAATGTGTATTGCGATCAAACGTAAGCATGGCTAACTTAGTTGAGCCCCCAGAATGATGCTTCAATTGAAATTGTTTTAATGGGATAAATTGATCGAGGTACTAGTTAAACGCTAACACACAATTCATCAGTAATGCTAATGCAGAAACGAAATATTAGAATAAGCCGATAAATAAAACTTGAATATTTGTCACCTATTTGTACACGGGAGGCACCTTAGCGCGTTTTATTCATCGATAAAAGCTTGGTTCTCACAATGAGAACAATAATAAAGATAGGTTAGGAGATGAAGTAATTTTTATTTTTTTTTATTCTGTGTAGGCATATTATACAATATAAAGATGTGTAGTTTCTGTGGCCTAAGGTTCGAAAGCTCTCTTCGCTCTCTGCTTTTCCCCGCGTCCAGAAGAGTGTGCTATGAATAGCATCGTGTTCGAAACATGCCAGGCTTGGGTTCTGGGTTTTTTCAACACGTGATGCGAAATTACCCATCACCCGTTCCCTCAAATCTGCTATTCATCAGTGTCCGAACGTAAAGGGTTCACCTGGGCAAGTTTTTTCGGAGATTGTTTGCATTGCCTTGGCGAAAATCAGCAGTCCTCACCTATCACCCTGGTGCTTGGCTTAGCGAATGGGCCGAGATCTCAATGGCAATTATGGAAGTTATGGAAGTCGCGGTGGAGGGCGAAGAGATTCACCATTACGAACTCGATGATGCAAACTGGGCCGAAATACGGAGGCGGCAACGCGCCTTCAACGTACCGAAAATCGCACCACGTAAATAGCCATCGCTGAAAAAAACTGCACTCAACAACCCCGCAGGAGCCGACCGGCTCGCCGAAGCCTAGCGATGATGCAACTGCCGGAGGTGTATAACAAGGTGGTCCTCCGCACTACTGAAGACTAAACCTCAAGTTATTAATGCAAGCATCTCTTGCGGACGCTATATTTTGAGCAGCGAGCGTGCTGCAAAACCCAACTGAGCAAACTCGGTTCCACCATATTTTTAATCATGTCGTATTCAGCACCGGGTCAAAAGAACGAGCCCAGAAATACGCTTCGTTCCAGCCAATCACTGTCAAGAATTAATCTTACGACGTGGCTCGGCATGTGTTTGCGCCAGCAAACAGAGTCGTGGGTATCATTTTTAACATGCCCGAAGAGTACACACCGGAAGAAATTACCAGGAGCATTCTGGAATACAACCTCAATCACCATACCTTGGAAGCTAGGAGTCTCGTAAGTTCCAACAACAAGCAAGGTGCTCCAGCAACAATGTCTCTTTTGGATCAGATACCGGGCTAATCAACTAGATTAAGAGCCAATCCCCAAGGAGGAGTAAGTTTCTCCGAATAAATTTTTGACATCAAAGTGAACCCAGCCAAACGGCTACAAAGGAAAGCTATACAGCTTTCTCAGAAACTTCGCAGTTGAAGAAAAATTCGTCCCGGTCCAGCTGAACGAATCCTGGACAAGGACGAATTTTTTACCATCTGCGAAGCTTCTTAGAAATCTGTATAAATTTTTTTTTTGCCGCAAGGCTGCATTCAGGTGGATGTCAATCTTTTCTTCGCAAATACCCGGCTGCCATGTACCGTTGTAAGCCATTGAGACAAAGAGAGAAGCATGCAGTGCGTGCTGGCAAACTGGACACCTTCAAGATGCGTGCTCAAATCGAACGCCTAGTGCCAGATTCTCCAATTCGGGATCTACTGACCTTGTAGAACGATATAACTGCGTTCCTTAGTGTGTGTTGTGCAAAAGACAGCACTTCACGCGTTCCGCAGACTGTTCTAAGAGATTCCAGCCGCGACAAAAATAGCAAACATCCGCTGAAGCCCTCGCAGAAGAGAAATGAAGACACCTCTTGCGCATAAGACCTCCAAACCAGAGCAGCTCGCCTTGAAAGGAGCACGCAAAGCCGTCTATCGGGAACAAGAAACTCGTCCAAATCTAAAATCCAACACCAGTGAAAAAGCTGGTCCGTTCAATCTCGACACCAGTCAAGATCCCGCCAAGATAATCAGTCGAAAATCTTAAAATCCGAATGGGGAAGATCATCCTCTACCAAGAGCATGCCCCCAGAAACAACCCAAGACAAGCAGCCGGGCGGCAGCAGGTAGGTAATCTTTGCCTGTGCTTTCTCTCGCTGCTCCACAACTCCATCATGCCCGCAATCCCCACGATGTAGCTAAAGAAGTAGCAAGCATCAGAGCCGAAATCAGGCAGCTCAGGTAGCAAAATAAGGCCCTAGTACATGAGAAGAGAACGCCCCAAAGTCAAATTGAAAACTTACCACTCGACAGATATGTGTCGGCTCCGCCGGGGGCTAAGAAGCGAGCAACCATTGGAACAGTATCACCTACTTAAATAACAGAATCAGCCGAAAAATTAGTGACATTAAAAGGAGGTTTACCATCTATAGGGCAACGCCTCATGGACTAGGAAATACAACAGAGTTGTAAAAGAGGCAGTTTATATTTGCTTATAAGAAGCCAGGAAACGCCTCCTTAAATATAACAGCTTCAGGAAACGGGCAAAGTTGTTTGTGGTCAGACTACAAAGACTTCCAAACACTGATTATCCCATAACGGCAGTCATGGTAAACAGAAATCTACCTGCCCATAAAACCCAACTCCACAGCTTAAAAATTTCCCATGACTACGTAATGGTCCTACCAAAAACAGAGGAGAAACGAAACGCTAACACTCAACTTTTACAGCTCTCCGAAATGAACAGACCATAAATTTATTCGCTTATGTCCCATAGCGCGTAAAGACGACAAATGTCATGCTCTAATCTCATTCCCAGAATTTATTGCACATTACAAGGCATAGGGGCACCCAAGCTACAACCCTAAATAACGATACCTCTGGAATCAGGTGCAAATACATCACCTAACGCTAGCAACAGAAGGTGGGACGCCAACCAGAATCGGCAACAGTGTAGAGCGAGATTGTACTCCTAACGTAACATTCACATTACACATACGGAACGCCACTGGGAATGTAATAGACACATCTCTAAGCAACGACCACAATATAGGACCGATTTTGCTTACGCTAACACATAAAATCACACACGTTCATTGGCAGAAACCCCTCACAAACTGATACGGCTTCTGGAAGATTCGAGAAACAAGGAATGAACCAAATAGGATTCCGAATATAACAGGCATAGATCAGTGCGCCTAACAGCTTTTGAAAAATGTAAAAGCCGCCACAAATGCCTAGATTTAAAAATACCCTCTAAAGCTGTTCACCCACACCTTAACGATCTGTTGGAAGCTAAGAAAAGCATACAAAAGTATAAAAAAAACAGAATTGACCACAACTCACAAATGAACTATCGAGGGACATAGACAGGCAATCAACGCCCTTATCTCAAGATCAATGCGTCCGAATTTCCGATTTAGAAAAAAAAAGAAGAAAATGAGTATAAGCAAAACATGGCACTTCCTCATGCATGTGCTCTACCCAGATGACAGCAAAACAGACAAAATAAACAGACAGTAAAAAAGTCTGCGCTTTTGGACGCACGTGTGGAGACTTGATAGAACAACACCGAAAACCTACCTGTCTACGGGAACTACAAAACCACTCCCCAATTATAACTCCCCCGATAAGTGAGGCAGGGGTTCATACCTGCCATGATACTTTGACTTAACTCAGGGTCCGCCCCTGGCCCAGATAAAATAACCCCCCAGAAGTTAAAGAAGCTAGATAATGAGCCAATATCTAACATCGCCAAGATTTTAAATCAATGTTGGAAGGAAGGTGTCATCCTTCGGCATGGAAATACGTAAAAGTTGTATTTCCGCCGAAACAAGGCAAACCGTGAACTCTCGAACACCCAAGACCAATTTGTTTAACCCTCATTCTTGGGAAAGTTAAAGAAATATATCATTCTAGCAATACTTACACAACAGATACCAGATACACAGCAGCTTCCACACACCATAATAGGCCTAAGAGCCGGACTGTCTGCGGAAGATGTTCTGCTTCAGCATCGCATGACATTAGATCCCCTTCAAATAGCCCAGACAGGGCGGCAACCTTGTCACTAGATCAATCCAAGCCTTTTTACAATGTCACCGACGCCTCTATCATGAAAGGGCCTGAATCAGCTAACCCAGAAAACCGCTCATACAACTGCATCGGCAAATTCCTTAAAAGCAGAACTGCAGCATAGACAGCGTCCACATAGAGAGTGTCAGGTCAAACAATATTTCACTTTCTCACAAGGACGTACCGCCAGGGGAAATGCTCTCTCCGCTCGCATTTACCCTCGCAATATTGAACATTTCCAAAAGGCTAGACCTGATCCCTGGCCTGATATTCAGTCTGTATGCAGATGTTCTCAATCTGTGGATAAAAGGTGATAGCGACGCATGGGCATAGCAAACTGTGCCGAAAGCTATACAGCTAGCAATAGAAGCCAACATCGCATGATTTTGATGGTCACCAAATAAATCTCACAGCCTTCTAATCTCCCCTAAAGAAAAAAAAACTGCAACTCCCCGACAATAAAACACACATTCAAAATAACTCGATTCCAGAGTCGTCGTCAGTAAAGATACTGCGCCCCCAAATACAGAGGTGGATAAACACTGAATTCCCTCATACAATCGAGACACATGCCAAGGAAACAATTGATCTCATTCGCCAAATTTTAAACAGACGCAATCGTTTAAAAAAGATTAGAGGATTAGGCTGGTAGAAGCGTTTGTTATCAGCAGAATAAACTATTCTTTCCCATGTCTAAAGCAAAGCAGGAACTGAACAATCTGAACGAGTTAAGGAAAAAATATAAATCCGCACATCTCCTGCACCTGTACACCTTTCAGCCAGACAGACTCAGCCGACAGGGAGTCTACAGTAAAGCCAAAGACCCTATGGAAGCCCACTTTTTAAATAAATACGGCCGATTATCCAAAACCTCTACAGGAGTACTGATCCTGCATAACGTAGATACCAATCATGCAGCTAAACAAACTGGCGCACTACCGATACCACATGGCATGCATGCAAACCTGATCATTTGGCCAATTCTAAGAAACATGCATCATATTAAACCACGTAGAGCGAAGGGGAAAAGCTAGAGCTCTTCAGACAACATTTGGAAGCAAGCGAAGCGCCGTGCATCTTGATGCAGCTGAGTATACACACCACGGGAACTAGACAAGTGCAGCAGTGCAAGCTTGAGAATCCTTTTTAGATCACGCAATTCTCAACACCCTTAGTCCAGAGACTGGGGAAGAGGCGGAAATAGCCATAGCAATTCACTGAAATCCACCCCGACAACAGTCATCTCTGATTTGAAAACCGCCGTTCAAAATTTTGATGCCGGCTTATTCTCAATAGAAGTACTCAAAATTTTGAACCGGAATCTTCCTTTTCACTCGTAGAACTTATCCGGCCACCGGTGCACTCTGGCTTCAACTGAAACGAGGCAGCTCACGAAATGTCCCGAGGCCTCAGCATCCGGTGGGAGCTAGCCTGTATCCAAACCACAGAGCCAAATCTGCAAGGGACAGAGTAAAGTCTTAGAATGAGATCGCGCAACGGAACCATTTCCGCCACCAGATCTACCCTATGCGGAAAAACCTAACGAGCAAGCACATGTCTGGCGCATCCTACAAGCAAACGACTTTCCAAACCCGCCAACGCTCACACATTCACCCGTCAATATACCCCACACCTGACTGCCCCCTGTGTGGTGCCCAAGCAAAACCTACCTGATGTAATATGAATCTGCTCTCAAAATAACCTTCCCCTAGTAAAGCAACGAGTTGTCGGGGAGGCACTGCGTAGCTTGGACCCACGCGTGCAAACCACCCTGGTCTCACGAGCTACCGCGTCGCCACTTAGGTCGTGCCCGCGGCCCCGATTATCCTTTGTTTTAAGGTTTAAGAGCTCTTGCTTTGTTTCAAGCTCAGGTTAAAGAAATGACCAATAAATTGTATTTTCTCTCTTCCTCTCTTCCAGTGGCCATTGCTATTTATTTGATGTGATGAAGTACACTTGTATTGAACAGAAAGATGAACCCAGACACTTACAGGCAAGTTTACTGCGACTATGACGTGAACACAGAATTAGGGACATTTCTTTATTCAGCAAGAGAGAAAAGCCTGAGTGAGACTTCCCTGAAGTTCTTTACTGTGAAAATAGTTCACGTGGCATTTTTTTTTGAAGACCAACATTTCATTTTATGATAAATTTGATAACTACCTTGTCTATGCCCGCGTTACCTATGTCCGGGTTCTTTGATAATGACCCGCTCGCCTAACGGCAGGGGCTTAGCATCACAAAAGCCATGTCGAATGTGCTCAAAAAGCTGGCTTCTGAGTGCTTTGCTCGTGCAAAAAGTGCTCGCACGGAGCTTCTGTTTAGAGTCATAACGTGCACGCACTTCCGCGCATGCTTGCTATATCAGCAAGTCCACGAATGCAAGCATGGAGGTTACGCTGAATATGACTATCCCAACGTACCCTGTGGGCCCCATAGAGTTGAAGACGAAAAGCCAAGAGGGACCATAACACTCAATAAAATAAATGTATGCGCCAATGGCAGGACGTCGAGAAGGATGCCCTCAGTTTTTCAACCAGGGCAAGGTGTCTGTGCAAGTGTGCTCTAAATATTTTCCTAGCTGCCACAGTTGTACAATATTCAACCGTGGTAGTCACCTACACAACCTTGCTGACGAGTTCCCTCCGTCATCTCAAATGTTGCGGCTTTTGTCCGAAAGGATAATATTTCAGGGTCACCTTCCTTCCCGCGTTTTAAAAGCAAAACTTATTACTCTCATCGAGCGACTTCATTGTCGTCGTACATGTGACGTCTATTTTTACAGAGCAAGGCCTTAATGCCCCGACAAGGCGTGCGGTTTATGTATGTTTGGTTTTTGGACAACGGCTGCGCCGGGCTGTGTTATCTTTGTTATCGGTGCAACAGTGAAGCGCATGTTCATTTCTGTATTTTTCAGGCCGCAAGTGTTTCTCCATTCATAGGGAGGCTGTTTCAAAGTAATGTAACCAGCGTAGAATAATCTTCAGTTATCTACACTGTTCTGAACGTATTTCTACAGTTCGAGAAACACTCGTGCCAAGAGATAAATTCCCGCTGATCAGGCGCTGCTATATTTGATTCGCCGACACTCGCCTTCGCCTGCGCGAGTCACTTTATTGACTGCAGCTTGGCCGCCTGCGTATTCTTTGAGTTGTTAGGGGAGCATGCGTTAGCCCCCAAAAATGTGTTTTCCCTTTAAGACAACTGCGTCATCTTTGGCTTCGGGACATCTGGTAAAGGTGCTACTATGCAACCTTTAGGCTCCCGTCGCCGTCTGCAAGCTGACAAGCCATCCGAAGCCGAGGCAGCCGCCGAATGCAAGGTTTACAGCCAGAGTTCCTAACAGAACGAACGAAGATGAAGACCACTGCAAAGGTCAAAGGTAGTGCAACAAGCCATTCCTCTTATTTTCCCGGAAGAGCCCCAGGAACCACCATCGTAACGCGGATCCCGGGAAAAGAACCTTAGGACTGGTTGAAGAATGTACAGGGCGTCCGCCTTTTTAAGATATGGTTTGAGGAATAAACATTACGCCATAATTTCTTCATTCGGAATTAAAAGCCCGAACCTGGTTCGAGAACCATCAAAGCTTCCTAACCGAGAGAACCTATCTGTACAGATAATCCTCGCGGCAGCTCCGACCTCCTCTTGTTACAAGTAGCCGCAATGCCGACAAAGTAATAGAAATCGCTACATTACATTCGCCTCCATCCACGGTGGCATCCGCTTGATCTTCCAAACGTACCACCATGGTGGTACCTAGCACCTTGCCCTCACCCGTATCCGACGATGACACAGCTTTACAAGTGAACATGCGAAACCTATAGGAGCTTGTCGCGTCTGCAGGGGACCGATCATCGCACTTGTGCCACACTCGTCGGTTTCATCGTGCTCCGCATCCCTCGTCACCGCACATTGAATGTTTGGAGTATCCAATGTATGAACAGCCTCACCACGCTGATTCCTTGCGCTGCTACAATCGCTGTTTTGGTTCAGCGCTGCAATGTTGCATCCGTCCTTGTGGCTGGTAGGGAAACGTGACGAGGGACAATTAGGGGCGACGACCGATATCCATCCAGCGACAGCCGCTTATTCTCCTTCACGGGGGCTGCGGATTTTCTGGCCCCGGCTCCCGCCTTATTTGAAGTCGCTGGCTTTATTTCCAACGGTGACCAGTGAATTTCTGCAACACCCGAAGCGGATTTCGAAGCGTAACACGCCTATGTAATTTTTACCCCAGTGATGAACCATTTCGGAACATATTAAACATTTCTGAAGTGACCACGCCGAACAAATGGCAGGTATAACGGGCTAGGCCAGAAAGGTGGTGGGCAAGGCCTTGTTCAGTGCATAATTCCCGAAATAGGAATGGTTGAAACACACAAATCTCTCGCGATGAAGCATGCCACCGGGATGGAACGCTGGTTTTGCGAAAAAGCCTACACCAAGATCGGAACTGGAAGTTTCTGGCAACGTTGCTCATGCTGGTACCGGCCCACAGGCGAGCTTAGACGGGCGAAGAAACGCCTAGCTACGGCATCACGTCTTCCCCGGTTAACGACGGACCATGTCCATATCATCGTTCCGCCGCGCGACGTCCTTGATGTGAGAAAAGTTAACCGCTACGCGATCACGGGAGCGTTGGTGCTGGCTGCAGCATTGCTCCCGAAGCAGCGAAATTCGACATTATAGTCCCCAACGGGAGGCAAAACATCCTCGTTACTGCAACACCAACTGAAGGAAAAGCCTAAGCACAGTCCAAGTTGCAGGGCATTGAACTGGAAAGAATGGTCTACGCGGCTATCGCATTGCGACCCCGACAACACGAGCAAACGAGTCGTTTGAGGCATCGACGTGAGCCTCAGCACAACTCAACTGCAAGAACTGTTCGTGAACGAACAGAATCCGACCGTCTTGGAAATCAAGAGAATCAAGACATCGCAGACGGTGGGGCTGCTTTTCGACGGAATGTTATTGCCCCGCCATGTCATGTTCGGAATCTGCATAGGCCGGTGTTCGTAACCGAAGAGACAGATCGATGTGTGCTACACATGCGGTCAAGCCGGCCACCTTGCAGGTGTATGCGTGAACCCCACCACCGACGCCTGCAAAAACTGCGCTATCAAATCCCCTCCGAACATCATCCGTGTACTGCAAAGTGTGCGATGTGCGCAGGTGCACACTTAACGGGCAGCAACAACTCCAAGCAACGCTTCCAGGTGCCGTACATAGTGCGTCCACGCTTACGGCAACAGAGCTGCAACCGGCACAGACGACAACGGCAGCTGGAGAGGCAGTCGCGCGACTGAGAAATTAACAATATCGCAGTGGAACTGAGACAGTTTCAAACAACGCAGAACCGCGCTTAAGCCATACATTGCAGCACAGACAAAGAATCCACAAGTCATTTTATTACATAAAACCCTCTGCGACACACCGGTCTTACCGGGCTTTCGTAACGTAGCAACACACACGCAAGAGCAACGCGGCGCGAACCTTTGCAGCTGGGCACTGTACCTTAACACCAACTTAACCTGGGCAACTCCCGTATAGAGGAATTCATCGTTAAAATTATACCCAACAGCCAGATACACGACAGGCTATTCATAAAACAAAACATCTATAGCGCATTTTATGAGAACCGCAAATATTTCAAGGCTCTCATAACGAAAGCGAGCGCAAAGGCAAAGAACAAGGCACTCATTATCTCTGGACACTTCAATGCACCTCACGCAGCATGACGGTATTCATGACATAAATCTCACAAGAAAGGGGACAGTCGTCTACAGGCACCCACAGTCTGCCCTCTGCAGCGGCTCACAGACCCAAAGTACCCCACGAGAATGGTGCGTCAGTCGCAAGAGACACCACTCCGGACCATGCCTTCGCCAGGAACATCCCGGTCGACACCTGGGTCAACCTCGGGGAGATCTTGGGTAGCGATCCCTACATAATCTCAGCCACGGTCTCTATTAAAATGCTCCCGACGGACCTTCAAATCCTCTTATTGGAATGGTTTCAGGCAGCTCCGCACCGGTGATCACCCATAGTACCAGGACACAGCACGTCTGCTCGTACAACTCAAAGAGGATGTAAAGCCGCGTGGAGATTCGTCGAGACGGGTCTAGAGTTTAACCTTATAGACGTCCACCGAGCACACTTACTCCACGCAAAGTAATCCATCCTCTCTAGGTAGAAAACACAGCGTTTAAACAGACGCCTTCGCAGAAAGGTACCCGAACTCAAAACATAAATCAACCCGAACTCGGAGAGCTTGCACGACAACAGTGGACGGAAGTCTGTACAATAATGGACGGGAGAATGATGGTAGTTGGACGATGGGGCCTCTTAAAGCAGCTTCCCGACGACTCGGAGAACAAAGGGAACCAACGGCTGTCAATCGACCACATCATTCACTAGCAATAGATGGCGGGTATCGACGATGCAGATCGGATACATGATCTGGCTAAGCAATATCTTCCCATCGGCCAGCAGATAATGACGATTACCCAGAATATCTGGGTACCGACACCACAGACCTCATCTCTCCTTCCACCGAACAAGAGATGTGGGGAGTCTTTCAAAAACTTTATAGGGGGTCGGCCCCGTGGCCGACCCCCTTCTATCCGGGCTTAGAGCCCAGATTGCTACTAGGCACTGGGGAAGGGGTATTCCGGGGATAAAAAAGAGGGCAGGCGAAAAAGACGGGATAGAAACGGGGTCGCGCACACACTTTAGTCCCTCCGTGGGAACTACAGTCTCCCAGCTGAACCTGTGTCCTTCATAAAACCTCGAACAGCTTTTGTTGACTTCTGAGAAATCGATTGTAGGGGTCGTTGTCCTAGAATTGTCTGTAGTTTCAACTGTTGATTGTCCAATCTGCTTAACTCGGCTGCCAAAACGAGTCTTTCCGATGAATATAGCGGGCTCCAACAAAGCATATGTTCGATTGTCTCTTCAACCTCGCAGACGTCGCAGTGGGCACTACTGGCCATCCCGATGAGGCAGAAGTAGGCTTTGGTGAAGCCACTCCCAACCACAGCCTACAAAGTAAAGTAGACTGTGATCGCCCGGCGGCATCTCCAACAAACTGCTGCGCCACCTTGACAGTGCTTCGGTCAAGCTACTCCCCAAAGAAGCAAACCGCGCAAGGGACACGAGAGACTGCCTGATGACTGGAAGGTTGCGTCGGTCATCCTCATTCCCAAGCCCGGGAATCTCCTCGCACCCGATAACTTCCCACCTATCTCACTTACCTAGTGTGTGGGCAAGGTCATAAAGCATGTTATACACTACCACATATCGCAATACATTGAGAGCAAGAACCTTTTCCCATTTAACATGCTGGGTTTTCGCCCAGGGCTCTCTACAGAGGATGTGAAGCTAATGATCAAGCAGGAAATCATCGACCACCAAGGATGTAGAAGCCGCTCTTGCCCTCGACCTTACTAAGGCCTTCGGTACAATCTAACACTAGTATCTCCTGCAGGCCATATTCAAGATAATCCGGGGAAGAATTTTCGCAACTATGTTCGATCTTTTCGCTGGAACAGGAAGGCCACGCTGAAAATCTGGCACAGAAAGCTTACCGAGTACACTCTGGGAGCACAAGGTACACCCAGAGGCGGCGGTAATCTCGCGGCTGTTAGTTGACATTGCAATGAAAAAGCAGTCCAAGCGACGGGCACATATTCTAGTGGTACACCATGCGCTCTACGCCGATGACATAACGCTGCGGAACAGAGGCGGGTCCGATGTCGACATCGAACAGAGGTTGCAAAAGTGCTTCAGGTAACAGAGAGCTTCCTGGTAGGAACGGGACTAAACCTCTCACCCTTCAAACCTGAGCATCTTCTGTACCGATAATATCAAAAAAGGCGAACGTAGCATGCCCCCACACAGCAAACGGACATCGACGTATAAACAAACAATTTGCCCGCCCATCCTTAAAGTTCAATGTATTTGTACATGTGGACTCCTTTAGCAAGCACAGCGCAGCAATATGAAAACAATGGAGAAGTTCACCACTAAAACAGGGAACACGATCAGACTCATCATCCACGTACCCAACCGACCTGTAGGCCTAACGGAAACCAACCTGCTTATATTATACCATGCTTTCTTCATGAGTCACATAAACTATATGGCAGTGGCACTTGACTTATCTAAAGTGGAGGAAACGAAGATCAACACATTTCTACGCAAGAAGATAAAGAGATTTCTGGGTGAAAGTTGGAACTTCTCGGGGTGCACAATACCCCAGATGAAGTTGTAGAAGAATAGAGCGCGGCCCAGACGCGACGTCTTCTCACAACGAGAGAGGGTCGCAATATTCTGCGCAACCTGGGCTATAGAGCGGAAGACGTCACAAAACATACGCTCAGCTTCCCTCGCATATGCGGGAAAGCATACAAGCTGAGCCTGTCCCACGGTGTCAACAAAAAATTATCGTCCAGATAGGAAGCTTTGAATCCATCTGTACGTTCGGCCACCCACTCCCGCATCCTCCAGGCTATTGAAAACGGCGTCACATAGTACGTGGTCGTAAGCCCCTTTAACATCGAGAAATAGAGCTTGAGATAGACGTTGGAGCGATTTCTCGTGCTGCACCGATGTCACAAGGTCAATAACATTGTCGATGGAAGAACGACCTCGCCGGAATCCAGCCATAGCATTTGGGTAAATACCGATGGCACAACCTCTCAACACTACGTTTTCCGGGGGGTCCCACAAGGCAGTGTTCTTAGCCCGACATTGTTCAATCTCACGTTGATCGGGCTTCAAAAAGCCATACCAACCACTGTACATCTCTTCATCTATGCTGATCATATTTCGTTTGGGCATCAGGAGTTTCACGGCCTCAGGTTCGGGCACGCCTTCGAAAAGCCGCGACCCACGCATGCGCATTCTTCCGTTTACAAGGACTGGGAACAGCACCAGATAAGTGTGCAATGGTTGCATTTCTCGTAAAACAATGTCGCAGTATGGCATCTATTTAAATGGACACCCAATTTCTTACGTGAAGAGTCACCGGTTTCTTGGAATCGTGATCGATCGGGACTTATCATGGACAGCACAAATCTCATCTCTGAAAAAAGGCTTACTAGAATTATCCAACTTTTCAAATTTCTCGCTGGAAAGACGTGGGGCATTTCTATTCGCTCAATGCTACATCTTTACAATGCACTATTGCTCGGTGTTCTACGTTACAGCCTGCCCGTTCTGTCCAATACAAGCAAAACCACCTTGCGTGCAATTCAGGCGATACAAGGCCGAGGTCTCCGAACGTGTCTTGGTCTACGGCGTTGTGCCTCTACAGTGGCAACCATATGCACCGCAAGAGAACATCCGATAACAACCTACGTGGCAGTGGATGCACTCCGGGCTCACATTAGACATCTCGCTCGGCTGCCTCATCACCACCGTGAATCCTTGCTGTCAACTAGACCACAGGCACCCTTTTTTAAGGAAGTCGCCGCTCACTGCTAGAGCCTCCCCTCGGGATATACACCTGCGGCACGACCATCATCGCCCCCTTTGGTGCCTCTCGAAGTCAGAAGTGCACCTAACCATCCCGGGAATAACCAAGAAATCGAACGTTCCACCACAAGGTCTCCAACAGCTCCCTATGCATCTTTTAAAACGAAGCCTACAGAGACCGGATTCATATATACGCCGATATCTCGGTAACAACGTCCAGTTCTGCGGGAGCTGTAATTGTGCCGGCCAGATGGGTAGACATTCAATTCAAGCTGTCCAATTTAAGAAGCTCAACTGCATCTGAACTCACAAGTATTCGCGAGGCTCTTCTGTACCTAAAGCAAGAATCACCACAAAAATGGGCTCTGCTTTGCGACTCCAGGCCAGCTCTCCAGAGTCTGCACTCTGCTCTTCTCCGCGGCCCCTAAGAACAGCTTGTGGCCGAGATTCGTCAAGCGTACGACTTCCTAGCAAGGCATGGACACAATATTATTTTTCAATGGCCCCCTAGCCGCGGCGGAATTTAAAGGAATGAATGTGCAGATAAAGCGGCTCATCATGCCCATGAATGTGCCCGATGGGCCGACATCCCGTTGTTGCGCCATAATGCAGCAAGGTCACTGCGCTCCATCGCCCCCGAAATCACGCTGACCGTTTGGAACACGGCGCAGTTTTCAAACCCCCGCCTGTACTTGCTCGACCCTGACCTGCACCGCCACTTACCCACTAACAAGCCACGTTCAGATGCCGCCCTACTGTGCCGACTGTGGATTGGAGTTCCTTTCACTAAAGCTTACTCATTCCCTATCGGCATGACTGACAGCCCTGCATGTGACGTGTGCGCCTCGGACGAGACAATAAAACACCTCTTGTGTCACTGTGTCCGCTTTGCAACGCAGAGACTGGACCGGTCAACCGCTTTCCCGAAACTCGACAACCAGACATTAACTGCGCAAACGGTTCTGTGTCACAGACGTAGTCCATCACAGTCCGAAATGGCCACAAAGGCGCTACTTCGGTTCCTGAAGGACACACGCCTGTCTGAGCGATTGTAGAGACACTGTTCACCATTGGTCATTTGTTATTTGGTTAGTTTACCGTTTCAGGTAAGGCTTTATTAGCGCCTATTGTTTTCTTTTTGTACTTATCGTTAATTTTTTCTTTTCTTGCTTCTCAAGCTCTATTCTTTCTTTTCAATACTCTTTCTTTCTCTTTAAATCCCTCCTTCCCCAATTCCCATGTGTAGGGTAGCCAACTGGACTGTAGCGTGGTTATCCTCCCTGCCTTTTATGCACTGTATTATCCTTCCTTCCTTCCGGTCCCACGGAATGTGCATCCGCAGACAATGAGGGAAGACGTGCATTCAGAGCACGAGCCATCGTTAAACACGTGGTGAGAAACCCCACAAAAACAGCGTTTGTTGACGCTGCCCCGCATTCGACCACCGGAGTTTTCCCGACGGTAGCGTTGGAATTCGCAGGGAACGTTTTAACCGTGGCGACCATGAAAGCACGGACTGCAGACATAGCCGAGCAGGTGGTGATAGCTAAAGCAATGCAAGTCTTGTCACAACCCAACGTATATACGAACTCTGGCTTTAGGGCCAGCGCCTTCCTGTTTGGTATGATTGCATTGAACGAAGCCAAACTTCTCACCACACGCAGCAACGAAGCCTTCTGCCTGGTTTCCTGTTCACAGGGGAACCGCAGTACACCCAAAAATCCTGAATGTGAACCAGTTTTCTAACGACCGTGCCCTAGGCTTCACGACCCACGGCGGTCCCAACGCCATCCCCAGTGACATGCTAGGTGAGTACAGAGACTCCTTAGTCCCTTTCCGGAAAATTATTTCCCATTATCAGCTATCATGCAGGACACTCGCACCACGTCACCCCAAGCTCACGCCATCACACTCCATAGCATTCCGAACGCTACAGGCGATGATGTTTCCCACTAGGAACAGGTTCAGCCCTATCTTGCCTTCCATCGAACCTCATTGCCTTAAATGCTCAGAGGCTTACTGCAATCTCAAAAACATGCTCTGGCAATGTCCGGTGTTACGTACGGCCACGGACTTCATCACGAGATCACGAATGGACAAGCGCTCTCTCGAGAAACGATCCTTATCTGCAACTCCTTGATGTCCAGATAGCGTGCGAGAGGGTGGAACACCATGGCCTCACACCCCCTATGCGGGTGTGGCCAGCGACTACCCTTAGCGGCTATCCAGAAAGTCCCTGAGGACCTATAATAAAGTGCTTTGTCTGTCTGTCTACATCCCGGATGGAACGAGTGGTGAACAATTTCTACTGCTGGTGAAGTGAGTGTGCTCCCCGCTAATTCCTGTGACCGCACACAACCACAACTGTGGCGTCTCGAGGCTAATAAGAAGTACAGCATACCCGGTAGAGAGAAAAGTCTCTGATAATCAATATCGGCTTACGCCGTGCGTTCCGCATGATTTTCCTCGTGGACCACGTGAGGCACGCCACTCTAGAAGCCGATTTGCATTCGAGCCTCGGCCTGCTTGTTCACTTGGCCAGAAAAAAAATAGTGGACACTGCAACAGGCCTTTCTGTCACTGGCAAATTGTCTTCCGTCTACCCGCTCAAGTTTGCACCTATTTACGACGTACCTTCTCCGTATCGCGAGTTGCTGAATGAGATTCTTTCCAGCACTGCACTGCGTGACTGGACAAATCCAGTAAAGCTTGACGTCACTCATAAGAACATTACAACAGCTCCACCTACGCATTCCGGGCCGCGTTGCCTTACTCCAAACACATATAAAATTGCGGCGCAGGAATTTCATCACAAGGTAGAAATCAGCACTGCTCGCCCATCCTGGAGCCACAGGTCCTCGTCGTTACGAATGGTCCAGAATAAGTGCCTCGAGAAACTTCGGTGATTACAGCTCCTTGAACGTGGCCACTGTACCCGACATGTTCCCCGTACCTAACATACCACTTACATCAACAATCTCAATACCCAATAACCTAAGCTGATGTACCAAATTTTCAAAGATTGACCTCCAACGAGCCTACTTCCAAAGCTCTGTAACCCATGATGACATCTGGAAAACTGCCAGAATCACATTTTTTGACATCTTAGAATTTACTCGGATGCCTTTTGGGTTGAGCAATGGAGCCCAGACATTTTATCGCCAAATAGATGTCGTCCTTTGTGGCTTGCCTTTTGTTTTCTTGTATATAGATGACGTCCTTGTCAAAATTTCACCGTCATAAGGGCATCTGCAACGTCTACGGATAGATTTTGAACGCCTAGCTGAGCATGGCCTCATCCTTAACAGCAACAAGTGTGCATTCAAAATGCCGTCGTTGGAGGTTATCGGTCACCTCGTTGACGGCAATGTAATTCGCCCTCGGCCAGACAAAATAATGGCTATAATCGACTTCCTTCGGCCTGAGCCCTTAGGCCAACTGCGCATTTCCTCAGCCCGGGTAACTATTACCGACGGGTCATCCCAAGCTTTACGGCCAATGTGCAACCTCTCGAGGTTTCCGTCAAGCTCCCGGTCTACCGAGTGCAGGCTTGAATGTCCTCAATCTGCCGATCACTCATTCACTACCATCAAGGAGCGCCTGGTCTCTTCTACTCTCCTTGTGCACCCGCACTACAACGCTTCGACGAGCCTGACAGTACACGCTTCCCACTGTGCGGTTGGAATGGTATTTCACCAACATGTCCGCGAGACCTGGAACCCACTCGGTTTCTTTTGAAGAAACTGAGCAACGGTACCGCACTTTCAGGCGGGAGCTCCCTGTGGCATACCTCGCTGTTGAGAGTTTCAGTTTTTTCTTTGAGTGCCGCAGCTTTGTGATCTTTTCAGGCCTCTTGTGAAGGCGTCTTACGAATGCCTTCAAGTCTTCGAAGACTTCGGGACAGTTGGCGTAGGTTGTAGAGTTTACGACGGACATTCAGCATGTCAAGGGAGTTAACATCCGAGCCCACGCCCTTAGCCTTATTTCGGTTCTACAACGTTCCGGTTTCAGTACTGAGGAGTTGGCTCAAGCCCAACGTGATGACGACGAGCTCCGAAATCAGCGTTCTTTACACAGTTTCTCTGTGGAACTCCAGGACAATATCTGCCCTGATTCGGCAATCTGCATCGTTTGCGACTGTAATGATTACAGCCCCCATGGTACCCGTCATACCTTCACCCCCTCCTCTTCTCGTGGCCTTGTTTTGCCGCCTCCGTTGAAGGAAGCGATCGGCGGCCTCTGCCGGCGTCAGCGAGCCGCAACGGTTTGCATGGCCTCCGCCGGCGCCTTTTTGCGTAGCGTCGAGGAAGGCTTTGGTGTCCTCATGACGTTCGGCGACGGAAAGGGGTGAAGCAGAGGTTAAAAACCTAATTGGCAGGTGCGCTGTTTTGGGGAGCCGGCCTTGATTGCGCCCTGCTTGGCCATCTTGCAAGGAGTTTCTCGAGAGCTGCAACTGCGAGCGGTAACATGAAAACCCGTGGCGGTTTTGGGCTGCAGAACCCCGCGCTCCTTTCGAATCAACCGTACTGCTGTTCGGCACCTTTTCAGGCCCCCGGGCCGCCACCAGGGATTGTTCCACTATACCCCTTGTGCGTGGCGACGCGTGTTAACATTTAATTGCTTTCCAGTTTTTATTGTCTTGAGTTGTCTGCATGTTTCCTGTAGTTCCCTTTGAATATCGTTGTAAATAGACAGTTTCTTTGTCAACTACCTTCCTGGTGTCATCCTCTGGTCCTTCACAATCCTCCACGCCGACGCCACCCAAACTCTACAACGAACTTAACTTTACTGGCGCAGCCCCACAGCGTTAATGAAGTGGTGACTTTATTGCGCCCCGACATGCAACTGCGATAGTTGGAGAGGAGAAAAGTGGACAATGGGCAAGGATAATGACGAAGCAGGGTGGCTGCGAGCCACTTACAAGACAACGGATGGATTTGTTTTCCTCCTGGGATGGCTTCACATCAGGACCTTACCATACCCGTGGTAGACGAGTGGCACAGACGTATGCAGTGCAGCGGAGTGGCCGTATCAGTGGCGGTGAGTCGTTCGTCTCTGCACCTTTCGTTTCTCATTGCCAGAGCCTATCATGACTAGAGACAGAGCTTGAAGCCGAACAAGCAAAAATGTGAGAGCTCGAGTGGGATTTAAGGTTAGTCGAGGCCGAATTCAGGGCGCGATCGGGGAACGAGAACGAGGTGCTGCCGTTCTGCAGTTTCGGGCAGACCAACTACTCGTCGGCAGACTGCCGCGTTTACCATCATCTCGAGATTAACGCCAGCCCACCCCCACCAAGCGAACGCTGGTGTGAGGTAGCCAGTCCGGAGTCAGGCAAAAAGCCACGTCTCGTCACCGCAGTTGTGTCGGGAGTCTCCAAAAGACGGCCTAATATGGTGCACGGCAGGCTAGTGGGCTCAAGGGTCACTGCTACACCGTTCAAACTGAGGCTTGAGCGGTCAACCAAATTGTGTCGCTGCGAGGAATGTTTAGCCCGTATCTGTTATCCAGGCCGGCTAAATCTGTAGCACTGGCATAAACTATCTGTAATAGAGCGCGTGGTGGTCCTGCTATTTTTTTGTCACCGAGGTCTATTGTCGGCGGCACCTCGGCTACACAGGTAAAGGCAACAGAGTAGGCCCGACACCCCACAGGTCATGCAGGTATGCTCGCCGCGACGGCACCCGCCGGGGAAGTAGGGGTTGGCTTTGTCAGCGTTGGTCCAGCGGAGGAATTTCAGCCTGCCAGTAGTGACTTAACTTCACTGAGCGCCACTGAGGCGTGAGCAGATCAGCGGGTCAGGCCCGATAAACCAGCTTCATCGCTGGACAATTCACGATGAAGGGCCACCATGGGCCTCGCTACTCTGCCTCGCGTGTGGTGGCTATTGTAGGCGACTCTTTGGCTGCACAGCCAGGTGCAGCGGAGTTCGCAGTTGAAGCCGCCGTATGGGCAGGTACACCCGCCTTGACGGCACGCATAGTGAAGGTATGAGCGGGCTATGGCCGGGACTGGCCAGGGAAAGCATATGAGCCGGTAAATATCGGGGCGCCTCCACAGAGCGCCATGGCGATAGGAGCAGAAGTGCCCGGTCATCACGCTGGCACACAATCTCTGCCGTATGGTGACTGGACCTGCCGAAATGGTTTGGCCGGGGCAAACGCAACCGCAGACGTTTGGGGTGAAATACCCCTGCATCTAAGGTGGCTGGCGGCGGCGTACGATCTGCTGATGGCCTGACGAGAGACCAGAACAAGCCCGCCATTCGGCTTCCATCCGAACAAACGAGTGTTCGCCATCAGTTATACCCGCCCCGGCTACCCCGTTTCGACAAGAGGCTCTAAGGAAGGAATAGGAGCTTAAGCGGTCCCCTGAGTGATCTTTTTGGAGTGGGGAGTTCCAAAGTACCGCAGCGTTTACCATTAATAGACGGCTGGGTCAGGTCGGAGCGAATCAGGGATCACAAATAAAGAAAAATGTCAACGAAAGGGCAGCAGGAAGCAACTCGGCGTGTCATCTAGGGAACAATGGCAAGCGCGGACAGGTAAACGTAATCGCTTCAACGCCTGTGCTCATGGTCATGCGGGTTGCTCTGGTGGTGTGGGCTTCCGCACGGGTTGCAGAGGCGGATCACTTGACGCCTCGGCGAATGCCGAACAACGCCATTGGTGCAACAACCACGTGGACTCTCACCTCGAAGGTGCACCCGAATAATTAGAGTTATACTGGTTGAAGGAAAAACTGTGGTGAACTGATTGAACGCTCGTGAAAGGTATTTTGTTTGTTCTGTGTTTTTCTGAACCGTATGCTGTCGAGGGCGATAGCGTTCACCGTGCGTTTTGGTTCGTAATAGACCTTTTTCAGTAAAGTTGGCAACACAGTACATACGCGAGCTTTCATGATGACAACACTGAGATCATTCGCAAACTTTGGCCATGATAAAGGAAAGGCGGCTCCATCACAGCGCGGCTGCGCGGCGCTCTCCTAAAGCAACTGGTCACCTCGGCGTTCAGTCTGATCGGATAGGTTTCTGAGTTTTTGCTTGCTGTTTTGATTTTATCACCACGTGCGGTTACGAGTTCTGCAGGAGTCATGGCGACTCACTGCTGCGTCTCTGTAAACGGGACGGATGCGCTTGTCGCTCAAATGCGGCATACCAGAGAAGTTGGTGTCCCACCCGGTGATAGGGAAGACTAATCCCCGCGACGCAGACGCCATATCATCAAGAGCCCCAGTACTATGAGTCCGTTAAGTCCGCGCTTAGGTGATGCGTGAGCGCACTGAGCCAAGACGCCGGCACTATCGCTCTGTTTCCTTCATCATGGCCGCGCGCCATGTTGCTCGACTAGCCTTCCGCTTGTCCGCTACGCCTGATAGTATTTTGCAAAGGGCCTACTGCATTGTTCTTGTCGCTGTCGTTTTCTAGTGTTCTGTGCCTTCCTCTCACGAGTGAGCATTAATATGGTCGTTGATGTATCCCGCACAAGGGTATTTTGATGCTCGCATGATGTTCCCGGGGGTTGTTATGCGACATTTGTGTTTTATTTCACTTGTGCAGCATTTCACTTTGTGCTTTGCCGGCGTAACGAAAATTTTGCTGGCATAATTTGAGTCCTCAATTGATATTCCTCGAATTTATTTTGTTTTTGTTTGTTTGCTTGTGTTGGTGTATCGGCGCTGTAAGTCTTGTGACTCCTGTTGTGGTGCCTGTAGTTGTGTAAGCAGTCCTCACGGAGGCTTTTGATGGGGGAGTTGTAATGATGACACCGCCGATGGTCCCCGTCAGGACGATGAACCCCTCCTTCGGCGGTAGCGATGGGCAGCCTCCACGAACGCTGCCGAGGAGCAACGCTTAGCAGGGGCCTCGCCGGCAGCTCTTTGCACGGCGTCGCGTAGGTTTTCCGTGTTTCCCTGACTTTCGAGGACGGACAGGGGAAAGCGGAAGTCAAACCCTAAATGACAGGTGCGCCGCTTTGGCAAGGCGGCGTTGCTTGCGCCCTGCTCAGGCAATCAGCAGCAACAAGTTTATTGAGAGCTACCACTGCGAGAGGTCGCAAAAAGTCTCGCTCCCGTTGCAGTTTCTGGGCGCCAGAACTCCACGCATCTTTCCAGCTAACCGTGCGGTGTTTTGGCGACTCTTTAGGTGTCCGTGCCCCCACCAGGAATCGTGCCAAGATACGCCTTGTGCGAAGCGGCGCCTGTTAACGGCAATTCAGTTTGCATGGTGTTGATTTGTCTTCGTGTCTCCCGTACGCAATTGTTTACATCGTTGTAAATAGACAGTTTCTTGAGCATCTACTTGCCTCGTCTCGCCCTCGACCTTCCTCCACGACGACACCACCCAGTCAATACAACAAACCAAACTTTTCTGCGACATTGAAACGGTTTCATGCCGCAGGCGGCCGTACCTTCCTGCTTCTCTCAACCGCACGGCTTTCAGCTCGATTCATCGTTTCTCATTCTGGAGTTCGTGCCTTACGGCATTGGCTTGCCGAGAAATACGTCTGTCCTGGCATGAATACTGCAGTATGCGCATGGGATCGTTTCTGCCCCATCTGCCAGCAATGCAGGGTTTCTCGGCATAACTTATCCCCTCTGGCCAATTTTCTCTTGTCAGGCTCTAGGTTCTCCGCAATTCCCATCGACCTTGTTGGCCCGCGACCACCATCCAAGAGCTCCCATTACATCTTGACAGTATCAACAGCTTTCTTCGCTTGCTGGAGGCGGTTCCACTCGACGATATTACGGCTGACACTGTAGCTTCCACGCTCATGTCCTCGTGTATCGCCCGCTTTGGCTGTGCTTCCGAAATTATCGCAGACGGCGGCCTTACCTAACTCACCTTCCTCTTGTGCTTCTAGGAGTACGCGCTGTTATCAAAGAAAATCTTGGTTGGCCGCCTATAAAACGGTCTTTGGCATGTCTTCGCGCTTTCTGGCGGACTTCCTGGTCTCTCCGCAGCCACAAGACAATCTTTGCCCTCCTGGCCTCTCTTACGCAAACGATTTAACCAGGTTTCTTAGCAATATCCGCCCCAACCCACGACGGTCATGTTCCACTAAGTACACCTTTATTCATCCAAACCTTTCGTTTACCTAATGCGTTTTCGTCAGTGTCGACCAAGCCCAGTGGTCACTTCACCTTTCCTATACAGGCCTGCTACACGCCATTTCACGATCTCACAAGATGTTAACAGTCCGCGTCAATGGCCCTGACACCGTGGTTTTCATCGATCGCCCCAAGCCCGTGTTTCCCGAAGCTGCCCTGCCTGCGTTCTTCTACAACATCCACCATTCCACCGTGAACACCAACGCGCTCCCTTCCCTTCGCGTCACCAGCCGTGATCCTCACAACGAGAAGACTGCGTGTTTAGCTGTGTAGTTTTCCACAATGCACGCCTCCACCAGACTGCCTCTCAAGCGGAGTGGACTCTGTGGCGTTGCTGCAGCCTGGCCCTGTAAGAGAAATGGCGCTGGGGCTGAGCGACAAGCGATGAATGCGGGCCACGCACCGCCGGCGGGCAAGCAGCCACGAACGCAACGACCGTGCAATAAAACGGGTCCCCAGTTTTTGGGTGCACGGCATAGCCTTCAGACGTGTCTCGGCTCATCTCTCTCGCGTTCAGGATATGCCTAACTGCTCCCGCAACGCAATTTTCGGAATGGACGTTTTGACATACAACGATGCAAGAATTGATCGACAGACCGAGTCTACAACTTTTTCTTCGTATCACTTCATAACGCCGGAACCGATGCCCTGAACACTTTGCTGCTATAAGAATTGCCGATGATGAGGTCACGATTCAACCCCCCGCAAGGGCGCTTTAATTGCGCCCCTCAAATAAACGCAAGAAGGAAGTGACGTGATCGCAGTTGCTGACATTAAACGCGATCAAGAAGACACCTTCAATCATCCGCATCTCTTCCACTTGGATCTAGTGCTTGCGTAAGAAAAACAGAACAAACTATTGGCATTGCGGCGTCGCTACGGGGAGTGTTTTTCATCGAACTCACAAGAATAGGATAAGAATATATGCCAGCAACAGGCGCTTTCAATTGTTGTGACGTGGGCCAAGCGTCAATATGGTGTTATGCCCTGCTCAGCAATACCCCAGTTCGGCCCGTTTGTGTCAGGTTGTAAGGCTTGTGCTTTTTGATCATGCCCCGGAACATGGATGGCCCATTCTCAAGTGTCCGTGGCTGTACACTACACTTACTTTGACGTTCGGGCAATTATGTCCTGGAGGTCGCTTCGTTGAAGAACCTGCCACAGTCCCACATGATGTGCGATTGGGACACCAAAACCGCTGCACAGACACTGCACACACCACTCGGATAGAATTCTGGTTTAAGCACGTGCAGAACTGCCAGGGCAGGTCAAGTGACCCGGCCTGTACCTGCGTCAGGATGGCGACCGCCTCATGACTGAGTGCTGCGTGACGAGGCGGCACTGTTCGTCGAGCTAGGCGATACTATTTAGTCACTTTGCCATTACTGGCCATTTGCTACTTCGTTTCGAACCTCCACACGGACGGGTGAAACTCGCGGTAGCGAAGGGTAAGCGCTAGCGCCACCGAATGGGCCGTCTGGTTTTGATTCGGTGAGGAGGTTACACTCGCCCGCGTGAGCCGCGAACCACTTTATACGATTTGTGATGCCGATGTCGACCATGAGCTTGCTAATGGTGGCGTCCGCCAAAGTTTGGACGGCCTGACTCAAATTGCTGAGCATGGTGCGACAATCCGTCTGGGATATCACCAGATGGAAACGTCAACGCCCTCTGCGGCGTCTGTGCACCGCACGCTCGCGGCTGTTGTCTTGGTGCCAAGCGCCGCCGCAACGACCACTGCTGCAAAGCCTTATCTTTGGTATTCTGATGCACCTATGTACCGGGCGTGTGGGTCTTGGGCGTCTTGCTCGGTGAGAGCCTTGGCCCGCGCCTGCCGCCGTTCTTGGTTCAACTTAGGGTGCACGTTCTTCGGGATGGGGCCCACGCGAATGTGGGACCGCGCCTCCTCGCTGATCTCGCACAATTGCCAGCAGGAATCTCGGGCGTTGTAACCTAGGGATGCCAGGACTCTGCGGCCCTTTTTGGTGGTAGAGCGGCACTTAATTTACGCCGTGACATGCGTCTCGGCTATCTCCTTTCGGGTGTTATGGAGCGCGCGATACAGGATCTGAGCCGTACTCCTGGTATCCGTTAAGCCCGGTGCTGTCTGGTAAGCAAGTCTTACCAGCGTGTTGATCATGGTCGTGTCGGTGAATGCCAAACAATCATTTACGTTTTAAAGACAGTAGCCCACTGCCAGATACCAACTGCCGCTTTTGGTACAGACACCCAAGAGGTGGTGGCTGTTCGGTTTCATGTTGGTCGCCGAAACTTCACGGTTGCCTCCTCATACGTGCGCCCCCGCACTGCCCAACATGCTTCCACTAGGGTCAAGTTCTCCTGGATGCGGCGCCTTCGCGCGTTTTACCCTCATGACGCAGCGGTATTCGCTGGAGATTTCAATGCAGATCACAAGGCCTGGGGGTATCAAATTTCGCGCAGTCGAGGATTGCAACTTCTGGTAGAGGCTGACGAGGCAGAGCTACAACTTGTAAACGACCTTAGTCTGGCAACTCGACGAAGGCAGAACCCTGCACAGCGTGATACCGTTCCAGACTTGACATGGGCAACAGCCAATGCTGTGGCCACCTGGTCTCGCGAGCCGACACCGTGGAGCAGCGACCATTACCCCATCTGGATCCAGCTCTCCGGTATAGACAATAAGTGTCGGAAACACGTGCTCTACACGAACTGGCAGCGTTTCAGAGACCTACTTATCCAGCCGACGGAAAACGACGGACCAGACAAACGCTGCCCAGAATTAATAGATCGTATTCTGGGCGCGGCGAAAGCCGCTACCAGCATTTCAGAGGTTGAAGGAGACTCCCCACCACCGGATCGTCACCTGGTCAACCTTTGGAAGCACAGGGATGAACTGGAGGACATGAACATTGCCGGTGGCCGCACGTACTACGACTTGGTGAAAATACGGCAACAAACTGCGAAGATTTGCCGTCATGCAAAACTACTCGCTCGGCAGCGCTGGGAAGAGTATTGTGAAACGTTTTCACGCCATACAGGAGCAGGAAAGCTTTGGTCAACGTTCCGGTCTCTTTGTGGACGCGGTAAGCTCCAAGGAACGGTGCAGGCGGTGATGCTCCGCACCGGGATGAATCAGGAGCACTTCGAAAGGGAATCGGTTTCTATTTTTTTCCCGCAACCAGTAACCCTGCCTCCTCCGGATATATATGCCCCTCTCGAGGTGGACGAATCACAGCCTATCAAGTCTTTGTTCACTATTGCCCAACTTACGGCGGCTTTGGAGCAAATCAATGTTCGTAGTGCACCTGGAAAGGATGGCGTCACGTGGGCAATGCTTCCGAACCTTCCGGCGCTTTTAACGGGAGAGCTTCTTGAGAAGATAAACGAAATCTCTATCAGTGGACAGGTGTCGGCAGCTCTAAAACGTGCTGTAATAGCTCCCATTCCAAAACCAGGGAAAGACCCGTCAGGTATGGCCAATCTTTGACCTATCTCACTTACGTCTACCCTCTGTAAGCTAATAGAACGGATGGCAGTGACCAGACTGAATCACCACCTCGAGGAGGAAGCTGAGTATTTCCACCCCTGTCAAACTGGGTTCCGGCAGAATCTGGGGACGCATGATTCCCTGTTTCTCCTGCGGCGTGTTCTATGGAAAAGAAATCACAAGCGCCCGCACGTCATGGTTGCGTTGGATCTCCGCAAAGCTTATGACACAGTCACTCACGTGGCTGTCCTTGAACGGCTGGCGGACGCCTACCCGGGCAAGAGACTGAACAATTTTGTTCGGAGTTTCCTGGCTAACCGGACTTTTGAAATCCGCTCTGGCCGCCACGACACTATTTTTTGACAACCATTCAGGAGTTCCACAGGGGGCCATCCTATCTCCAACTCTGTTCAATTTGGTCATTACGAAGCTTGTGCGAGGGGTTGCTGCTATCCCCGGCGTCCACGTCACGGCATATGCCGATGATGTCACCATATGGACCGAAGCTACGGCTCATTCCCCAACAGAAAGCGCTGTGCGTAGTCTGCAATAAGCCCTTGATACGTTCACCAGTCTCCTTCCCGCTACAGGAATGGAGGTTTCCTTGGCAAAAAGCAACTTTATTATAATTAGAGGTATACCAGAAGAGCGAGCCCTAGTTGCTCTCACCGTGGGAGGTCAGACACTTCAGCGGGCCCCACAACGGTGGATCAGAGTGCTGGGCGTTCCAATCCACGAGTCCGGAGGAGCTTCAGAATGGGTTCGACAGTTGAAGGCGCAATGGACTCCTCTACTAAGCTTAATCCGAAGAATTTCTCATACCTTTTGTGGAGCGTCCCAGAACATCGCCCGCCGACTAGTTCAAGCCATTCTGGTGAGCAAAGCCTGCTACGGGGCTCTGTGCTTCCGTCTCACGAAACGTGAGACGGAACAGCTGGAGACGCTTTACAGGGCAGCCCTTCGTGTCATCACGAGGCTTCCCCGACACACGAAGGTCACTGAACTGTACCGCTATGCTGGCCTTCCTACTCTCGAAGAAACGGTCCTTGCCCGGTCCCGAGGAGTCTCGGATCGCCATGAGCTCACACCGCAAGTGCGCCGATTACTGACCGCTGATGGCCATATTGCACCAGCGGACACGCCGCTTATCAAGAAGCATATCCCGCCGTGGGAGGACACGCTTGTTACAGCGCAACAACCTGCACCCTCTAAAACTTAGAGTCGGAGGCACACGTCGCAGCGGACCTCACTGGTTGTAGCCCGTGCAACTTCTCGGAGCAGTTCAACACTCGAGATAGCTGTGGACGCGTCTTTGCGGGCCGAGTCCTGTATGGCGGCAGTAGCCGCGGTGTCCAACTCCGATGAACTCCAAAGCATTCGACTAATTTCGCTGGACGCCGACCCCGATATAACGGAACTTGAGCTTTTCGCCATAGAGAAAGGTATTCACCTTGCATGCCAGGTTGTCACCGACCATCCACAACGGCGTTACGACCGGGTGGAAATATTGACTGACTGCACTGAGGCACTGAAATGCCTTATTGGTCCACCCAGGCAAAACAGCACCGCCCACGCTATCAAGCAGAAATGCGAGGAACTTAGGGCTGACTCTGGAGTACTGGTAACGGTACGCTGGATCCCTGCCCATCAAGGGCACCCAGGAAACGAGAAGGCTCATGAACTTGCGAGTGAGGCTTCTTTACACCGTTCCCAGTTCATGCTGCCTGTAAGACCATATACGCTGCTTACTGATCCAGATGTGGAGCGCCGCCATCGCCGTAATCGAAGGAGGCAGGAATTGGCCACTACTATTCCGCCATGTGACGACCCCACACCCCCTGGTCTACCCCGAGGTGCTCAGGTGTTCCTCAAACGGGCGCGGTCGGGGTACGCATATACAGATGACGCGCTTTCTCGATGGCGGAATTGCGCTACCCAACTTACATCCCACGATGAAAACCCCTCTAACAGTGGTTCCGCTGGAACGTTTCTTAGACGAGTCCGTTGCTTTGCCTGCAACAAAGAAGTGACCCCCACAATCCGCCATCTCGTCTGGGAGTGTGGGGCATTCGATCGGCTTCGCGCCAAATATCGTCCCGCCTGGGTCCTCTCCTATGACGACTGGATCAGGCCATGTGACCGACACCAAGCTACGTTGGCTGCGTTGTGGCACTTCGTTTGCGAGGCAGCCATGGCCGGACATTATTAACCCCCTTCCTTAAGACTGCGGCCTCAAGCCATCCAAATAAAACCATTTGTCTGTCTGTCTGTCGGTGACATACCAGTTGAGGTAGAGCGCAGCGTATGCCATGGGACTGATCACCAACGACAGGACGAGGCACACGATACGGTTTTCATGCATGCTCGCCTTCGCGTGAAGACTGTGTATTAGCCTGATGGCATCCGTGGCCTTGGTTGCAAGATTGCTTATGGTCCCGAAGTTGCGGCTGCCCTTATTTATCAGCAGGCCAGGGACCCTGATCTTGAAAACTTTGGGAATGCGTTGCCCTTGTGCAGTCACGATCTTGATGCAGGCGCACAGCCCAGGAGCAGCGCGTTTTCTCCGGTTGTAGCGGTGTGAGCAGAAACAGCTCGGAATTGCGGGTGAGCACACTAGGCCGATGCTTCAAGGTAACCGAAGCTTGAAGCTGTTGCTCGATGCTGGCGTCTTTTTAACCGGCATCCCCCGGGCTAATGTCGAAGGTGTAGAACCTGTGCCGGACGCCAGTCGCCGTCACTGCCCTCGCTATCGCGATCACGTAGAGCTTGAAGAGCAATGGCCAGATGACCGAACTCTGGGGTGTACTCATACTACCCAGCTTGCGTTCGGGGAGCTCGAGGTCTTCCGCGTGCAGTGCCATCGTGCGGTTGGTCGAGAAGGTATGGATATAATTCTAGCTTGTTACCCCCCAAGTTGAGTCTTGATACTTCTGCTATATGGCTGAGTGTTTGATTTTGAATAATATGCTTTGTAAATCAAGCCCTAGAATTACTTTTCTGTCTTGTTTCTTGTTGTCGATGATTTCTTGTTTGAGTTGCAATGTCATCTTGTGTGCTGAGTCTGTGCCTAATGTGATGAAGTATTCCTGCCATTGGGTGGCTACCACGTGGTCCAGTACCTTGCCGAAGCATTACCTGGGCGAGATAGAACGCAGGTTGGCAATATCCGGTGGTGTCCCCAGTTTCGGTATGATGGTCATTTTTGCAGTTTTTCACTGACGGGAGAGCTTTCCCGAACGCAGACATTCGTTGAAGTAATGGGTTAGGGCCTCGATTGATGCATCGAAGAGGTTGTGTGGTATCTTATTTGTAACCAGATCAGGGCCAGCAACCGAGCAGGTATTGAGCTCTGGCAACATTATACTTTCCAAGGCATTGGACTGGGCTAGTTGGTACATGTTTGAATGGAATAAAAACCACCGGAACCTGTGGTTTTATCTGAGTTTTGTGTTTTCTGCTGGTTTTTATTTCATTCAAATGCTATTCTTATCTCTTACGTTTGCAACACGTTTGTAGCAATTTCTATAATGCTCTTGCACTGCGACGGCATATACTGCTGCGTCTCAGGTGGTATAAAACCACCATATTAGCATTATGAATAATGAAAGTTCAATGAATTAAATGTTATTACCATAATAACCGTTGAAGCTTGAATTACCATTCGGGGGGCTTCGTAGCCTAGTTGGGGAAGGGGGAAGAAGGGAAATGGATTGGGACGGCCGTCACAGTCGTTCGGTCAGGTTCCTGCTCGCATGAACTCCCACAAGCAAAGGATCGTTATCGCCGCGTCCAAGTAAGGAGGCAGGGATGTCATTCCTCCAATGAGGTAACACCGGAACCCCTGTGCCTTTTCCTCAGCGGTGAAAGGCCGGAGAAGTCCCACAGAAGGTGCCGTACATAACGTTCGAGGGTATTGCAAGTGCTGCACGTCGCAGTGGCTGCCTGGTCGCCATCATCGTTTTGATAGGTGTTGTCTGCCTGTGCGTTACGTCACGAGTTCTTTTGGATGCAGCGTGTGCTCGCCACTTTGCCAGAACATCTTCCGTAAGGGCAGCACCTGTCCTGGTGTTGTAGGTTAGCACTGCTGCACCACGCTGAAGCCCTTTCGTGAAGCGGGTGACGATTGTGCGGCACTTTACCCTTAGTTCTCGTTTTGCTTCCTGGACCGGTTCAAAGAGCAGCGTGGCCTGGGGTAGCGGAAAACGTACGGTGCCGCGTAATGGGCGCCGCCGTTACCGATGCTGTTCCCATGCCCCGGAACGCAGTTCACCCGCACCGTCACCGCGTAGAGTTTCCGCAAGCGAGTTTAACGTTGTGCGTCAAAGTGCCAGAGTTAGTTGTTTTTCGGCAGTTTTTTGATGGCGTCCACAGAGTAGGTAAAAGGGGGGAACGTTTGTCCTCGCACATAAAGTTGGCTGGTCATGCACATTAAGACAACTTCTCTACTCGATAGAAGATGCCTTGCAGTTCAAGTGGCCCCACATGTAGCCATTGGCAGTATATATACGCCTGCCCATCCCGGTGCTGTTCTCAGAAGGCAGCGACCGCTCCCCGGAAGGTATCTGGATCCCAGGTGGCGTCTAGCGTTATCATCGAAGACAACCATCTAAGCGAGGGCGGTTTACGACGTCTTTAGGTTTGCGAAGGCTGCAGTCACTGCATTTCCGCAATGTTCACTCTTTATTACGATATCGGCTGAACCCCTTCTCTCTAAAGGTTTTTTTCCCTATTAAAAGCACTTTCTGGTGAGAAGCTCTATGGGGAATCCGGGCTTTGTTTTAAATGGCGTTAAAGGCGGGAGCGCACCACACAAAATCGCGTATCTATGTTATATTTGCCCTCCTTATAATGCGGCGAATTTGTCTGAGCCGCCAAGCCCTCCCAAAAACGGTTTGTGATTTGCGGCAATTCAGACTGCACGGGCCTTTATATCACCAGTTAAGTCTAATCAGACATGGAATTGAAAAAAAAATTTACCCAGCGCTCGGCGTTGGTTTTGTGTGTGGGCTCAGGGTGCCAGATTATAACGTGCCATTCGAGACCGCCCCTACAGTTACTAAAAAAGTGGGCATACCAATGTGTTATATCTAACAAAGTTTTTAGACACTCACTGAAGTTTTGTAACTGCTAAAAAACACAGCTATGACAGACTTGATATGGTGGCTCTTCTGTGTTAAACTTTATATCGCAATAAACGAATGGCGATCTCTTTTTTTTTCTTGAAACACACCTTTGCATATACAATAAACTGAAGCATAGGCCAGAAGTTTAAACATGGTTGCCTGCCAGTTGCTTAGCGTTCTGAAAATCAATGCTGTCTTATGTCAGTGGTGGAAAACGAGGTTCTTTTTTACAGTTCTTTGGCCTTTTTACTAAACATTTTTTTATCAAAATAATGCTTCACTTATATTTGAATATCAAGCTTTTGGTTATGCCGTGTATTATAAAGTAGTAGAACAAGTATTATGCAGGACTTTTTTTTAAATGCCAAAAACAGGTCTCCTGGATTTTGTGAAATTGCAAAGTATGACTCTGCGAGACTTTATTCATTTTTTTGTAGACCTGTAACCTCAAATAATGGTTCATAAACCCCTCAGTGCTTGCGACACCAGATGATTAGATAATCGTGAGAGCTCGTGATGAATAAAACTATGAATGGTAATATTTGTAGACTAGTATAGCAAGGACTTTTGATGCGCAGCTGAAAAAAAAAGCATAACGAAAAACTACAAGCTGGACTTTCCGAAATCATCTGTCTTCCAAAAAACGACTAAAACTTTATATCTGAGATAATAGAAGTGTGAGAAAACAAAGAAATTATTGAAAGAAATATTACAAGTAGTCAAATATATCTACAGGTAAATATCACCCTTCCCGTTTAGAATACAGTATATGGCTTACCACAATCTGAAAAAGGCAATAAATTTAGGGTCGAGAGATTTAAACTTAGAAGAATATTTACATTAGGAAACGTTTTGGGTTCAAATATTCAGTTCGTTAGCCCGGGAAAATATTTTGCATTTGAACTTTAGATGAATGTGACCAGGAGCGTAACGGGCCAGTACTCCTCGTTAACGCAATCATCAGTCAGCACCTAATATTCACGCAGCAAAAATTGCTTCCCCGTTTAGTGAAGTGCCCGGATTGACTTGTGTAGCCCTTTGCACATACTAGCTCACTGAGAAAACCATACAAAATCTATATCTCGGTCGGAAAAAATACATTATGAAGATAATTTCTCGCCTAGACACGATAGCGTTCGATAAAAAAACACACAGTTTAGAAACGGCGAGGACACATAGGGTACTTGAAAACAAAAAACAAAAATAAATAAAAGTAAAAAAATAACGAACAATCGCGATATGTTTTGCTGAATAGGAGCTTATTTTATTCACATTTGTAGATGTGTTATCTGTGACGCGGAATGTTCGGTAGAAGTTCATTCCTTGTAAAATATAGAGGAGGTGGTCTAGCTGCAATGTGTGCCCAAATAAAATTTGTCAGAACCGAATGTAATGAAAGCCACAAACAAGCAGAGTTTAAATAAGTGTTAAAACCTTGAAAAACACAACCACTTAAAAAAAAGAAATAAACAACATTTTATTTTGCAATATAAAATAGGTCCCTATGTTTGGTATTGCCGCGAATCCCGCATTCTGTTTGTTTACCTGCATTTTGTTGTGATAATTTGGCCATACCCGGCGGTTATCTGCATTGAAAGCGAAAAGCGTGTTTTATGGTTAATTATTTTTTAATCCGCACGGGTTATGTTGGTTGACACAGAGAGTGTTTCAATAAACTTGCTTTTCTTTCAAGGCCAGGGCATTTTTTTGCATACGTGGCGTCTGGTTGAGGGCTGGTTACGCGCCGTTTTTGCTTGTAACGACATCCGGAAGGCGGCGGAGCCGTGGCTGTTATCTGCGGTAAACCACGTAAGGCCATTCCTGCAGATTTCAGGGAGGAGATGAGGAAACGCTTCCCAACGACCCCGAAATCCCAAGTCCACTCTTCGACCAAGGTGACTCAAAAATAAGTTCAACATGCATGCGGAACTTTTACGCAGGCGAAAGGCCCCCGGGAGCTGCCGGCTAAGGCCTATTCCGAGGCTGTTCATCAACCCCACCCACCACCAACTCGTCGTGAGGAGGCCCCGCTGTACCGCCGTCCACTGTCGACCACCCGACCCTCTGTAATACAAAGCCGTATGGTGAGGAAGATCGACGTATGGTTAATCCCCGATAACCGCCAGCTGTGCTATTACCGTGTGCGGGGACGCTAGCAACGTATACCTTCGCTCCCACAATCAACAACGCGGCCTTCGAGCCTTCTCTGTCATTGCAAGCGGCCCTTCTCCACGGCAAACGGCAACGTGGATCGAGGAGTGCCTACCTCAGAACGACCGTGGGCCAGCCTGGTTCAAGCTTTCGCTGACGACCTTCCCATACATATAACCGAGCTTTCCCAGTAAGACTGACGATGCATGTGCATTGTCCCAAGCCCACGCCGGCCAAAGTAAAAACAAAAACTTCTGGAGGTGATGTTGTATTCGGCGAAAAACGAAAACCTTTCAAAGACGCAACAACAAAGCTAAGACCGAAATTCATAAGGTGCCCTCTGCCCAACGATTTGATCTCATCCTGACGTACCACTCGACGTTACCTCGACCGCCGATATTATGACAGCACGGATGATGCATAGCCACCAAACACAACACACGCAAGTTTAGACACGACGCCCGACACTGCCAAGTCTCCAAGACGACAGTGCCCGACGTAAGGCTTTCCATCGACAACCTTCACATAGTTGCGCTGACAGGCACTGGAGCTGATTATTCGGTAATGAGTGGATTACTCGCGACCAAGCTGAAAGAAGTTACGACCATCCTGAGTGGTCCGCATTTCCGCACAGCAGGAGGTCACCTCGTAACGCCAATTGTAACGTGTACATCGCGCGTCAACATAATAAGTGTAACATACGGTGCTGTTTTGCCCAACTTCGAAACTACCTACCCCCCTATGTTATTCACAGAACAACACTTCTCACGGAAAACAGAGCTCTCATTTCTTCTTAAGGCCAGTTAGGTAGGTTTCATTATCTATCACGCCGAGCCTCGGAAGCCAAGACCCACCCGGTTAGTTTACGTATTGTCCGTGTTGTACCGTGTTGGTTTATGGATTGTCGTTCTACACGGTACCGTACCTCCTCGTGCAAGCCGGATGACCGCGGTCTACTGCGAAGATGCTGATACTAAGACCGATGCTAATGCGGGAAACGACCTCGGCTTGCTTCTTGAGCACGCGGTCTGTGTCGCAAAAGGCATTTCGCCCCTTGCATCAAAGAAAATCCCACATTCGGTTAAGTAATTTTCCATAGTAGTATCAGCATATGAAGAAAAAATTACACCATCTTCTCGAGGGGAACCCTGAGGGGATGCGAAGTATCGCAGAGTTACAATCCTATCGAATCCAATTCAATCTAAGCCAAGCCAAGTCAAGCCAAGCCAAGCTATTCGTATCCAATCCAATGCCCCTCGTGAGAGAGTGTTCGCTATCGGAGGGGAGAGGAGGTGAGTGGCGGAGAGGGCAGCTGGCGCGGTGAGGGCAATGGAGGAGGGGTGGACGCCGACAGCGCCGAGAACAACACCGGATGGATGCTGGGACAAGGCGAGTGAATGCGGTGTGTCGCATCTAAAAAAGGTTGAATTGCGTGTATCGAAGAAATGCAGAAAACGCATGGTGCGTTCGTCCGTCACTGACTATGGGCCCCAATACGACACCTCTTACCCTCACCTTTTCTTCTACGTGAATGCGTTCGCTAGGGCCAAAAAAACCGAAAAAGCTAACAGCTTGCTATGCAGCAACAAGTGATTGCCCTTCCACGAAGCTGTATCTGAAGACCCGGCAAACCTCCGAATTATCAGCGACGATAGAACCCGACCTGCACTATAGTCACCATACTGAATGTCTACAGACGAGCGCTAAGCTATCCTGATGGTTCCTGATCGCCCCCTAACATAAGATTGACTCGGAATGTTTGGCTCTTTGTAATCCTTTTCCGACTCGGACGCTGATCTGCTATTGTGGTTTCGCTATCCTGTGCATATTTAATGTAAACACTTGGGATCCACGCTAATATGTGACTTGGATTAGCCACCGAAAGTGACGAGAAGTATGTCACACATGTCTAACAGCGAATGCTGTTGAACGCTAAGCTTTCTGCAGAAAAAACAAAAGGCGGAGTTGTAGATTCGAACTCATGGCGATCAAGTCTGCAATCTGCTTGCGAGTCACTCAATGTTGCACGATACAACGTCCAAAGCATTGCTACTCAAAAGTTTGACTCTGACCATAATCCAGTGCCAGAAAGCTTTTTTCTATGACGATAAATCGTGTCCCCTCTCTGCTACAACCACGCGGTTACACTGAAAGTTTCTTCGCGCAAAATGATTTGTGAAACGGTCAATTCAATTTGGCGGCGATCGAAGTAGAAACAGAGGAGGGTCAAAGTGAAACCATCACGTGTGGAAGAAGGGGAAGGGAAAGAAGAAAATCTGCGTATTCCAAGTCAAAACTCTACGGCAACACAAGGCAGATAAGCCTATTGTCTTCGACGAATAGAATAATTAGGAAGTTGCCTAAAAAGTGACATGCACCTTCTTTTCGAATAAAGAAGTGAGGTTTTTTTTGGCCAGCTAAATTCAGACTCTAACCCACAAAATATTTTCACTTCATAACACAGCGGCTTAATCTATCACCGTCCGTCATTTTTGCGTTGAACTGTGTTCGTTGTTAGAGGGATGGGTGCCTCTTATTCTAAGAAAGTTACGTCGTGGTGCATGCCGTCCTATTGTAACCAGGTTACAAACGTAGGCTAATACAAAAGTGGGAGTACGAGCAGGTATTCATCGCATTTTCTTAAATAACCAGCTGCCTACTCTTGGGTGTGCTCACCGTATGCCTACGGCAAAAATCCGCACCTGGTGCGACGCGTGGGTGGTTGCATGTTAAAAAGATTACACCTGAATACTGGATGCTACACTAAAGTCTTAACATTTATTATGCCTAGTTTAACCTAACCGACCTCAGGCGAATAGCGTGACGGCATGCAGAGTGCGTCACACGCATCTCAAGTCGAGCTGTGTGTAATTTCTGTTCTAAGTTGTCAAGACATGGCAGGTTAAAACACCTCCCGTCGACGCACCCCTGCATGACTTCCTTCTGTTTTCAACTGGATCCTTCAAAAGTGGGCCTGTCGTAGGTGTCGCCAAGTTTGGCAGGAATCGCTCTATATTTTTTGTGTTCCCTGCAGCTTTTTAAAGAAACTACACAGTAAATGTGTGAGAAGCTGAACGTTTCGCTAAAAGAGCTTACCGTCATCGGAATATGTTGCATCGTAGTTGTGTGCACAGGGCTTACCGTGGAGGATCATCGTCAAGACCGCCGGCTGGGACCGAACTGTTTACTTCTGCGACAACTAAGTATTGACGCGTAGTCATTAAAAACGAGGCAGTATGTTTGGAAACAAAAAAGATGTAGAAAATCTAAAGGGTAGAGACTACTGATCCTTGGATGATAGGTCATCGGCCTGCCTCAGATTGGTGTGCATAAAATAATTCGACATTTAGGACTTTCTTCAGTCGGTACTGAGGGCACTGTACATCCTTTATTTTACTTGTTAGCGTAGTAATTTTTGAAGTGTTTTCCTTGGTTTGGTTCTGGAACGCTGCTTGAAGTCTGTTTGTCTAGAGGACAATCACAAAAATCACAGCGATTTCTTAGTGGTTTTCAGTTCACAGTTGCTGAAGTATGCCCTTGGGCACTTAATTTTGACCTTAGTGTACTCTGCCCTGCGTGGGTGCCGAGCTAGGCCTGGAACTCACTTGCATATGACGTCGAACAACAGAACTCGGTGTTTGTGGGGCCATCATGTGATACCGTGTGCTGGACCGTTTTTTCCTAGTGTGTATTTTTGCCCACAGCCGTAGTTACGGACGCACACCTCTGTGTCTGGCTGCAGTGTGCACTGATCTGCCTCCAGAGTGGATCCTAGAAATTGGGAAAGAATAAGCGCCCAGTTGGGACTTAATACACGACCGCTGGAGTACCCGCACGCGGGGCGGCCGGCTACGTTGTGAAGCAAACAAAAGGCGGAGCCAAAAAGAAACTTGACAGTTTCTGCCGGTTTTTTGGAGGGTGCGTCACTGATACAAAGAACACTCCGGTTGTCCATCCAAGAAGGCTTCGGAAACTAATACTTCGCAAGTTTTCTGTGTGCACCGGAGAAATTGTGCTCCTCGCTTACAAGCCTTGTGACCACACACATGGCAGTATAAACGGTATAAACACGACTAGGTCCGTTTCATGTAGTGCGCGGTTAAGTACAGCCCAACTGTTGCGCGTCACAAACCGAAGGAAAGGCCCACTGATAGAGTAACACGAGTTTCCGTCCGAAAAAGGGCGTCCGTAAGGCATTGCTAAAGAACAATTGCCGCGAAGGGATAACAGAAAAAGGAAGCATGTGTGAGCCAGATGACATCGTTGGTGTGCTGCCGTCACTTTACCAACAGCGACTATTAAAGTACACGATTCTCATGATATTACTTCCAACTTCTGATTAGACTATGTTACCGACTCTCAGTTGCAGAGCCCTAGTGAAGGTAATGAAATCTACTGAGGCAGTATACGGGCTATTCAAAAGCCTTGACAACAGAGCGCACAGATATCCGACAACACAGGTAAGTCGCCTGTTTAAGCGGACCTCCAATTTTGTTAGAAAATGTATGAAGTTTTCAGAGGTCAGGCGAACTGCCAAGATTTGCCGACGCTTGCAATCAACAGTTATACCACATGTTTTGAAAAGTCGGGAACATACGTGCGACGAGGATGAAGGCCACACCGAGGAACTCTCCAAACTTTTATTGCTGCTCTCACAGCTGGGAAACTGGGCTGGAAACCTAAATGCAACTGTTAAAATGTATAAAACTCGCCTGCAAGCATCTAATACGGAAGGTGTAACGATTTGCTGGCAAGGAAGCACTTTCCGTGGCTGCACATCTTTTACATAAACAAGTAAACTTGACTCAACCTTTCTTGCTCTCTTTTTCTTTTTGTTAGGACTGTCTTTCATGCATTACCAATATTTTTGTTCATAGCATTATTTCTACATAACTATGCAAACACGTCTATAATGTGGTTGAGCGACTAATCCGCTGTGCACCATGACCACGGTTTTTACAACCCTGGAACTAAAGAAATATATCGGAAAAATTTGATCAAACATATATTTCAGTTTGCACGTGTTTGTAGGAATGGTATTTTGCGGGTTTTTTCAAAAGCAAACAATTGCCTGAAGCGAAGCAGGTAAACAAAAAAGTGATAAAGAACATGCTAGTTGTCTTGAACGGTGGTCGTGTGGATAGAAACAGCTGGAAAATAGGGCAGCTCGGGCTCATGCGTGCGGGTTAGCGGCCCAAATACCAACCGCCTGGGTAGGTTTAAACCAACCACACCCCCCAGACCATAAAGTGGGACTCGGGTGAGAGGGAAGTGGTGGAGCGCAAGGATGAACGTGGCACATAGACCCCTTTTTTCTCCTATGGCCCATTTTCTGAACAGAAAATAGGACTACTTGCCTTAATGAATTGCGCGAAGCGTTTCTTCATTTTTGCAGATGCGCCTGTAATATTGCTAGCACTTCAGGTGCAAAGTAAGCTGAAGCAACAGCATTGACATGAGTGTGGTCCAATGAAGTTGCGCCTTCTCAACAGTCCACATCATTCTCAGCAAAGAAAAACATACTTCTCACTGATGCGTTTGTGCGTGACAAGCACACGGCGTATTGGACGATTGATTTGATATTCTTGCAAGGAACGTCCGTTTTTTATTACTAAACCACATCCACCCGCGGTTCCTCGAATGCGGAAGGGTGTTCTGCACGTCTTGTTGGTGCACTGTAACTTCAAGAAAACACCGCGCATGACGGGGCAAGGCAAAAAAAAAACATACAACAAAGGCGCTGTGTTGCGTGTTCCGTGCCTATCCCCGTCATCTGGACTGTGATTTGGAAATTCCTCAAATGGTTTCTTTTGGATTTTCTATTACTCCAGCTTATAATTCTTGACAAAACACTTAATTTACGTCCCTCTTATATTCGGCTGGAGGCGCGACAGAACACCGTCCAAGGAGAATGCTGCCGCGGCAGCGAGACCACAGCCGCAAAACCGGGACACGTCCCGCCTAACTTTGCGTGTGGTCACTTTAGGTATGTTGATATCCTTTCAGTCAGAATTAAGGCACATGAATTTTTTAAAATTTTACACACTACGTCGCGTCGATAAAATATTGTCACGGGAAGAAGACGACAGCTATCGGCCCAACCTCTGAAGAAGAAGAAGACCCAGCTGGGCGGGCTCCCTCATGGCTGACATCGTGTAAATAGTGTAAATACATCACTCGCATCTTCCATTGTTCATTTCCTGTGTCCTGCCGCCACGTAACATGTTTTGGTGGAGTTTGCTGATGTCATCCCCATCCTGGTCCCAGCTCCACTTCGCCTACGCTGCTGAACATCGCTCAAAGGCTCTTGGATCGCGTCGGCCCGCCCCAGCCCCGGTGAGCCATGGACGCACCATTCCCCAGCCCCGTGTCCCCAGCCTGTGACTTGCCGAGACCAAACGACGTGACCAGCCGCGATCTGAACAGAAGACGACACCGTTCCCCTGCCCTGAACTCCGGCGCACCTCCGGGGCCTTTGGACGTCGGTCTACTGCGTCGGCGGACATTGCTCTTTTGGGGCCAGTGCTCACCACGACGAATCAACCTCCTCCGTGGCGGCGAGGACTCCCTTTTTCCTCTCATCGCGCATCGTCACCGCATCTGTACATTTACTAAGGCCTCGACCGGGACGGTCGCTTTCGACGAGGGGGATGTGTAACGGGAAGAAGACGAGAGCTATCGGCCCAACCTCTGAAGAAGAAGAAGACCCAGCTGGGCGGGCTCCTTCATGGCTGACATCGTGTAAATAGTGTAAATACATCACTCGCATCTTCCATTGTTCATTTCCTGTGTCCTGCCGCCACGTAACAATATAATCGCGCAGACCGGCCAGTGCGTGAAGCATGCAGAACCAGTGGCTTCTTCTTCGCGCGCTTGTCCTGCAGCATACCCGTCTACCATCAACGCTCACTCACGCTAAACCTGGGGCTCCGCCGAGTGTTCCGGTGGGCTATTCTCGTCGCCGATGTTCGCACAGCCAGCCTCGGCACCGACTTCCTTGCAAAACATGGCCTTATCGTCGACCTAAAGTGGTGGCGACTACATGGTGCTACCACACTACTCTCACTGGAAGGTGTGTCAGCCAAGGCAGGTACTAATGTAGCACCATCCTGCGCTACAGTTGCTATGAACCGTTCGCCACCTTGCTGCTGGATTTCCCGACCCCGAGAGCACCACCTGACTGAACTGAGCCTGTTCGTCACGACTTCCGTCATCACATCATCACCACTGGCCCTCCTGTTTTCTTTCAACCACCTGACAAGTTTTAAAGTCGCGCCTGACAAGTTCAAAGTCGCCCGTGCGGATTTCGAACACATGATGGAACTGGGCATCATCTGCCCATCATCCAGTAACCACGCATCACCACTGCACATGGTGCCAATGAAAACTGGTGAGTGGCGCCCCTGCGGAGATTACCGGTCCTTAAACACCAAATCCATTCCTGACCGCTTTCCGTTACCCAACCTCCTAAACTTCACCGCCACTCTCCACGGGGCCACAATATTCTCTAAAGTTACACCAATTCTGAAGTCGGGGGATTGCGAAGACCCTTGTAAAAGTAGAACAATTTCGCTAACCAGCACGTCGTGTAAAATATTTGAGCATATTATTCTAAAACACTTAACAGTTTTCTTGGAAACAAACAGCATCCTGTCACCTTGCTAACACAGATTTCGCAGCAGATTATCAACCATTATGCAACTAACAGAAGTTGTTCATAACCTAGCATTGTCTATTAACAACTGTTCTCACACTGATGTAATATTATTAGACTTTTCAAGGGCTTTTGACTCCGTATGCCATAATAAATAATTGCGAAGCTCCGACACACAATCCGAGACGGACCAATAACACTGGATACGAGAATTCTTGAGTGACCTTTCACAGTTTGTCATGTTTGAGCAAGTGTCGTCTGAAACCGTTCCTGTTACCTCTGGGGTACCACAAGGCTCCGTTCTTGGGCCCCTGTTATTTCTCATCTTGATTAATGATATCATGAAGAACGTTTCCTGTAACATAAAGCTATTCGACGATGACTGCATTGTTTTTAAAGAAATTACCAGTTATTCCGATCAACTTGAGCTTGCTGATTCATTAAACCATCTTGCCCAGTGGTGCACCGATTGGCAAATGTCGATTAACCTTAAGAAAACTGTGCATGAGTCTAACAGGGAAAGAAACATCCTGTAAACTACGTTTACAGTATTACAGGCGCGAGACTTGAAAGAGTAAATCAGCACAAATACTTAGGTGTAACAATAACTTCGCAACTTAGGTGGGATCCACACATTGACAAAATATTTTCAAATGCGCTGCGAAAGCTGCTTTATCTTCGCAGATGTCTTTGAATGGCTCCACAATCTACCAAGCTTTTAGCCTACACTACCTACGTGAGACCGGTTCTAGAATATGCCAGTACAATGTGTTTTCCCCAAACAGTCACTAGCGTAAATAATCTTGAAAAAGTACAAAGGAAGGCAGCGCGATTCATCTGCAATAGATATAGCCGTACTGATTCGCCGACTAATATGTTATCAAGCTGTGGCCTTCCAACACTCGCGGCTAGAGCAAAACAGGCGCGCTTGAAATTTCTTTTTCAGTTAATTCACAACCACTACAAAATCCACACATCCAGGTACATTCTCCTACCAGAATCCCGTACAACCCGGCATACACACCCCCCTACTCTAAAAGAATATTCTTTCCAGAACAACACCTTCAAGAACTCTTTTTCCCCTAGCCATACGAGAATGGAATAGTTTAGACCCCTCCGCTGCTAACACAAATTCGCCAAAGGACTTTGCCTCAAAAATAGAAAATGCTACATCTTAGCCCAGCTTGCTAAAATTGGTAGATGCATTACAGCCTCCTGTTGAACTGTTTGAGTGGCCGAGGACTCTATACGTGTGCAGTTATTTGTAGTGTTTTATCTCTTTTCAGGTAACATACCTTATTAGCTAGTGTTACTGAGGTTTGAAATGTGTTTTTCTGCATTTCCGGCTACAAATGAGTGTTTTGAAATATTAGTTTTTTTTTGTGTGTTTATCCTTTGTTCTGTAAATATTTTTATGTATAACTATACTGAAACATTATTCGTATTCTGCTGTTTATACTTTAAAGACCATCCGCGTTTAAGATTGCAGTTCTTCTCTCTCTTTCTTACCTCATTTTTCTGCTGTTTGTGTAGACTACGTGTATGTAAAATCTCCAAGCCCAGCTGCTATGGTCTCGGGAAGAGACTGGCAGTATTGTAAATAAATAAATAAATAAAAAACTAAATAAAATAAATAAATAAATAAATAAATAAATAAATAAGTAAATAAAAAATAAATAAATAAAATAACCACCAGATACCCGTGGCAGAAGAAGACATCCCCAAAACTGCCATCACAACCTTATTCGGCCTGTTGGAATTTCTGCACATGCCGTTTGGACTCCGCAATGCTGCATAAACATACCAGCGTTTCATTGATGCCGCCACACGAGGGCTACCGTTCGTCTACGCCTACGTTGACGACATTCTTCTAGCCAGCGCATCCCTGGAAGAGCATCTGAAGCATCTTCGCTTTCTGTTCGCGAACTGTTAGCCATGTACCTCGCTGTTCGTCACTTCAAACATCACCTCGAAGGACGCACGTTCACGATCTTCACAGATCATAAGCTGCTCACGTTCGCCTTGAACCGTCCTGACACCCTCTACACTTCACGAGAAGTGCGTCAACTAGCATACATCTCGAAATTCACGTCCGACATCCAGCCCGTCTTTGGTGTGGCCAATTCTGCAGACATTCTGAGTCGCATGGGCGATGTAAATGCTATTTCACCAGGAGCGCAGGAAGCACTTACCGACCCGCTTGACGTACAAGAACTGGCTACGACGCAAGCCAGCGACAACGAGCTCTCCTGTCTACGTAGAGCAGCTTTATCACTCAAGCTTGAAGACGTACACTTTTGTGGTGTGACCATCGTCTGCGACACGTTCACAGGTGTTCCCCGACCCTTCCTGCCTGCCTCAGATCGGCGGCGCCCAGTTAGACGCCATCCACAACATGGCCCACCCCAGCATTCGAGCATCTCAAAAATTCATTCCCTACCGCTACGTTTGGCCCCGTATGAACCCTGACATTCGAGACTGGGTATTCCTGGGAACGCCTGCACGCCATGCCAGCGTTCAAAAGTCCAACGTCATTCCGTTCCCCCTGCCAAGCCATTCCTGATGCCCGATGAACGTTTTTCTGTCGTTCACGTTGACATCGTTGGCCGCCTACCCTCATGTCAAGGTTACCGGTACATCCTAACCTGTGTTGACCTGTTCACACGCTGGCCCGGAGCCTGCCCTCTTCCCGACATCACGGCCTCCACAGTAGCTTCAGCCTTTGTGTCTACCTAGGTGTAGCGCTATGGATGCCCGTCCACTGTTGCCACCGATCGGCGCCGGCAGTTCGAGTCATCATTGTTCACCGAACTACAGCGTCTTCTCGGAACGACTCGTCTTCGAACAGGTGCGTACCACCCGCAGTCGAACGGTCTTGTGGAGCGTTTTCATCGACACCTCAAGGCTTCACTTACTGCAAACTGCTGCCCTACCGAGTGGGTGCAACAGCTACCTGTGACGCTCCTTGGCATCCGGTGCGCGCACACAGTGGACGTCTCATGCACGTCTGCAGAGCTCGTCTATGGTACGTCTCTGCGTTTGCCAGCGGACTTATTGGACGAGTCTTCACACCCCGTCCCTGCAAGCGACTACGTCGATGAACTACGAGAGGTTTTTCGGCACCTTCGGCCTCAACTACTCGCCTTGCAATGTACCAGACGGCTTACACGCACCCAGACCTCAAAACTGCCACGCATGTTTTTGTTCGTTACGGACCCGTCCGAGGACCATTGCGTCCTCATTACCTTGGTCCGTACCCTGTCGTACACCACCGCGCGCCGACATTCGTACTGAAAATCAACGGCTCTTAAGACACCGTCGCAATTGAACGCCTGAAACCCGCGTACTTCAAACCGCTCGAAGTACCTTCGTTGGAACCTGGTCTGCCCCCTTTCAAACGAGCACCTCGGCGTGTCCAATAGAACCACGAATGACTTTCTCGCGCGTCACTCCCGCTCCTCTCTTGGGGGCAGCCCTGTAGGAGCAGCTCCAGCGATATGGCTAGATCGAGCGTCGCACCTCGCGCGGTAGCCCAAGCGACACGGCGGGACATGCACGGCCGCGCGAACGCCCGAGAACACGGGGGTCTGGTTTGGCCTTGCGACGAACGGTCGTCCTGCCTGAGGCTCCTTCCTCTCGCCCGATATAGCGCCCTACATAGTAAAATTTTGCATCCGCCGGATATAAACCCACTTTTCACAAGACTCCGCCAGGTGCTGTATCTCTTTGTCTTTAGCGGACCACCAGTTGGACGATCTGAAGACACTTTTTTTGGCTGATGGCTCTTGATATGCTTTATGGAACATTTGCAGATGGCGATCGTGTGCCTGTGATTGAAAAACTTGTCCCCAGTTTTGCATGTTTAACAAACCGCCCGCCCCGAATAAACAGAAACAGTAGCGAGAGCGTGGAACCAGATTCCCGTATTAGATGTGACCACCAGCTGTCACATATTAGCAAGAGATATAATCTAGCTCACTGCCTCAGTTTTTGAACCCACAGCGTAAAGTAATCAAAACTTGGCAGGCCATTCTGGGGGGGGGGGCTAACTTTTACGGTCATTCTAGTTTGTAGCGGTAGTCGTTTGATGTTGTTGGCGTATCGGAGGAGCTTACCCAGCGAGTACTTAAACATGTAGCGAAATCCGAAATGGGAGAGAGCTTAGTGCTGCATTCACAATTCGGCAAACCCCGCTGTTGGCCTCTGCGGTTTCTCAAGGTGCAGTCGCAACGGGCGGTCTGTCACTAGGATTAAATTACAGTTCTATATATAGCAGAGAATTCGCGACTCACCTAGAACAGAAACCAAAACCTCGCGTTGCATTTGCGTATTTAATCTGATCAGCGTCGGTAAGCTTTTTTTATCTAGAGCCTATAATTCTGTGCATTTTCGGTCGTATGAAACTGCAAAGCACCCATCCCATGCAAATACGCATCGTTTTCTAGTTTCGATGATGAAGGTTTGAGTGTAATGGTGTAAGGCCGACATATGCAAAGAGCGCCAAACACAGTTATTTGATGAGGAGGGAACACGAATAAAATCAGGTAAAGACAATGAGCACGGCTGTTGTGAAGGGCCAGGGGGAAAACAAGAGTAATTATAAGATAAATAAGTTGGCTGGTGTATAGGACCAGGGGTAAAACTATGGGTGGTATGAGATGAGTTGTAAGAAGTGAACTTCTGATAGGAACCTTAAGATGGGCCGAACAGAAAACATGGCATCATCTCCTAAGAAGTATGATGGGTGTGGTAGAATATGTCGGGTGTGTAGTTGAGGGAACTGTTTACGTCGTGTAATGTCGAGTGCCTTACATTGTATGAGGATGTGGATCACGGATAGGGCCTCTCTGCGCCTGCTGCACAGAGGTGTTGGAGATCCGGTGAGAATGTGCGAAGGCATTGCATGTGTGTGCCCTATCCGTAATCTAGCCAAGGCGACTTCAGTGTATCTATTGCCTGTGTCGGTGGTGTATGGTCCCAAGTGTGGTTTTATTACGTGTAACGTGTTGTCTGTTCGAGCAGCAGCCATTCGATCCGCTGCTTCGTTCCCGGCTATACCACATTGGCAAAGGAGCCAGCAAAGGACCAGTTCATATTTGTGGACCTACACATACATATACCCTTGACTATCAGATTGGCAACATGGTTTTTTGACGACTTTGTTGACGACAATGCCCGCACAACACTGAGGGAATCTGTATAGATAATAGATTGTGGTATGTGGATGTTATGTATATGATTACAAGAGGAAGTACACTATGCGCTCTAACTCTGTAAAAGAAGGGCGTAGAGAACAATGGCCGGTCTAAAAGGAGTTCAGTCATGGATATATCACGAAAAACTGATTCAAAAGGATGGTGAGGCATGGATGAAATTTTAAAAGCATCAAGAAGATCTGTGCGCCCGCTGTTGTTGTAGGTTCCATTTGTTGCACTGAACATAGAGGCTTTCTACCGGGCTAGTGCGGAAGGCTGCACACGCCAGGAGAAGCCCCAGATGAAGCACTGGGCCAAGCATTTTGAGAGATGTTTAACTTGCTGACCCATAAACAACGCTACCATAGTCCAATAATGAACCTATCAGGCCGGCAAAAACACGTAAAAGAACTTGTTTGTCAGCGCAAAAAAAAATGTGGGAGAGAACCTTCAGGATAGTCATGGTTTTTAAGCATTTATGTTATAGTTGTTTTATGTGTGGGATAAATGTGAGCTTTTCGTCAAAGATTATACCTAAAAACTTGTGTCCCGTTTTGACAGGAATCGAGACACCGTTGAGTTGAATGGTGGATCCTGCCAGATGCTGCACCTCTTGGAAAGCAAAACATTAGTGCACTTCCCCGGATTATATTTACAACCGCCGCTATCTGCCCCGCCAGCTAACTTGTTAACACCAATCTGGGCTTGGCGCTCGCACATAGACAGGTTACAAGACTTAAAAGATAATCGTACGTCGCCTACATAGATTGAGCAGAAAATCGGCTGTGGCAATACCTTCCTAAGGGAATTCATTTGCGCAATAAAAAGGGTGCAACTTTAAACTCCACCTTGCGGCACTCCATTTTCCTGCACATGAACCCTAAAGAGTGAAGGTCCAACTCGCACGCGAAACGTTCTTTCCGACATTTTACTGGCAAGCATGTTGATCATATTACCCGACATGCCAAACGACTTCAAATCGCTGAGGATACCGTACCTCCAAGCAGTATCGTACGCCTTTTCAAGATCAAAGAACACTGTCATACCGTACTGCTTGTGGAGGAAAGCATCCTTGATATACGCCTCTAATGCAGCGAGTTGATTGTGGTTAGATTGCGCCGCCCTAAAGACTGCCTGGCAACTCTCGAGAAGACCATTGTACTCTAAGAAATACACGAGTCTCCTGTTTATCATCTTCTCAAAGAGCTTACACAGGTAGCTTGTCAGGGCAATGGGACGATAACTGCCAAAAGAGGAAGGGACCTTCCCTTTGTTTAGGAAAGCCACTGTTATGGCATCCCTCCAAGTGCGTGGAATATGCACCGAAAGCCACATTCTGTTGTATAGATGTAGGAGTGTTTCAAGGGAGTCCGAGTGTAAGTGCTCTATCATTGTGTGTGGTCTTATCTGCACCTGAAGGTGAAGGTTTACAGGTGGTCAAAGCAGCCTTCAGCCTATGAATCGAAAATGGAGAATTGTAGAAAGTTTGCCACTTCTTGGTATCATGAAGGGTCTTCTTTTCTGCCGATGTGTTGTGCTATATAAAGTGTTTGTGTAATGTGCTGAACTGGACACGTGTTTGAAGTATTGTGCAAGTGTGTTAGCCTAGTCTTCAGGTGTGTCCCCTGTTGTGCTAACCAGGTGCAAGCTGTGTGTCTGTTGTCCTTTGAGCTTACGTTTATGCGTCCAGACTTTGTGTGTGTCCATTTATGAAATATTGAATGTCAAGTAGGTGTGCCAACGTTCTCGTTTTGCCTCATGGCGCACACGTTTTCCTTACGCCTTGGACCGTTCGAACAAAATGAGGTTACCCGACGTGGGATATTGACGGAGGATATCCCACGCCTTCATCTGAGATTCCCGCCCCCGCCTACAATCCTTATTCCACCACGGCCTCCTCTGGTTTACGCGGGGCACCAGACGCGTGGGGAATGGACTTTCCGGCTATGTCGAGAATGTGCACCGTGAAGAGTTGAGTAGCTTCTTCAACGTGAGTGTGTCTTATGCTTGTGTCGGGTAGTTTCCATGTCTCTGTAGATGTGTTCCAGTTAGCTCGCGCTTCGTTGAACCTGTTATGGAAGGATGGACTGATTGTGCCTTTACCTATATAAGTTAGTGAGGTGGTGAAGTGGTCACTGCCATATGGGACAGTGTCCACACCCCAATCAAGACATGAAAATAGAATTGCCGAACCAATAGCCAAGTCAACATTTGAGTATGTATTCTGTACGCTATGTTATGCACGCTATTTGAGTATGTTATGTTATGTACGCAGTCACTTGTTGAAAAGGCGTGCTCCAGAGGATGCTAGAAATTCTCTATCTGGCAACCTCGGGCGTCTGTGCGAGATGAGCCCCAAAGAGAACTGTGTGCATTAAGGCCGCCTGTGAAGATGTACGTTTCGGCCACCTGGTCAACCAGCGACCCGAAGTGAGTGCTCGAAAGTGTAAAATCTTGAGAAATATATATTAAACATACCGTTATCAACCTATTAAATATAATTGTTCGAATAGCCACAGCCTCAAGGTCAGTGTTCTGGGTGACAGAGTGGCATGCTAAGGATTTCCAGGCGATTATGGCCACACCGCCACATGGGTGTGTGCAGTCATCCCTGTCCCTTCTGAACACCATGTAAATATTAAAGAAGTTTGTATGATTTACATTCAAATGTGTTTCCTGTACACACATTAAACTTGGCTGATAAGCATGGATGATCTCGTATACATACTCAAGTATATTAAGAAGGCCTCTGCAGTTCCATTGAAGAATATTTATCTTCCCATTGTGTTGTGTTACATCAACTGGAGTGTGGATATTTACGTAAGGTCTTTCGGTGTTGCACACTTGGGAGGGTTTTTCAACCTTCTCTGGAGGTTTCGATGGTGGCACCGGCTTCTTCCGCTGCAAAGCAGACAGGAAATGTCCTACATCTTTCTCATCATCAGATTTGGAAGGGGTACCTGGTGGACCGAACCCCCGGACTTGGCAACCTTTCCGGTGCCTTTTGTTCGAGCCGGCCCCGCCGAGTGCGTCAGGAGCACCCCGCGTGGCACAGGCTTTGCGGAGGTGTGAGTACTGCCGCGAATGTCTCCATATCCATCTCCTATGTGCCCTGCATGTGCTTTGTGTGGGTGGAGAGATAGCGGTGGACGCCGCGGCATCCCCAACGGATGTAGGTGCCACCACAAATGCTGCTGGCTCAGCGAGTGGTGCGGAGGCGGGTTCGGCTACCAGAGGCAACCCAGGAAGGGGGGAGGGGCGAATGCTGGACCAAGTCCGACTCGCGGTTTAGGGTGCCCGCCGATACCAGACGCCGCTCCGCCCCCGGCGAGCTGCGTCGGCGTACCTCCCCCGAGGGAAACAGGCGAACCTCTTTCGGGCCTCTGGGAAGGTGATGTTCTCAGTGACCTTCATACTTATTATCGCCTTCTTCTACTTAAACTTCTCGCATTTGCAAGAGTAGGCGGCATGGATCCCTGGCAGTTGGTGCAGGTGAGGGTTGATGATGGACAATTGTCAGATCGATGGTCGTGCTGGGCGCACTTTGCGCAGGTCATACGGCGACAGCAGGAGTTGGTTCCATGCCCGACCAGGTGACACTTAAATCAGCGGTGCTGGTTTGGAATGTAGGGCCAGGCATGAAAATATACAAACCCTGCATTGACGTACTCTGGGAGTGTGGACAGGTCAAAAGTAAGGATAATGTGCTTGATCATGACTAGTTCGTCATCCCTCTTTTTAGTTCTGCACATCATAGTTGTCACGCCCTGATTTCGCAGGCCCTCCAGCAAGTCAACATCTGTGTCCTTCATGAGGTCTAGTTCGGAAATGACACATTGAGTACTGTTCAGGCTGCGGCGGGGTGTCACCCTCATTTCAAGATTGGCTGTGTGAGGTTGTTGAAGGAGGATCTTGGCGTGCTGTTGGTTGCGTACTTTAACCAAAATTTCTCCAGTTCGTTGTTTTTTGGCGTTATATATGTCACCAACGATGCCCTCCAGAAATTTTCACAACAGAAACACAGACTGTGATGCAACAGGCTTTTTTTTTTCAATAGATTCACACACCAAAAAACACGGGTTGTTGAAACCTTTTTGGTACACCAAGAGGAAGCTTGCACCAAAGCCAACAAACGCATAGAAAAGAAGACGAAGACGACCAGGCGCGGATACAAGATGGACGCTTTATTGACGGTTCCGTGTCAATATTTTAAATATATTGGCTTTCTACAGACGACCACCTCCTCCTATTTCTCCCTGGACGTTATTTCACATGGTTCCAAAACCCCGGGATGTCAAGGGACACGACGAGGTGAGCCATGAAGCGGAAATCTACTGTTCGACCGCAGAGAGAGAGAGAGAGAGAGAGAGAGAGAAATACTTTATTCAATGCCAGCAGATGGGTGGTCCGGGCTACACAGAGCCGCTCCCTCCCCCCGACGCGTTTACGTCGCCCTCGAGACTAGGCCCCGCCGGCGTCGGCGAGAGCGGCGCGCGAAAGGTACTCCGCACTGCTCACCCCGAAGCAAGGAGGCAGCGTTGAAACAGATGAACCGGCTGAAACTTCTTCAGAAAAGCCTTGTCGAATTCAATCAGACGCCGATCAGCGAAATAACACCCACTCTAAGAAAAACCAAACACGTCGATGCCGCAGTTTCATTAGCCAGGCTTCAGCATAGCGCCGACCGACTGCATAGAATCAATGAGATGCTGGACGTCCAAAACGAAGACGCTCAGGAGTAGTTGGAAAAATTGCACCGAATTATCGCCCGGCTGGAAATAAGACTTAAGGAACGAAAGGAGAACGCACCACCCAAGAACGTTGTGATAGACGATCAATACCAACCTAAAGGTGGATCGATTAGTACCAGCGAGAATAATGAACCTAAGGAAGAAACCGGAACTTACAGTGCACCAGCTACTACGTCATCGCTGGGTACTACTGTTATAGGCCATCGGCCCCAAGAATTGCCACCCATGGATATCTCGCCAGCTCGAACAATGCCAAACACCTCCTACGCAGCCACACATCTCGGTCACACGATGAGGCCTGCCTCGTAGTGGCGAATCTCGGTTGTCGTTAATAGAAATCAGCTCAGCTCTTTTGCTTAGCCCATCTTCATGTAGCGCCACATATATCCCCTATCTGTCCGATGCCTTGAGGCCGCAGGGGTGCTCCCAAAGACCTCAAGGGCGGAGGCTTCGTTGGTAACACCTTGCGAAGTCTGTGCGTCTTCCGAGATGTTATCTTCTGGTGCTGATGTGGTTGTCATAGATTTCGGGAACATAAAATGGCCTGCATTCCGTTCCTGTTATGGTGCTTCCGGCATCATGGCGTCTTCAGATCCAAGGAACATGTGTGCAGTGGCCTCACCAAGAGCCTTCTCATTTGAGTGGCTGCTCATAGAGGTGTTTGGCATTGTTCGAGGTGGCGAGATATCCATGGGTGGCAATTTTTGGGGCCGATGGCCTAGAACAGTAGTACCCAGTGATGACGTAGTAGCTGGGGCGCTGTCAGTTCCGATCTCTTCCTTAGGTTCATTACTCTCGCTGGTACTAATCGATCCACCTTTAGGTTGGTATTTATCGTCTATCACAACGTTCTTGGGTGGTGCGTTCTCCTTTCGTTCCTTAAGTCTTATTTCCAGCCGGGCGATATTTCAGTGCAATTTTTCCAACGACTCCAGAGCGTCTTCGTTTTGGCCGTCCAGCATCTATTTGATTCTATGCAGTCGGTCGGCGCTATGCTGAAGCCTGGCTAATGAAACTGCGGTATCGACGTGTTCATAGGCCGAAAGTAACGAGAAAGGCGAAGTCGAGAAGAAAGAGAAGGCCGAAAAGAAGCGAAAAAATGAAAAAATCGGACACGGACTGGACACCAACGCAAACTTACTGCAGGCACTGAACGGTCATATGAACTGTTTGGGGCTGGAAGATGTTGAAACTTTTGTAGAAGACGAAGAGGACGCGGGCATCGAGGTCAACAAACGTATAGAAAAGAAGACGAAGACGACCACCCTCTTCTACAAGATGGACGCTTTATTGATGGTTCTGTGTAAATAGTGTAAATATATTTGCTTTCTACAGACGACAACCTCCTCTCTTGCCTCCATTTACGTTATTTCAAGGGTAGTTATCAGGGTTTGGAAGACTGAGGTTTGGGACTGGTGGAAATGAACCTTCGGTGCGGCCCCTGTTCAGGGGACGATCATGCTTGGGAGGGGGGGGGGGTCGATTTACCATATGGCATGTAAAAGAAGCATCGGACGGCGGTATTTTCTTCGTCAGCCTTACCATGAGAGCTGAAGAGGTCCCGGAACCCCCTGCCTGGTAAACAGTCAGGGAGCCATCCACCGGAGCTTGACCTGGGCTCCGACTGCCATCATTTGAGGTTTCTACCCTTCACCTTAAAACATGTCATTAGCAACACCGTCACCAAGATTGCTCAAGGTGCAATCTTGGTGGAAACAAGGTTTGGTCAAAAGACCTGGAAAAAAAGTTATAATAACATATCGCCTGTGGGATTCTTTGTAGAGCAGAACATGTTTATGCGCGTCACAATAAACTACAGTGATGAAATACTTTAAGCCGCCTGCACGCGAACATGTCGTCAATCACCGGCAAGGGTTATTCCAATAAGCTTGCAAGATTTTCATAAGTATAAAAAAGGTGCAAAACCAGACTTTTTTTATTTTTAAAACAGTCTCCGTAGGCGTAGCCCAATTTATTTCCAGAAGTCATGACAAGAACACAAGTCTTAACTTCCTGGGAATTTCTTGGAACGCTTACCACAAAGTGTGCAAGAAATAGAGTGTATCCTAAAGAACTTTCAGGGGAGCTTTACATTAGTTGCCCATGCAAAGAGGTATCGCATACACAGCGGCGTTTTAAGTGCGAATGCACTTTATAAGTGACCCCGAACCTTCCGCCGTCCGCATAGCAACAGCTGCGGGTGCGCGCGCTTTTCGTCTTCCTTAGCAACGGGGGGAGATGGGCGCGCGCTGCCTGGCCGCTGACATGGCACATACCCACGTGGGAGATTGGCCAGGAATAAGTGCGAATGCACTTCTTAAGCGAGCCTGAATCGTCGCGCTCGCATAGCGCCTCCTCTCCCCCCTCGCCTACTCTCCTAAAGCCCCTTTACTACTCTCCAGCTCGCAACACCCTCTCTCGGCGCGCCAGCCAGGCCACTACACTATATAAAAAAAACAGCATCCGGCGCCAGGTTTCGATCTGCGGACTTTACGGCCGCAGCGCGACGCTCTACCGACTAAGCCACGGACGCGACGTTGATATCAGTGTTAGTAACGCGCCTTATATCTTTAACGCATTCAAACTACGTCGTCAGCGGCGTGCGTTGGTGACTCAGCGGCGTTATAGCGGCTTGATAACTGCGTGGTGTACACGTGATACTACAAACCCGCTAGTTCTGCATTCTCTCACGTGACTGCGCCTCCTCTCCCTTCACTCCGTTCGGCGCTTCGCAGCTGCGGTGCGCTGCGGTGCGGTGCGCCCCTCCTCTCGAACATACACGTTAATTCACCAAGATTTCCGCAGAGGGACAAACGAGGCGTGTTAAGCCGAACGTGATCACGAGGGGGTGTTAATGTAACTAACGGGCAAAATGCCACCAAACTTCAACAAACTCCCCCTCATAGCATCACCCCGTGCTTCGCACTTCCTCATACTCCCCTTCGGGGAAATGCGGGGGAATTTTTTTTTTGCTGAAGGCGTCTTAAAACTCGTACACCACCTCGTTCTTGGCAGGCGGGCTTAGAACAAATGGCTGTACCTTTATACGCAGGAAAATTAGGTTACGATGGCACAAAGTAAGACCGGTGCCATTAGCATATACAAGGAGCACTCTAGTGCAACAATTTGTAGGCTGCCTTGATCTGCATTTTTGACACTATCTGCGGCGGACATTTAAAAAAGAAAACCTTAACGTTGGAAGGTTCAAGGCGACAACTTCCTCATTACCTTGTTGTGTGTTTTGAGGGGAAGAACGGAAAACGCTACCCCATGTCTACAAAACTGGGTATGACAAAGGCACACCTAGTGGATGTCGTGCAGGTTAGAGGTTCGAACTGCCACTTCCCTAATGCGCTCAAAGTCGAGTAATGCATAGCTTTTCTCCGTTTCCCTCCGCTGTCCTCCCCACCAACCAGTGCTCTTCTATGGATGGTTCGTTTTAGGAAGCCGATGTCTATGGAATTACTCTATTCCGAAATGGACAAAACAGCTTTTATTCGGGGAAATGTACATCAAGGTGCAAAATTAGAAAAAATATTCACAGCTTCAATTATACGCGCCTTTTTGAGTAGCCTTTGAGGGTCGCGCTAGCAAACTTTCCCAAGATGAACAGACCTACTACACGGACATCACCCACACTTTTGAAAGCCGAATACCAAGCTGGTATATTTACTTCTTGCACACCTTCCTTAGACTGGGTTGGTAAGTAAACGCGCTTGGTGCATGTCTCTTCGTACGTGGGCTTTGTCGCTCGTTATATTTGTGCCATCCTCCGCCACACTGGCTGATGGGGCTACCTTTTGGGCCCCTTTCAAATTCATATTTGCTTTTACTGTGAGCTTTTTGTGCAAGTCTTTTTAACTGTATAAAAAGACCATGAGGGCCCAGAATATTCCCTCTAGCGAGCTACCAAAATTGCAGTTCGACAATTAAATATTGACAAGAACACTTCATGCCTGTGCTGACATCGATAGAAGATCCTGGCGTTCCGATTATAAGTATTTATCATGTACAACGAATACGTCTTGGAATGTTAGCGTGTTGGTTTACATCGGCGCGACTTGCTCCGCCAGAATCTGCAAACTCCTAGTGCGTAAAGTTGCTACGAGGAACACACTTTTTTACCCAAAGGAGTAACCACCGTCGCCTTGAACAACGCACCCGTGTCGTTTTCCCTCATGATCTGAGATCTTTTGAACTACCATGGCGTAGTTTAGGGAATCAGCAGGTTCCTTGAGGGGCACTCTATCGTGTGGCCTTACACATTTTTTTACTACATGTGTTCATTTACTTGCTTACTCGATGGAACTGTTGCATAGACGATTCGCACGCACTGCGTAATGCGGTGGACTACCGCCGGGGCCGGCACTGGGGACTGACCCGCTGGCCGTCAGAAACCATAAAAAGTAGGTGTACTTAACAGAACATAGAGAGATTGGGGAAGAAGGAAGGGGCGTGACAAACTGAAAGAAGAGTGAATACCTAGACGTTTGAGAACTGTGCCACAAGGAAAGCTCGAACTCGACGATTTATAGCGGATCAAATATTATTCTACGATGGGCCACCGAATGAAACCTGGCTGGTTTTACAAAGCCGATTTCTATCGAAATGCTCTTTTCCGACAAGGACACTTTAGCTTTTTTGTGGGAAAACTTGCATGGACGTGCAAAATAGAACAATCATACACCTGTCCATCTAAGGATGACTAGGTTTAATTTGCGGCTTTCTTCTGCAGAATCAAATGGTAGAGGGTCGAAAGGGAAGCGGCTGCAGTAATAGAATTAAACTACGTGCGAGCGAAAATCCAACGTGAGACGGCAACTAAGTTATTTCTCGCGAAAAAGCTTGTTCAAACAGCACTGTCAATGCAATACCCTGCACATAATATTTTCTTGCCACGCTTTCGTCATTATCACTACCGCTAAAAAATTGGCTTTACTCCGGTGGGCTAAATTGGAGACACGGAATTTGCATTCATATGAATTACTTTGATTATCACAAATTTTAGCTTTTCAATGCGGCGGCTTTGATTTGTGCCTGTACGATTTTTTTTCGCGCAAACAAAGCTTTTCGTGCCTGCATTGTCATGCTAAGCCACTGGAGAGCCTAATTTATTACACATGTAGCACTTCTATGTGATTCTCTGCAAATGATAACTGCTCTGCCCGGTGGGAATGCCGCAATAGAAGATAGATCTGCTTCATAGCGCCAGGAACCAAGGTTTCAATCCGACCGTGGGAAGTTTCTTTTCATGTGCCATTGTCACAATCACCACCGTCATGCTCAGAAAATTTTGGCGATGCTGGAGTACATTTCTGGCGCTCATTAACAATTTTCTTAAGGAAGTATTCAGTTGAAAACGCTAAAAAATAATAAACTGTTATCAAGAGATAGGGTATATGGAGATCACAGTTTCTGCAGTGGGATTGTCTGAGTCATTTGGTGCTTAAATATCGCTACTGGAATTGCTACTTTTATTGGTATCTTCCATATGTACTTTACTCTGTTTGTTTTAAAAGAGTTCCCTTCTTTTGGTTATAGGGATTTTTTTAACAACATAGATTTGCGTTCTTAGTTTTGTGGCTTCTGTATTTTGTTTACTACAACATTTGTTCATGTGGTTCCCGTGACGTTTTACCTTCGGCTCTTAGAGAAAAATGTTTCTGGTAATTATGAGGCTTCCTGAATTCCTTCTGTTCTCATTGCCAAAGATTTCTTCCACTGGTATTATTCGTTCCGATATGCTTGATGTAACGCCTGCATTGCCAGTCTTTTGGGCGATTTTTTAGAGTAACTGCAAAGTCCGGCACCTCATAGGGGGCTTAAAACCAACGTTTGGTGATTTCGGTTGCTTTGTTATATTAGAATCACATGCTATTTCTAATCTCGGATTTTGACATGTTTGAACGTTTTTCTATGAACCCTTTTTGGGCCCTAATATACTTTTAATGGTGTTCAGTTCTTGCACTTTCTTGGTAAAAAGTGGATGGCAGTTTACCGGCATTTTTTTTTTTTTTTTATTATATCCCAAATCTTGTGTCTTCTGCTGCACTTGTGAGGAGGAGCCGGACTCATTGCAGTTTATTTTATTATGTTGCAGGCCCATTGAAGAACATTGAATAAGGGGGTTACATTTCTGTACGATCGTTAAAAGTCGTAGAGAAAAAGAGAAAAATTGGTTACACCATAAAAAATAGTGTTCTCATCTAACAAATTCAACAAAACACGTCTTAGACGTTTCCAATAAACAATTGCTACAAACACAAAGGGTTTTTAGAGGGAAAGCCACAAAACACACTCAAATACAAGGCGTAAACCGACGACAAAAAACATACTAATATTCGGGCAGTTCATCATTATACAATACTATAAAAAAGGCGGTGCTGATGTTCGGAAGCCCTGTAAAACTAGGTATGGATGCAATTACGTCAGGAATATCATTCCAGGGCATGACTGTTTGATGCAATGCGGATAAATTGAAGGCAAGCATCTTGCAAAAATATGGCAGAAGATACAAATATTATGAATACGTGGTAACGTACGTACTGGTGTGGTACGGTATGAGGGGTTTGGTGTGGCACTAACTATTATTAATGAAAAAGGCATAAGAACGTGTTACTTCAGTGGTTATCTAGAGGCTGAACTGACAAATTCGTTTGACATGGGTAATGCTAAGATGACAGTAAAGCTTGCGTATAACAAATCTTGCAGCGCGGTTTTGAATAGATTCCAGCCGTACGACTAGGTATTTTTGGCGTGGGGGCCACATGGGGGACGCAAATTCCCCCTGCGAACGAGTGCTGATTAGACATACTTGTTTATGAACTATAGTTGGTGCAACACAGATTGAAGGCGGGCCAGTTGGCACATAACTGAGTTATAAAACAGCGCTAAAACAGGAATACAGAAAGCACACAGCGCCCTGCCTTTGTGCCCTTTCTGTAGTCCTGTTTCTAGCGCTGTTTCTAAAATATAGTTGTGACCCTTCGTAAATATTGTCGCAGATAAACAAATTATTTAGAAGCCTTTGGGGTAATAGCGGTAATGTCGCTACCATGCAAACGTCTAAGTGGTAAATAAGCAGTCAGTTCTAATAAGAAGCAGCTTGCGAAAGCGGACTGTTTTTGATAAAATAAATAAATTCTGAATGATAGCGCTTTCGAATAAAAGTGACATTTGCCATGCAGTACACCAATCGTAAATCAAGTTTAGGTAATTTGGTGAGGAAAGGTTGCCGTTAGTCTAATAAATGTAGGACGTATATTAGTGTTCCGCAAATAATGGTATCCGGGATGGAAGGTTAAGGGGCCGTCAGTCGTGTTGATTAGGAAAAGTATCGAATACGATAGCTGCCTCGCGGTAAACAGAAGTAACATGAATGAGGTGTCAGGAAAAGTTCACAGCTTAAGTTATTTTCGCATAAACGAAAAGTTCCGAATTCATTATCAAGTTACACCATCTTGGCAAAGGATGTATAATTTTGAAATGAGGAGGAAATGATCAACAGCGTCGAACGCTCTCAAACAATATAGGAAAGTGCTGTGAGTTTTTGGGGTTGCATGTTAGAGTGTAGGTAAGTAGTAAATTTCAGCAGTTGTGTCAAAAACAGGCCTTTTATGAAATCTTAAAAATGAACGAAAAAAAAGTTGTATTCGGTGTAATTATATATGTTCGAACCATCATATACTCAAGGAACTTACACCAGATACATGTCAAAGAAATTGGGTATTATTTTTAGCTTTCAAAATTGGGAACAACCTTGACAATGTTCCAGTACACTGGAATCTGTGCTGATGATCATGAAATACTTACGATGCGGAACAGCAATTGACTAGAGTGGATCTTTTCCATTGGACGTCGGCGCTCTTTTACACTGAGGAACAGATGTCCTATGCCAAGTTCATTGTAGCAGTTTAAAAGCTAGTATGGCCAACAACCTACAAAGCACTGTTGTGATTATGCACAGGAGCGAAGATGCGGAAGGGCATGCGTAAGAGGTTGTGCTGGTGATTATGTACACATGAATACGAAGGTCCAGTAATCGGTACATAGTACACTTCCTGGTCACGACTTGCGAAATAGGAACAACGCTCACAGCATTTTGCAGTTGATGGAATCGACACAGAAGAAAGTGGGTACGTTAAAATGGCCAATCAGGGAAGCAATGCCTTCAGGGAATTCGTTGCAGATATCTGTAATCCGAATAGCGAGCACTGGGTACGGTGAAATGATCTTCATGAGCAAATTCCGACGTGAAGAAAAGATTGAATGCGAGCGTACACGCACGGTCCTGAAGGGAAAAATCTTTGTCATTATGTTATAGTATGTGGGAGGGTCTCTGGCTCTGTGGGCCAATAAACGGGTAGGTATGGAGTGCTGCCTGCTGCGCAAGTAACCATCCTTCCGGGATACATAAGGAGCTACATTGCGAAGATTCCACCATGCTAGGAAGTCCCTTAGCGATACAAACAGTGCTGCTTCGCCAATGAAGGATCTGGCCCACCTGGTGTAGTACTTGGCAGCCACCTCCAAGAACTAACCAACTCAACTCTCGGTCCTATGTTGAGGGGCAGTTAAAGTCATCGGGTCGTCGGGGTCCCTGACTGCGTCGATGTTGCCGAGGATGAGGTCATACGTGGACCTTTCCATGCACTAGGCGGTTACGCATCCCGTGTAGTAGGGAGTCTTCACCTCGATCTCAGCTACCGGCCACTCTCTCATTGAGCTGTCCATTAAGTACACTGGGTTTGTTTCCCCATTGAACTCTTCCTCTCCGACTAAGTCCGTTCACACAATAACCGTGCTTGTGCTGGTGGAGTGCAAAACAGTAATGGTTTTGCACCCTAATGCTGTAATGGCACCAACCACGTAATTTTTCTTGCCCCTTTTTTGCTCCTCAGAGCCACCAGTAACCTTCTACTGGTTGGGTGCCCTAGGACGTGCGCATTTGCGCTAATCATGGCGCCTTTCTTCGTTCCTGATCCAGCATGTTGCAGCTTTATGACCAGCCCGATTGCTATTAAAACCCCTGGAAGCACTTCTATTAAAGTTGACCCAGCAATCCTTGGCAATGTGCCCAAACTTGGTGAGAGACGAACATTTCAGCGGGATTTTTCGGGTGGTCCTATTTCGGTCCACTGTCGCGTTTCCGAAGTCTCCCTTAACCTTTTCAAGGTTAGTGCTGGGACCCAGGGGCTCATTTGGAATTCTAATGCTCCGATCTGCCGATGCGCAGACGAGCTTCAATTGTTGAGCATAAACATGTGCTCTTGCTCTCTGTAGCTCCTCTTTGCTTGCTTTCTCCTCGCGGTTCGCTTTATCTCACTCCAACCAAAAATGTCTCGGGAATTATTTCTCTCTTTCTCTTTCAGCCCTCTCAGCCTCTTCTGGTGTTGCCTGCCTGGCTTTCTCAGCTTCTTCACGAGCTTCAGCAGCTTTCTCCTTTTCGTCTTTTCTTTCTGCGCGACCACATTCGGAGTTCGGCCCCTGACAGGCGCAGCTGGCAGCCCAACGCTACAATTTTCTTTGAGTCCATGATTGCAAATGTATCGCAATCTAGTCACAATACTCTAGCCTCTATCTAGGTATATCTACACACAGAAAGTTAACAAGGGCACCAAGTTATAAAAGCAGTAGCAACCTATGCCGGAAAAAGTTTCAGGCTCATTCTCCTCCTTACCGCTCACATCAGACGTCCTCTCGTGGACCCCAGAATTTGTCACCCGTTTCCTTAATATTGTCACGAAGACAAGGACGATGCAGTTGTCTTGAATGAGAAACACGTTTATTGGAGCGAACTTGTGCACCCCTAACAACTCAAAAGAATACAGAGGCGGCGAAGCAGCGGTCAACAAAGTGACTTGCACAGGCGAGTGTCGTCGCATCGAATGCCCCGGCGTCCGCACTGCAGGCTTTTTATCTTTTGACGCGCGTGGTTCTCGAAACGTCGATTCGCATCGAGAACATAGTAGATCCAAGAAGATTATTCTGGGCTGTTCACGTTAGATCGGAATGCTCTCCCTATCACAACAGATAACACATGCGGCACAGAAAGAAAGAATGGAACACGCGCTTCCCTTCGCGCAGAGATAATACAGACCGGCGCAGCCGGGCGGTAAAAGCGAAACACAAATAAACAAACCCAATGTATCGTTCGCGGCATTGCCCCCCTCTAAGAGTGCATCGACCCGATGCTAACATAAGCGACAGTCCGAACAAATGAAAATAAAAGTTCGTCATTGTCCGTAGAAAGGTTTTAATCGAACCACGTGGACGACTTCGGGCCGCGTGCGTCGTCGTGATGTGCCGGAGTCACCATCGGGGATCACTTCGTAGGTAAGTTGGCCAACACGTCGCAGATCTGGTAGGGTCCGAAATACCGTCGCAGGAGCTTCTCACTGGGTCCGCGTCGTCGGATGGGAGTCCAAACCCACACACGATCCCCTGGTTAGTACTCGGCGTCTCGGCGTCGGAGGTTGTAGCGGCCCGCATCCACCAGCTGCTGGTCCGTTATACGAACTCGAGCGAGCTGGCGGGCCTCTTCCGCACGTTAAAGATATTCGTGGACGTCGGCGTTGAGGTCGTCGTCTTCTACGTGCGGAAGCATGGCGTCGAGCATCGTAGTCGGCCTTCTACCGTAGACAAGCTCGAACGGCGTCAGCGGTGTCGTCTCCTGGATAGCCGTGTTGTACGCAAACGCGACATACGGGAGCACTTCGTCCCAAGTCTTATGTTCAACGTCAACGTACATTGACAGCATATCTGCGATTGTCTTGTTCAGACGTTCTGTTAGTCCGTTCGTTTGGGGGTGGTACGCCGTCGTTCTTCGGTGATCCGTGTTGCTGTAGCGTAATACTCCTTGCATCAGCTCCGCAGTAAATGCCGTTCCGCGGTCTGTGATTAGGACTTCCGGGGCTCCATGTCGCAGCACAACTTGGCTTTTAAAGAACTTCGCCACTTCTTGTGCAGTCCCCCTCGGAATAGCGGCGGTCTCTGTGTAGCGCGTCATGTAGTCTGTCGCTACGACAATCCACTTGTTCTGTGATCGTGACGTAGGGAACGGGCCTTAAAGGTCCAATCCAATCTGTTGAAATGTTCTCGATGGGACGGCGTTTTTCCTCGCTGGCAGTCACGGCAGCTCCGGACGTAGTGGGTGACGTCAGAGGTCAGGCCGGGCCAGTAGTACGTCGTCTTGATTTTTCCAATAGTGCGGGCTGTGCCCAGATGTCCGGAAGACGGGTCGTCGTGGCACGCTTCCAAAATTTCGTCACGAAGGTCCGCGGGGATGACGAGAAGGTAATTCGCTCTTGTTCCGGGGCTGAAATTCTTCTTCACAAGGACGGAGTTTCTCAGGCTGAATCCTGGTAAGCTGCGTTTGAAGGTCCCAGGAACGGCTACGTTGCATCCCTCGAGGTACTCGATTATGACGTGTAAGTCGGGGTCGGCACGCTGGTTGGCGGCTAAGTCGCTCTTCGTCACGATCCCGAAGAACGCGCTGTCTTCATCAGAGTCTTGTGGTGGTGGGTCGACGGGGGCGCGGGACAGGCAGTCGGCGTCGGAGTGTTTCCTGCCGGATTTATAAACGACTGTAACGTCGAACTCCTGCAGGCGCAAGCTGCACCGCCCAAGACGGCCAGAGGGGTCCTTCAAATTGGCGAGCCAACACAGCGCATGTTGGTCTGTTACAACCTTGAATGGCATTCCATACACGTATGGGCGAAATTTTGAAATCGCCCATTTAATAGCCAGGCACTCTTTCTCAGAGGCAGAATAGTTTTTCTCCTCCTTCGACAGACCACGGCTGGCATAGGCGATTACCTTTTCGCAGCCGCTTTGCTTTTGGACAAGGACGGCACCCAAGCCTATATCACTGGCGTCCGTGTGCATTTCCGTTTCGGCATTTTCGTCGCAATGAGCGTGCACGGGCGGGTTTTGCAGGCGTTTTTGCAGCTCGCCGAATGCTTTTTCTTGGTCGTTTCCCAGCTGAAAGGGGTGCTATCTTTCGTTAAGCGCGTGAGTGGCTCTGCAATGCGTGCGAAGTTTGCGACGAAGTGCCGGCAGTATGCGCACAGTCCGAGAAATCTTCGCACGCCCTTCTTGTGTTTCGGCCGTGGGAAGTTCGCAATGGCTGAAGTTTTTGCCGGGTCAGGTAGGACTCCCGCGGCGTTGACGACGTGGCCCAAGAACTTTAGTTCCCCGTATGCGAAACGGTACTTTTCAGGCTTCAGCGTCAACCCCGACGTACGAATGGCCTCGAGTACAGACTCCAACCTTGCAAGGTGTTCGTCGAAAGTCCAGGCGAATACCACTACGTCCTCCACGTATACGAGGCAGGTGTGCCACTTAAGGCCAGCTAGCACAATGTCCATGACTCTTTGAAACGTCGCTGGTGCTGTGCACAGCCCAAACGGCATCACCTTGAACTCGTATAGGCCTTCTGGGGTTATAAATGCAGTCTTCTCTCGGTCTCTCTCGTCCACTTGAATTTGCCAGTAGCCGGTCTTCAGGTCCATCGATGAGAAGTACTTTGCGTGGCAGAGGTGGTCGAGGGCGTCGTCGATTCGGGGGAGGGGGTACACGTCCTTTTTCGTGATTTTGTTCAGTCGCCGGTAGTCAACGCAACACTTAATGTGCCGTCTTTTTTCTTTACGAGTACGACGGGTGCAGCCCAGGGGCTTTTCGATGCCTGTATAATGTCATCGCTCAGCATGTCGTCGACTTGAGTCCGGATGGCTTCCCGTTCGTGTGAAGAGACGCGGTACCGTGACTGTCGGGTAGGTCGGGCTCCATCTTCGGTTATTATTCGGTGCTTCGCTAGAGGGGTCTGACGTAGTTTTGCGCTCGACGAAAAACATTCGCAATAGCGACACAGCAAAGCAAATAATTTTTTCTGTTGTTCTTGCGGTAGCGCCGGATTCACGTCGAATGGCTGCGGGAGCTTGAAGGTTTCTACGGGTGTGCGTTCAAAGTCGACGACTGCGATCACATCACTTGCTTCTTGCGTTTCTTCGAGGAACGCAATTGCAGCTCTCTTGTTTAAATGCTGGTACTCTTCGGTGAAATTAGTGACCAAAACGTGAGATTGGCGTTGCCTAAAGTGCGCAATGCCTCTTGCGACGGAGACACCGCGGTCGAGAAGCAACCTTCGATCACTCTCTACGATAGCGTCGATGTCAGAAGCAGCATCCTCACAGTAGACGGTGATCATCAAGCTTGCGCGGCGTGGCAGGGTGATGTGATCGTCGCCGATCCTGACAGCAGCACGGTGATCGGCGTTCGGCTGCGGCGTCGTAGAGTGATCGGAGGAAAATGTTATCGACTTGGTCTGCAGATCAATTATTGCGCCGTTGTCCGTCAAAAAGTCCATTCCGAGAATCACGTCGCGGGAGCAGTTAGGCAGAACGACGAACTCCGCAGGGTACGTTGTGCCGTCTATGGTGACGCACGATGTGCACGTTCCACTTGGCGTCACCAGGTGGCCTCCTGCTGTGCGTATGTGCGGACCGTCCCATCTGGTCATAACTTTCTTAAGTTTAGACGCAAATGGTCCGCTCATTACCGAATAGTCAGCTCCTGTGTCAACGAGGGCGACTACGTCAAAGCCGTCGATGGACACCTTGACGTCAGATGCAGTCTCCCTCGAGTTCCGGGTTCGTCGGGGGCGTCGTATCTCTGCTTGTACGTGTTGATGGTCGGGCACTGTGCATCGTCGTTGTCGTCGTCTTCTCAACGGACTTCGTCTTCTCTTCTCAATAATTGGTCAGGTCGGGTACGCGTCGTGCCGTGTAGCTGTCGTCGTGTTCGGGAGTCTCGTCAGGGTTGGGTCGGGTCGTCGGGATGAGGGCATGTCGTGAATCACTGTCTTCAGCGCGTCCTTGCGTCGTTGGAGGGTTTCCAGTTTTTCGCGGTAGAGCAACTTCACCTCCAGAAGTTGCCGCCTTTAGTTTCCCCCGCGTGGGCTGAGAGACCTTCCACGTGCGAAGTCAGCAATGGCTACGGCGGTCCGGCGACTTGTACGGTAGGGCGACGCGAACGGTTGAAACGGGCTGGTCCACGGCTGGTGTTCGACAGGTATTCTTCAATCTCAGATGGGTGCTGGCCGGGTCGGGGGCGTGGTGCGTCGACGGACAAACCACGTAGTCCGAGTCTCTTGTATGGGCAGTGACGGTAGATGTGGTCGGCCTCTCCGCAGTGGTAGCACAGAGGACGATTATTCGGTGTTCGCCATAGGTCAGTCTTCCTCGGCGTCTGGGTTTGTGCTACCGCGGGTCGGGCGGGCGACAGTGGGCGGCGGTAGGGCGGGGCCTCTTGACGACGTGCCTCTTGACGACGTGTTGGAGCAGGGCGGGGTCGGTGAACAGCCGCGGAGTACGTCATAGCTTGAGGCTCGCAGTGTAGTTCGGATGCCACAGAAGTTCCCAAAGCGTTTTGAACTTCTTCCCTGATCACGTCAATTAGGCAAGCGACTTGGGGTTGCGGCGTCGTCGGGAAAAGTTTCCGCAGCTCCTCTGTCACTACTGCGCGGATGGTCTCGCGTAGGCTATCAGCCGGAATACGCATGTTGTCGATGTAGTTCGCACTGGCCGCACCAACAAAGTTCCGGTCATACTGCTTAGCACGCATTTCGAGAGCTTTCTCAATCGTGCTGGCTTCGGTCACGAATTCAGCGATGGTTTTGGGCGGGTTGCGGACAAGTCGAGACAGCAGCTCCTCCTTCCCACCGCGCATCGAGAAGCGTAACTTCTTTTATTCCGTCATTTCGGGGTCCGCGCGGCGAAATAATTGCTTCATCTTCTCAACGAAAATCACGACCCCTTCGTTGGGGTGTTGTGTCCGAGTTTCGAGCAAAAGCGCAGCTCGCTCTTTTCTCACAACGGTAGTGAATGTCTTCAGGAACTCCCTTTTGAAGTTAGTTCAGTCGGTCAAAGAACTCTCATGGTTCTCGAACCAAGTTCGAGCAGCATCTTCTAAGTAAAAGAAGACATGCCGGAAAGTTTCTTCGTCGTCCCACCTGTTGAAGATGCGTACGCGCTCCAGCTTCTCCAACCATTCTTAGGGGTCTTCAGCAGGGGCTCCCCGGAACGATGGCGGTTCCCGGGGATGCTGCAGTACGATTGGCGACGTTGTTTCTTGCACCATGGTGTTGGTTGCAGCGTTCCTTTTCTTGGGCCCTTCTGGCATCAAACCGAACTCGGGTGGTAAATCTTGCAGGCGGGGGCTGGCTCTTGTTGGACTGGCTTGGCGGCTTCCCGAGGTTGTAGTGGGCATGAAGGGCGCGTACCCAGCACCTCACCAGATGTCACGAAGACAAGGACGATGCAGTTGTCTTGAAGGAGAAACACGTTTATTGGAGCGAACTTGTGCTCCCCTAACAACTCAAAAGAATACAGAGGCGGCGAAGCAGCGGTCAACAAAGTGACTTGTACAGGCGAGTGTCGTCGAATCGAATGCCCCAGCGGCCGCACTGCAGGATTTTTTGTCTTTTGGCGCGCGTGCTTCTCGAAACGACGATTCGCATCGAGAACATAGTAGATCCGAGAAGATTATTCTGGGCTGTTCACGTCAGATCGGAATGCTCTCCCTATCACAACAGATAACACATGCGGCACAGAAAGAAAGAATGGAACACGCGCTTCCCTTGGCGCAGAGATAACACAGACCGGCGCAGCCGGGCGGTAAAAGCAAAACATAAATAAACAAACCCAATGTATGGTTCGCGGCAATATAGTGCACTGTCAGAAGATGTGGGGAGTCAACTCAAGAGAGCCAACATATCCTCCCGAACCCACACTGCACACGTCGCGAAGTAGGTGGCCGTCTGATGTGCGGCTTTCGCCGACTAGAGTGGTGAGAATGAGTAACAGCCTTGAGCGAAAACAGACACGCAAGTAACAGCCTTGAAACAAACATATTTAGACACGGAAAACACTGCCCAATCCCCAGGTAATGAATTCATAATGACAAACAACTAAGATCGCGTTTAAATGCCAGAAACAGTTCAAAATTGGACAAAATGATACCATCAGGAGCGTTAACAAATGGATATTATGAAGTGGAGCAGTTAACTAAAAATAAAACGAACAGTTAAATGCATATGCGAGATAGACTCCCACAATATTCACCGACGGGGCCGGACAATGCACCGTAGTCGCAGGCGATTCGGCTACCTGTGAATCGTGGCTTTGTCGTAGGCCAGGCCGTCCGAGACGATCACGGGGATTCGAGACTCGGGAGTACGTTGGAGTCTTCCATGTCGCCGATTGTGTGATGGACGAACTGGCAGGTGCCGTTGTCACATCACGACATCCAAACATAGCTGGTTCGCTTAGGCGCGGCACAGACACTGAGACAGTCGGCACAACACACAACACTCCCACCACCGTCGGTGCATAACTTCCCTCTTTCTCCCTTCTAGAATCATTGGCGCGCTTTAGCGCTTGCAAGGCCACGCGTGCCTATTCGAAAGTACTGGAAGCTTCGGTGTAAGCTGAGCGGCGGAGCGTTTATTTAGGTATTTTTTTCCGTTGACCCGCAGAGTGGTCGTGTTACCACCTCTTCGTTCGAGAAAGTTCCAGCAGTGTCTCGGGGTGAATGTAACCGAAATGAATCAATCGGACGACTTTAACATGAATTAGGCAGTGTGCAATAAAATGAAAAAAAAATATAGGGTATTTTTAGACGTCGTACGCTCGAGGTTGTTACAGAACCTTAAGGACATTCATTGTTATCAGACATTTCTGCCGAAGTGTTTTATGTGTGGAATGAATGTGATTTTTCGGTCAAAGACAACCCGTAAAAACTTCTGCTCCTTGTTCACAGGAAGCAACATGCCATTAAGAGTTATGTCTGGCTCCGGATGAACCCCGCGCTTCTCGAGAACACAACGCAGGAGCTTTTTGCAGGATTCAATTTAGAACCATTCTTGTGTGCACAGCTGGCAAGTTTCTTGACGCCCAGCTGGACTTGACGTTAGCAGATTCACATATTACATGATATAAAGGAAATTTGTTCACCATCTACATAGACGGAATAAGAGAGTGTAGGTGGCAAAGCAATATCTTTCCAAGAGAGTTGAAAATGATGAAAAGAGGCAGCTCAACACGCCACCTTGCGGCAAGCCATTTTCTTGCACGTGAACCTCTGACAGTGTACTACCAACTCTCACTCAAAACGTTTTCTTCGAGAAGTATATAATAAGGCTATTTACCATGTAACCCGCAAGACCGAATGACTTGAGGTCACTAAGTATGCGTAACGCAAAGCGGTGTCGTAGGCCTTCTCTCTGTCGAAAAACACTAACACAGAACTGTTTGTGTACAAAGGCATCCTTTACATATGATTCCAACGCAACCAGTTCATCGTTGGTGGTTCCCGCCCTAAAGCCAGCCTGGCAGCTCTCCAGAAGACCATTGTTCTCTAAGAAGAACATGAGTCTCCCGTTGATCATCTTCTCGAGTTGCAAAGGCAGCTTGTCAGGGCAATGGGTCGATAGCTAGCGGGAGAAGAAAACTCCTTCCCTTCCTTCAGGAACGCAACTACTCTGGCATCCCGCCAAGAGTTTGGAATGTGCCCCGAAAGCCATATATTGTTGTATAGAGGTAGGAGTTCTTCAATAGCGTCGGGGTGTAGCTGTTCTATCATGGTGTATTTGACTTTTATGCACCGGCAACTGAAGGCTTACGTGGAGTCAGAGCGGCTTTCAGTTCATGAATAGAAAAGAAGAAAGGTAGGAAATGTGCAACTTGTTATAACACATGGACTTCCTTTCCGTAGATGTTTTATGTTTTATAAAAGGTTTTGTGTAGTGTGCTCAAATGGACTCGTGTTCAAAGTGTTATGCAAGCAGGTAAGCCTGGTCTTTGAGTGTGACGCCTGTTGTGCTAACCAGGGACAGGCGTGTGTCTGTTGTCCGTTTCGTTTTCTCATTCGTGTCAAGACCTTGTGAGTGTCGGTGTATGAGTTGATGGAAGTGACAGAGGCGTGCCAACTCTCCCTTTTCGCCTCACTATGCACACGCTTCCCTAAAGCCTTTGCCCAGGTAAAAAAATCAGAATATATGACCTGGGGTAGCGGCGAAGGATACCCCAAGCCTTGTTCTGGGCATCTGGCGCCTTCAATAGTGTGCTCAATAGTGTACAGTGCTCATTCCACCATGGCCTCCTTTGGTAGCGGGACACACTTGAGGACTGGGAAATTTACTTTTCAGGCGGCGTCGAGGTTGTGCGCCTGGATGAGTTGTGCGGCTTCCTCTACTTGTAGGAGCTTTATGCATGTGTGGTGTAGTTAAGATGTTTCTGTGAATGTACTCCAGTTTTCTTTTGATTCATTAAACGTGTTGTGGGAACATGGGCTGCTTGGCACTCCAGCTATACACGTTATTGAAGTGGGGATGTGGTCAATACTTAATGGGTCCGTGCCCCACCCCACTCAAGACATCAAAAGAGAATTGCAGAACCAATAGCCAAGTCAAGATATGAGTATGTTTTGTTTCCTAAGTTAAGGTATGAATGCTCTTTTTTGTTGAAAATGCCTGCTCGGTAGGATGTAAGAAACTTCTCTATCACATGATCTCTGGCATCCGTTCTGGAGAACCCCTACAGTGAGTTGTGCGCATTAAGGTTGCCTGTGGTGATCTATGGTTCGGGAAGCTGGTCAACCAGTGTCTCGAAGTCAGAGCTCGAAAGCACAAGATCAGGAGGAATGTATTCATGTATCTACTTAAGAGATTTGTGTGCCTGTAATTGAGGTGTATTTCTTGGGGACGCATTGCACTGGGCTGATTGGCATGCAGCATCTCATACTCATCGTCGAGATTTTTAAGGAGGCCGCTGCAGGTTCATTGAATTATGTTTTCTGTTCCCGTTTTTTACTTTTAAGAATGAGCGTTGTGTGTGTGTGTAATGTGTCGTCCTTCGGGGCTGCTGGTCCGGGATCGGGCTTTTTTGGGCCTTTCCCTAGGCTTGGAAGCCGGAGGCCGCTCCTTGCGCTGCGTTACAGGCACGAACGTCCCGACATCCATCTCCTCGTCAGATGTAAAAGAGTTGTCCGACGGGCCTAGCCCCCTAGACTTGGCCCCCATTCAGAGACCCTTCGTTTGAGCCGCCACCGCCAGGGTCATCGGTGGCGCCAGAGGAGGCACGGGCGGTTCGGTGGCGGTGAGAGCCAATGGGGGGCCCCAGGATTCCATTCTATCGGCACCCTCCTACGCACTGGAGGATGGGCAGACAGATGTGGGAGCGGCACTGGTCCTGACGGAAGCAGTTGGCACCAGAACCGCTCCTGCCTCAGCAAGCGGTATGGTGACGGGTTGTACTGCCAGAAGCAACCCACTGGGGGCAGAAGAGGGACCTATTTAGGCTCGCTGAACTGGGTCGTTGTGGAAACCATACGCCACTCCGCCCCCCGGCGAGCTGCGTCGGAGTGCCTCTCCAGGGGGAAAGAGGTGAACCTCTTCCGCGCCTCTGGGAACGTGATGTTCTCTGTGACCTTCAAGTTGTATATTTGTTTCTCTTGTTAAAACGTCTCGCATTTCCTGGCGTAGGCCGCATGTTGTCCTCTACAGTTTGCACATGTTAGGTTGTCACAATTGCAATTGTCGGTTGGAGGATCCTGTGCGGCGTATTTCACACAAGCTGTTCTGCCGCGGCAACAGGTTGTACTGCGCCCGAACCGCTGCAGCTTTGTGCAGAAGCGCAGGCTCGGTATGTACGAGCGAATGAAACATCGGATGAAGCTTTTCTTTATATATTGTAGAACTGCCGAGCTGTGCAATGTCAGGATAATGTGTTTGGTGGCGATTATCTTATCTTCTCTTCGCATCGTGATGCGGCGTACGGCTGTGACGCCCTGATTCTTTAAATATTCAAGAAGGTCGTCATCTGTTTCCGTAAGAAGATCTGTCTAGGAATGCACACCTTCGGAGCTTTTTAGGCTCTGGTGGTGTGTGACCCTGATGTCGAGATCATGGGTGCGTGTTTGTGGAAGAAGAGCACGAGCTTGTTGTTCGGCATTCAGTTCTACAAGAATTTATCCCGTCTTGAGCATTTTAGCTTGGTAATTTTTCACCTAATGTGTTTTGCAAAAATTTTAATCCCTGAATACAGACACTGAAGTGACGGGTCTGGCTGGTCAGCTGAATGAATCACAAGAAAACGAGGATAGTTGTTTATGGTTGTTGAGACGACAGTTGTTTAAACAGTTGGGAATTATACCTTCGGTGCGGCCCCTTTTCGGGGGCCGATCACGTTTGGGGTGTTTAGATAATAGCATACAGCATAGTACAAAGGAAGGAAGACGGGGGTACTTTGTTCGTCAGCCATACAATGATAGCTGAAGAGATGCTGGAGCTCCCTGACTGGTAAACAGACACAGAGCCTATCCGCGGAGCTTGACCAAGGCTTCCACGGCCACCGTTTGGGGTTTCCACCCTTCACCATACCACACATTTCCACGATTGGTTCCAGCTTATGTCTGGGGGTTCGGTGTCCCCGGTGTTGCCAATACCGTCACCAAGATTGCTCAAGGTGCCCCATGCGGAGAGCAACGGCAGAGAGAATCCGTCTTTTGATAATCATACATTTTACCATGGCTGCTATTCAAAACAATACTAACAGACCATTAGTTCACTCGGTGGCATGTCTGCTATTTAGCAAAGTAAATTGGCGCAAAAAACAGTGAAACGTAAAACTTAAGATGTGCCGCAACAGCATGCCGACTCTTTTAGGGGGTTGACAACTGTCAACCGATTAAGAGTTTCTGGTAGCTTACTCCGCCCTTATTTCCGACCCTACAATATTATCTTTCGGCAGTGGCCTGCTACGTTTTGCCCTTGTGAAAGCAGTAGAGGTGTGCAGATCTCAAACAAAAAACACCACCTTCCCGTATGGGCATCCTGAGTAGTATGCAAAGCAGCCATGAAATTGCGTTTACCCCATGGCTGTTTAGCGTACTGCTCAGGGGTTCCCTACGGGAAGATGGTGTAAATGTTTTGGAGGGGGCGTTAGAGTGGAGAGGCAGTAGTAAGAGAGAGAGATGTTGTGCGTGGTACGACTTAGTGTCCATTATGTTCAACGTAGGTGACGTCGAGCTGTGGTTGGCGAACCGCTTTCATTATGACCACCTTATCGTCTTTGAAATCTAAAGTCAAGGGCTGTTGTAGTGGATGAAACCAAATGTTGCTGAAGATGAGGTCGATGCACGTGCCCTGGATGGTTGTGGGCTGCTTGTAATCACGGCCAGCCGAGCCTCGCCGAAGCACATCGCTGTTCACGACGATGAAACGTCGAAGGCGCGTGAAGCGTGCTCGTCTCGTGCCGGCCCTGGAAGACACCGGCAACACTGTCGCTCCAGGAGCAAGCCTAGCATACGCAGTGGGGGTGTGGATGGCGCAAAAAAGATGACATAATCCCGACCATGAGTTTGCTCGCATCTAAAATAGGCTTCTCCAGAAATTTGATCGTGGTGCGATGTAAACTGTAGTATGCGTTTCATGATGTCCTAATCGTGTTATTGGCCTCCTACGTTTACTGCTCGCCTTTTTATTGCACAACAGCTTGGTATCTCTCAAGTATATTTTGATTTTTTTACCAGTGCCGTCAAGCTCGGTCGATGTAGAGGGGTAACGATGCCACAGTAAGTGTGTTGCAAGATTTCGAATTTTACTTATAGGACTCTGGTGCCAGTTAGTTGGTTAATGTTCATGAAGAAACCCAAACAGCGCGAACAACACAGGGACCGAGGAAAGAAAGACGCAGAACACAAACGGGTCCTGACTACCAACTGTTTTGGTAGTCAGCGACTGTTTTTGTTCTACGTGTTTCTTTCCTGGGTCCTTTGTTGTTCGCGCTGTTTTAAATTTCTTGATGTAATTTCTCACCGACCCCAGTTCGCCAGTACGTGAATACTGCACAAATAAACTAAGAGTCTCAATGTGGTCTGTAGCTGTAAAAGTTATCAGGTAAAAGAAAATGGCGCTGATTGGTGAAACATTCAAGAATATTGAGGCCGGAGACGGCTATGTTTATTCTCACCATCATTATTCGCCTTCCGTGAGTGCAGCGAGTATTCTATGCCGGCAAAGTAAACACCCTTTGCATTACAATCTGTTTCATATTGGCAGCACTGTCTCGCGAACGGGAGGGCAAGGTTATTCGGCAATTACCACAAACGACACCGCACGCCCCACCAAAGCCTGCTATAAATAGCCTTTTCCAGTTACCTGCGGTTGCGTATTGCGGGTCCTGGCCGCCACAATATCGCCGACCCGCATTCCTACGATATAGATCCATCTAGCAAGCAGAAAGTCCCACTTTTTACATTAGCTATTAAGGAACAAACCACATATATGCCCTGGTAATGCATCGGCTCTATCTCGTGGCCAGTGGCCCTAAAACGCGGCGCTGGGTAAATAAAACAATATAGCCACTACGCGATTTCATGTGTAATCACAGCCTTCTGAACAGCTGGTTCTCGATACAAGATCTATCACGTGGAGAGTCTCTGATTGGACCAATCCCGACACCACCCGCTAGTCCACAGAAAGCTACCCTCAACTCCCATGCAGCGAGCTGTCCAGGCAAAAACGCGTAACACAGTGTCATGAACTGCTCTAATTATTAGCGTGGTGTAACTGAAAAAGATATTCTGAATTCGACATGGCTCGTGTCGTCAAAGCCTGCTCAGCTGCCCTTACAGCTACACGAGTTAGCGCCTGAAATGTGCCTGTGCGGAACCTCGTCGGCCATGCCCTCCCCACCACCTAAAGCCTTTCCACACGGAATGTGCCCACTGCTGCGAGCGATCCAGGCATTCGAGCTTTGGCTGTACTGTACTCCAATCGGCAGGCACGCAACTTTTCTAGGTCATTGCCTTCGTTCCCTTAAATAGCAGTGTTGACACACATCGGTGAAAAAACCACCGACACAGTATGCAAGAACTGCTGAAGTACTTTAATGAAGACAAATGCAAATCTCTATGTATATAAAAGCACTTCATAATAAAAAAGCGTGGTTTTTTACAAGAACAATTTGAAACAAGTTCTTGCTGCGAAATATGCCCCGAATAATGTAATTGGTGGTAGTACCAAAACCTACTGGAACACCAAACAAGTGAACGTACAAAGAAAACAATATGACGCATTTCTTTTCCTTCGAGACATCGAAATTTCAGTATGGAATCAAACAACTACCAAAAGAACGCCCATTTTTAATAAAATACGGAGCGGCCATTTTGTGTCAGTGCTATATGAATGGAGTGTTTTTTTACTCTGTATTTTTGGCAAGCGGTAGCTGGAGGGTGTTACAAGTTGGGAAGCGAGGAGAAAGGAGGAAAGCAAGAGAAAGAGTGGAAAGAACACAGGCAGGAGATATAGCGCCGAGAGTCACTAAACCGGTGTGTTTGAGTATACAGGCATGCATGCAGTCAAGGTGGGCGAAGAGCGTTTATAAGTATCTTCCTGCACCCAGCCGTAGTAGTGATCTAGTTTATCCCACAAGAGCAGTCTCAGTTTATCCAACATGCGCGCAGTACTCAAATTTACTCCCAATGAATAACTGTTTGCATGAATTGTTCCATAGTGTTCTATTTTTATCGTTGTGTATACCGCCTCCGCAACGATATTGTCACGGAGGCAAAGATGAGGCAGTCGTCTTGAAGGAAAAGCACGTTTATTAGAGCAAACTTGTACTCCCCTAAAAACTCAAACGTGCACAGGCGGCGAAGCAGCAGTCCACAAAGTGACGTGCATCGGTGCGCGTCGGCAGGATCATATACCCTGTTGTCCGCTCTGCAGGCTTTTATCTTTCGGCGCGCGTGGTTCTCGAGCCGTCGATTAACATCAAGAACACTGTAAGAAAATTACTCTGGGCTGTTCACGTTAGTTGGGAACGCTCTATCTTATCAGAAGAGATACCACATGCGGCACAGCAATTAAGAATGTAACATGCGCTTTCCTTCGCACAGAGATAACACAGACCGGCGCAGCCGGGCAGTAAAAGCTAAATATAAATAAACAAACCCATAGATGTTTCGCGGCATTACCGCCCTCTAATTGTCCATCGACCCGATGCTAAAATAAAAAAACAGTCCGAACAAACAACAAAAAAAAAATTCCCCGCATTTCCCCGAGGGAAAGAATGTGAAAGTGCGAATGCAGGAGTTGAATTTGCGCGGTTCGGTAATGTTCGCGAAAGAGAGATCACACACACACACACAACTACAAAGAACGAAATATGCATTTATTCACAGACACCTATTTGTGTTGTCGTTGTACTTGATTGCTAGAGCGGATCTCAGCTTTGAAATTTCGTGTCAGTACTCCTTTAAGTGGATGCATTAGCCCTTCTCACGCCCGATTCCTGGCCAATCCCCCACGTGGGTATGTGCCATGTCAGCGGCCAGGCAGCGCGCGCCAATCTCCCCCCGTTGCTAGGGAAGACGAGGAGCGCGCGCACCTGCAGCTGTTGCTATGCGGACTACGGCGGCGGACGATTCAGGCTCGCTTAAGAAGTGCATTCGCACTTAAAAGTCCGTCATCTTACATAGTAAGGTGTCAAGCGAACCTCATGAACGACGTCGGGACGCGTGCGTCGTCGTGATGTTCCGGAATCACCCTCAGGGATAACCTCGTAGGTAAGTAGACCGACACGTAGTAGAATCTGATAGGGTCCTTAAATCAGTCGCAGAAGCTTTTCACTGAGTCCGCGTCGTCGGATAGGGGTCCAAACCCAAACACAATTCCCTGGGTTGTACTCGTTGTCTCGGCGTCGCAGGTTGTAGCGTCCGGCCTCTACCAGCTGCTGGTCCATTGAATGAACTCGATCGAGCTGGCGGGCCTCCTAAGCACGCTCAAGGTATCTAAGCACGTCGGGGTTGAAGTCGTCGTATTCTACATGCGGAAGCATGGCGTCAAGCATCGTAGTCAGCCGTCTTCCGTCGACAAGCTCGAACGGTATCATCTGCGTAGTTTTCTTTATAGCCGTGTTTTCCGTAAACGTGACATACGGGAGCACTTCTTCCCAAGTCTTATTTTCAACGTCCACCTACATTGACAGCATATCCGCGATTGTTTTGTTCAGACGTTCCGTTAATCCGTTCGTTTGGCCGGTAGTACGCCGTCGTTCTTCGGTAATCCGTGTTGCTGTAGCGTAAAATTTCTTGCATAAACTGCGCAGAACCCTCCGTTCCGCGATACGTAATTAGGAATTCCGGGGCTCCATGTCGCAGCACAACTTGGCTAATGAAGAACTTCGCGGCTTCTTG